>VZRX01016136.1:41929-68775 GCA_013398075.1 Notiomystis cincta | reverse complement strand
GGCTGGAGAAGGGGCTGGCGGGTGCCGGAGACCCCGAACCGTGCCGCGATCCTCGGCCGTGCCGGCACAGCAGCAGCTTTAAGCGCTCCCTTCGTGTGTCCCCCCCTGTCTGGCAGGTGACACTCTGATCGTGGAAGAGGACACGTCCAAGCCCGAGCCCGACTCCGCCGTGGTCACCAAGAGAGCCATGTCCCAGCCCGTGAGGGAGGCCGTGCCCGTGCTGGCCAGGAGGGTCGTGCCGGCGGACAACTCGTGCCTGTTCACCAGCGTGTCCTACGTGGTGGAGGGCGGCGTGCTGGAGCCGGGCTGCGCCGCCGAGCTGCGCGGCCTCATCGCCCAGATCGTGGCCAGCGACCCCGAGCGCTACAACCAGGCCGTGCTGGGCAAGACCAACCGGGACTACTGCGACTGGATCCGCAGGGAGGAGAGCTGGGGAGGCGCCATCGAGGTGTCCATCCTGTCCAAGTTCTACCAGTGCGAGATCTGCGTGGTGGACACGCAGACGGTGCGCATCGACCGCTTCGGCGAGGACGCGGGCTACGGCAAGCGCGTGCTGCTCATCTACGACGGCATCCACTACGACCCGCTGGAGCGCCGCCTGCCCGACCCCGAGCTGCCCCCCCAGACCGTGTTCTCCGCCGGCGACGACGTGGTGCTGGCGCAGGCGCTGGAGCTGGCGGACGAGGCGCGCAGGAAGAGGCAGTTCACGGACGTGAACCGCTTCGCCCTGCGCTGCATGGTGTGCCAGCAGGGCCTGACGGGGCAGCGGGAGGCCCGGCAGCACGCCAGGGAGACGGGGCACACCAACTTCGGGGAGGTGTGAGCGCGGGCAGCGCGCCCTCCGCTACCTCAGCGCTCCGCAGCGCGGCTCTGCGCTCCCCAGAGAGGGTGTTTGTGACCATAAAATTCCGTTGACAGAGCTTGGAAAGCGAATTAACTTCATGGGGGGCGGCGCCCGGGCAGTGGTGGGCACACCTTGAGTCCAGATGTGTGTGTGTGATGTGAGCAGACAGAGCCAGCCGGGCTCGGCCGGCAGCGCTGTCAGCCCCGCCTGTGAGGGGCTGAGGAGCGCCTGGGTACAACCCCAAGGCTTGGGGAAGCACACGTGTCACACTGAGAATTAGGCCCTGCACACCCGAGCAGCTCTCAGAGGGGAAACTGCTCCTGTGCTGCCCGATTTGCGATGGGAATATCAAGTACAGCATCAAAAGAGAATTTTTAATGGAAAAGAGGATCTCTGAGCTGCCCTACACCATCAGGAATAGACTGTGTAGTTTGTGTGGAGAGACCTTTAGGGAAAGCAATGGCCTCTAAGCTTTAAGGTAGCCTTTAAATTAATGAGTAGATGGATAAGTGTTGAATAAAACTTATTAATCCTCCGTAGGTAGTTTTTAGTTGCTTGAAAAATAACTCTCAACCCCCTGGTGTTTACACTGCATCAGAGCATAGGCATGTTTCCTGGAATACTTGGGATTCTTCGTCATAATAGCATTGGGAATTCCTGCAAGAGGGAAGTAAGTAGTTAGGGAAGTGACTTAATTTGCATCTGTTAAATACATGGAATATTTTACTTGAGTAAGAGCCAATCGTGGCCATGGTGTTACTAAGCTGTTCCAGTTTCCAAATACTGTAAATGAGCACTTTAAGGTTGAGTTCTCACTCTTTGCTGGTAAAAAGCTTTGCCCTCTGAAGGCCAGAGCCAGAAGGGAGGCTTGAAATTCCATCTGCTTTCTGCCTTAATGTGTTTGATTTGTCACTGTGCAGTAGAGAGACTTTTCATTGTGATAATGAAGGGTGCAGCTGAATATTCAGAGCAAAATAAGCTGGGAAAAGTGCCCCACTCCTTGGGACTGAATCAGGGAAGATGAAACTGGTTTAATTGGAATATTTTACCTCACAGTGGGGTTGTGAAGCTTAACAGCAAGTGCTTTGGAGGGCTTTTAAATGGTGCTGTAAAGGTGCATTTTACTGAAGGGGATTTATGTTGTTTTTTTCTTTGAAATGCCTGCAACACATCTGTGTTTCTTGAATTTTAAAACATCCTTTGCCTGCCATTCTTCTGTTACTGTTTTGAGTGACCTTCCTTGCACTTTCAGAACGGGGAGCGAGAACTGGGCCTCTTGGGGCTGAGGCAGGAACAAACCCACTTCCCACGTGGAGCCTAAAATCCACTTTGCAAGGCCTCTGTTCCCTAAGGCACCTGACTGAACTGGTGCAGCACTGCCACCTTTTCTGCAGAAAATCATCTTTCAGGTTCTCAGCAGAGGCTCCCGCTTGGATCTTGAAATACAGGAGGGTTTCACTGAAGGAAGAACATAATTACATAAGTGCTTTTCTGAATTAAGGCATGAATAATTAAACAGCCTAGAATCACCAAGAGCACTCTGGACCAGGTTTGTTTTTAATTCAGTATTAAAATACACGTTAGCACTGCTGGGAGTTTCCTATAGAAAGCCACTTAGCTTCCAGTGTTAAACCCCGCTCTGCTTTTAGCCTGTCATTAGGAAAAGAAGACAAAAAACCCCCAAACCCCAGCATTAAACCCAGCCCTGTAGAAGCTGATGCTTGAAAACCTCCAGAAATACCTGACAGTTCAAAGGAACTTGAAGATTACACTGTGTTAAAACTACTTGAGCTGAAATAGTGGCTAAGAAGGAGACCAAGAGACTGTCGAGCCCCAGGTGTGTTGCCAGCTTTCCCAGGGAAGCAGGGACACAGCTGGGACAGGAGCTGATCCTCACCCTTTGCCATCATGGACACAATACCTACCTCAGAGAGGTGCACCAGGTGTCTTCAGGTGTCTTTGCAACACAAGTGGAAGATCCGTATTTATTGTCTGCCTTGACTTCGGGGAACAACCCTTAGATTTTAGCTTTGTGTCCTGGATGGATTTCTCAAAGTGTGTAAGTTTATTTTTTCCCTGGTATTTCTCAGTTGCAGTATTTGAAAAATGAGCTTTATTTAATCCAGAGTGCTGAGCTTTGCTAGATCATGTTTGCATTGGGAATCTGCTAACAGAGAATCAGCTCCCTTGGAGGGAGATGTGTCACTATCACTGCTTGGATGTTTTCTTTTGTTGCCTAGAAAATAAAATCTCTTTGGTTAAAAAAAAAAAACAAAAATACCTGTAATTTGTTGTAAAAGTTGATGCTGTTAAAGGTTGACAAAGAACAAGTCAGCTCTGGTACTGACCATGAGAAAAATTTCTCCTTATTTCCCTAAACTTTCCCAAACAACAAGTATCTACCTTATTTAAATGTAATAGATTTAAATTATAACTCCCTTTCTTTTTAAATGTTATCATTAGGGTGTTTTTTAGTACTTTTTAACCAGGATTTTCTTGCCCTTAATGGCACAGTTAGGGAATTATCCCAGAAATGGCATCCTTCTAGTGCTGGGATGAATTGTGAATGTCAGAATGGGATGAGAGGAGCTTCAAGGTCCATTCCAACCCAAACCATCCTGGGATTCTTTGAAATACGAGACCCAGGATATCAGGACTCAGCTGCAAAGAGAGTTTTACATCCCTCCAGAATCTTCTATGCAATGAAATAAATAAATCATTGGACTTTGCAAATATTTGGGTCCAGTGTCACACAGAATCTGCTCCATGGCTGAAAGAGCAGGGAGAAAGTCAGTGATAACTGGAACTTCTGAAGGACAGACCTAATTCTGAAGTTCTGGGTAAACTCTCATCAAAGGAGCACTGAGAGAAGGAACAGCTCGTTCCACGGCACATCTGGAACCAGTGCTGTGCCCTGAGCACTGCAGGGCCACTGGGCACAGCCTGGCACAGCCTCCTGTGCCCATCCTGCTCCCCTGGAGGCTTGGACAATATCCAGGGGGGATCTGTCCCTGTGGAGATGGAGAATATCCCAGCACTGCCGCTGGGATCTGTGCTGGGGCAGCCAAACCCCCCTGGGCCTGGCAGCTGTCTGAGCCCAGCAGTGCTGTCTGTCTGTCCTTCTCCACTCGGGAGGGCACAGGGGGAGAGCAGAAGTTCTCTGCTGCCTGCCCAGAGCGCCGTGCTGGGGGAGTCCTGGGCAGTCAGACTGACACAGGAGTGCTGAATCACCCCTGCTGGGCTGATCTCACCGCAGAACCCACCCATGGGCCAGCCCTGGGAACCTCTCCCTGCCCAGGAAACTCTCCAGAAGAGGAACTAAAGGTTGTTGTGAAAATTACAGCTGTCTGCTTGTATTTTAAATCAAACTTTGCATCCCGCTCTAAAGTTGCCGCCAGGTTTGCTGTGAATAAAATTCCTGCAGCTTGGGTGATACCACTCCTGCTGTTTCACCTGTCTGAGCACCAGATGCTTCCTGAAACAGGAATACAATAGAGGAGTTAACAAAATCAGGTTGTCCAAAATTGCAGTGCCATTGTCTATTATTTTTAATTTAAGTCTTGAGGAAAATGTTGGGAAACTATTAAACCTCGAGAGCTGCCCTCTCATTTCTGGTGTTAATGGCAACCAAGCTATGGAAAGACCTCACCTCCCTCCTCCAGCTCTTTGCTGTAAACCAGAGAGGATAAACAGAGCTCTTGGCCACAGGAGGGTTTAATGAGTGCTGTGCAACAGGAGGCATTTCCTACGTGCTATTTACCAAAACTGATCGGTCAGCAGGCAGGCTGTGCCTCCAGTTTGGGGCAAGGAAAGTGCCCGAGAGTCCCACAGAGTGAAATAAACGGCCTTGCCTTGGCAGGAATCTTATCAGTGACGCCGTGTGGATGCTTCTCCTCCAGGGCCAGGCCTGAGTCACTCGTGGCCCGGTGTTTAGGAACAGGGTGAGGCTCAGCAGGGCTGAGACGCTGCCAAAGTCCTTCCAGGGCACGGGGAAGTTTTCTCTGCATCACTTGACTCCTCACATACCCTTCATGCCACCTCTGTGAAATCACACCTTATTTTGGGTCGGAGCTATTTGTATTTGTTGGAGGGAGAGGAATGTGGAAAAGGTTCTTTCTGGGCTTCTCCTTCAGAGGAGCTCCAGATTTCTCCTGATGGGTGGTGACACTTTCCTGACCCACACAGGGCTGCAGGCAGCCAGCTCTGCCTGTTTTACTGCCCAGATCGGAGTCCTGCTGCTGGCAGGACACCCTCACCCAGCGCCGTGCTCCCTCACACCCTGCTGGCAGTGCAATAACAAAATAACCCCGGCTTTGATTCCCTCCCTCCCTCCCTCCGAGCAGCCTCAGCACCGGGCACGACTCCACAGAACCCGCGCGGCTCTAAAGCTGCCATTTAAAATTGAAATTCATTCATTCATTTAAAATCAAACCCACTCCATTCATTAACTCCGCATTTAAACTCTGTTTAAACTGCTGCACCATCCAGCACCGCTCCCAAAGCGCTGGCACCGATCCTGCCCTCAATCCTGGCTGTCACAGCGCTCCTGACCTGCTGCATCCCCATCCCTCACCTGCTGCAGGCAGGGGTGGGAGAGCTGGAGGGGCTGGGGCTGAACTGGAGCTGGGGCTGAGACTGGGCTGGGGCTGGGGCTGGCAGCAGCCTCTGCTTTGTTGATTTTCTCTCCAGCACTCGTTCCCTCCTGGAGCAGCACTCAGCTGGGCTCAGCATTGCCGGTGGGAGCCTCAGCCCTTCCCTGCTCATCGGCTTCCCCTCCATCTTCCCTTTAATTTTGGCTTTAATTAGCTGATGTTTCCACTTCCCCGTTCTGTGGAGCAGGGAATGTGTGTGGCAACACAGCCTATTGCTAAAAATACAGATTAAAAAAAAAGAAAAAGAATCGTTGAAGCATAGAAATGTGAATGAATCCGGCAGCTGTGTCGGCCCTGGAAATTTCCTGCAGGGTTTTGAAGATTTGCAGTGAGCAGCACCTTGTCAAGCAGGTACAAGTCCGTGCTGTGTGGGGGGGGAATGGCCAAAATGTTGTTTACCAGCAGGAAAAGCTCTGGTTTTAGTAACAGAGCCCAAAATCAGAGCCATAAGGAGGCTCTGCTGTTCTCTGCCTGCCCCTGCAGCACCCCGGGCTGGGGGTCGGTGTCACCCTGCTCGGGGTGGGGACATCTGGGCCCCTCTCTGGAAGAGGAGGCAGGGGGGGTACCCAGGGCTCAGAGCAGGAGATGCTGCTGAAGGAAAGGCTTCAACAGAGCTCCTGAGAAGGTGCCAGAGTGAAGATGAGTGCGAGGGGCACCTTGGGGGGCTTTAGCTTCACCAGAGCTCCAGGAACTGACTCAGGCTGCCCGGGGAAGGAGTCCCCAGCACTGGGAAAGGAGCTTGCAGAGGGTTTTGTGCCCACAGGGAACGGTGCCAAGTGGGGCAAAAGCAGCCGCAGGTCGGGACAGGCAGAAGGAGCCTCGGAGCTGCTCAGACCTGGGCGCCCCGTCCTGCAGCACGTAAATGAACCTGAGCCGGAACTTCCCTTCCAAAAACACTTTCTGCCTGTCTTTACAACCTCCTTCCTTCGCAGGCAGCAAACTCTTGGCCTCTGGGAAGCTGCGGTGCAGTGCAAGCACGAACCTGTCCTCGCCCCGGCTGCGCTTCCAGCGGCGAGGAGGAGCCAGCTCCTTCCCCGAGCCGCGGCATCCCCGCACAAAGCACCTGAGAGCACAAACCTGCTGCGGGTGACGCGCTCCTGGGTGCGAACGCCCAGCCGGGGACGTAATTATTGTGTGCGAAAGGCTCGGGTCAGGGCTGAGCTCGGCTGCTCCGCTGTCAGCGGGCAGCTATGCGGCAGAACAGGATGTCGGATTAAGGAGTCTCCGGCGAAACCCGTGCCGAGGACAGCCCCGGAGAGCAGGGAAGCGAGGTGGTAGCGAGCGGAGCTGCCCGCGGCTCCCGGGCACTGCCAGCCCGCGCCCGGCGCTGCGGGGCCGCAGCAGCGGCCAAGGTGCCTTGCAGGGCTGGGGATGAGCCGCTCTCGGCCCGGCTGCAGGTGAGGGGCCGGGGAGCGCCTGTCAGCACCCACCTGGCCAGCACAGCCTTATCTGCAGCGGGGAGCAGAGTTAATGTGTAACCCGGCTGTGTTTGGTTAGCCCAGAACAGCAAAGAAGTCCTGGGATAGGCACGGCCGGGACAAGGAATTGGGCAGCACGGAGCGCCGGACGGCCGGGTAAAACAGCAAACCCCATTAATAATGATCCGTGTTCCTGCTTGTCCTCTGCTTTCTGTGCTTTTCCTGCTGGGTGGGCTGCGGGAGAGGGGCTGGGGGCTCCGGGTACCTGCAGGGCTCTGCTTTGGAAGGGTGAAATGTGGCGGGGATTCACCAGCAAAGCTGGACGAGGGGGTTTGAAGGCGGTGCTGGTGGGAGGAAAGCTGGGGAATGTGTGCCCAGCACAGCAAACAGCTCGGGAGCTGCTGGTGTGCTTCAGGTACCTGTTCAGGTAGGAGGAAGTGCACATCTGCCACCCACCCCTCTCCCCCTGAGGTGGGATCCAGCCCCCGGAGCTGCTCAGAGCTGGGAGGGTGCCCACAAAGGGGGCTTTGCCCTGGGCTCTGTTTGGGGTTGGCCAGGACAAAGCCCTTTCCTAGGCAGGAGGGGTCTGGCTGCTCTGGCAGCAAAAACGAGGTTTTTTAACCCGGGATGGAGAGCTTGGAGTGGTGCTGGCTGAAAGAAAGTAGCCTCTTGTCTGAAGCAATTAGCATTAATTGCTACCCAGCACCTCTTTGATGGCTCCGTGGGCTTTTAAAGGACAGTTAAGGCAATGGCCACGAGAGCTGAGGGACCTGGCCCTTGGATTTAGATAAAAAATAGCTTCTTCCAAATGTTTTTAGTAGGGGAAGAGAGCTACACCACTGAAACCCAGCTATAAAGCAGCTTTTTCAGTACCTTGTCTTTTAAATCAAATGCTCGGTCACATTTTTAGTTTGTGGCTGTTACTCACCGAAAAGAAGGAACTAAAATCCTTCTGAATCATTAAAACTAGGGGGTTTCAACACTGATTTTCCCCTTTCCCGAGTCGGTTGAGTGTGCTGGAGCTGTAATCACATCAGAGAACTAATTGGGCAGGGAAAGGAACTTCTTGTTTCAGTGCAGATCCTCTGCAGCGCCCGGCGGGCTCGGCCTGAACTTTGCCTCCCCTGAGCTGGGGCTCACTGGGTGCCAAAGCCTTGGCAGCTGCTTTAGGACCCTGCAAATGCTGTTTGAATGAGAGAAAATGATTTCTTTCCTGGCCTGGTGGCAGTGGGGATCCTCAGGGAGAAAATGCCTCCGAAAAGGTGGCTCCAGTGAGCTGCACACTCATTCCAGCAAGGCTTTCACTTCCCCTGGGGTGACGTTTTGCCCTCTCGAATTTGGGAGGAGGCAGCCAGGAGCACTGCAACAACCGTGGTCAAACCTCCTGCTACTTAGGAGCAGATATAAATCTATAAATCTACATGTCCAGTTTTGATAGAAATCTAAATTTCACGTTGTGGATGTCCCAGTGCACAGCAAAACCCTGCAGAGCCTGAAGTCCCCCAAGCTCAGCTCTGCTTCCCGACAGCTCAAATCCCTGGCTGGAAGTGATTTGAATTCAAAGAACCCAGGGAACTGCTGTTCCAAAGCCACCACTTACTGCAACGTCATTTAAGCAGTAAATAATGCAAAGCTGAGACTGAAATATTAAACTCCTCCTGCGTGGAAGGATTAGATCTGTCAGGGCGCGGGTGTTGAAATCTGATTTTTGCGGCGTATTCCAATTACAAAGGAATTCTTTCAGGGTCTAACGCTCTGAACAAGCAGCCAGTTCTGCTCACTTATCTCTGGATCTAATTCCCTGATCCTGCTACAAGAAAAAAAAGCAGCAGTGTGTTCCTGCCTGCAGGTTACAGCACAAAGGGCTCCTCTGTCTTCCGAGGAGCAAAAGCTCTCGCGTGGGTCCGTGTGTCTCGGAGGGGGTGTTGGTGTTTGTTTTGCTGCTCCCTTTCGCCTCCACAGCCCAGTTCCCTCCCCAGGAACGGAGTGGTGCATGTGGAGGGAACTAATTGGAGATGCCAGGGAATTTTTGGAAGCTCAGTACTTTGCATCCAGAATTAATGACACCTTCTGTGGGTGCCCGGCCTCTCCCCGCGGGCAGCAGAGCTCTGTGCAGGGATAACTGTCCCCTCTGCCACCTGGGCCCCTGCCCTGCCTGGGTGTTGGAACCCAAATTCAGGATGTTGTCACAGCTGCTGCCACACCAGGGTCCCACTGGAGCATCCAGGAGAGCGCTGGGGTGCTCTGCTGTGGGCAGAGGGGGGCATTGGGGTGATGCTCGACCCCCCTGGGCACAGCCCCAGCCTGCCCTGCTGCCACCAGCTGTGCCAGCAGTGTGCCCAAACACGCCCAGGCGTGCCCCAAAGGCTGGGGGCACCTCCCTGAGGGCACCTCCCTGAGGGCACCTCCCTGGGGACACCTCCCCGGGCCCCAAGGACGGGCGGCACAGGAAGCTCCCGACAGAGCGAGGATGTGAGTAACCAGCACATTTGGGGCCAGCACATTCACGAGTTCAAGCTGCAGGGCTGGCACAGGGTGTGGCAGAGGAAAGAGGTCCCACGAGTCGGGGCTGGGATCTCTGAGGCTGAGCTGGGCTTTCAGCTTTTGCTTTTGCCTCATCCACCCCCTCCCCGAGGTGACTGGAGAGCCACCCACACGAGCTGGGTGTGCAGAGATGACCCCATTTCCAATTATTTTGAGGAAAACTTCAAGGATTATTTTTAAAAGCCCAGCTGTGCCTTCTCCTGGAGACAGCAGTTTAAGATGGAGCAGCAGCCTCGGAGCCTGCCTGTCCTCCCTCCTGCTTGAGTCACCCCGGGGACATCTCACAACTTAATGCTTCTCCTTTCTCCTGCTCCAGCCGGGACCTTCCCCCCGTGCCAGCCAGCAGGGCAGCCCGGGCTATGCCTAGGAAGGAGCTGGGGATGGCTGGCTGCAACTCTGGCAGCTCTGACAGCATGGTCAGCACGGCTTCCAACCACTCACAGCGGGTGAGTATCCCTGGGGTGCCCAGCCCAGCTCCCCCTCCGAGCTCAGGGAGGATTTGGGGCAGATCCCAGCTCAAACCCCCTCTCTGTCGGTGCTTTGGGGGCAGCTGGAGGCCCTGAGACAGCACCAGGACCAAATGAATTCCTGCCCCAGAGGTCTCCCAGCCCTCCCATCCTGGCTGGTGTGAGGCAGCACTGGGAGCCCTCAGTGCTGCAGGGTCTGCTCGGGGCCAGGACAGGGTCCTGAGCTCCCGGGGCTGCAGGGATCTCCCCAGTTGCGCAACTGGGTCACTCTGGCTCTGAGGAGAGTGACTTCAGCTGAGCTCCTCCTGCCTGGCAAGAGATGAATTCCCCAGTTAAGGCAGAGATCAGCTGGGACCAGGGTGTAGATGTGTAATTTTTCACTATCTGTCCATTAAACCTTGTTTGTCTCCCAACACCGATTCCAAGATTGATGGACTAATTACATCCTGCCTGACTTGGAGCATAATTGATATGTGTGAGAGCTGGCAGGTTTTCCATTTGATGCATTGCAAGCCAGAACCAAACCCTTGGAATTTAATAGGGATGGAAAAACTGGTTGTGATACTGCATGGTAAAAGATTTGGATAAGGTATCTCTGCAAAACAACTCCACCTGGGATAATTCCTGCCCTGTGCTTGTTGATCTGCACATTCCACCTGTCCTGCACCTCATTTTGTTCATGGCAGATTGCAGGAATCACCTCGATATCTGATATTGCAATAACACATCTCCTGGTGCTCAAAATACAACAAAAATGAAACAGCTCTTGCTCAGGTATGGATGGGAGAAGAAGGAGAGTTCATCACCTGCACAGAAACCTTCAGTGCTGACAGTGTTGTCCAAGATTCAGCATTGCTGAGCAGTACAGGTGTCTGTACCTCCAGACCTGTTACCCATCTGTTCACATTTCACAGTGATTTAGAGAACTAAAGGTTAGAGTTCCCAAGTTAGGAATAATCCACCTTCTGACCCACAGAGTAGGGTAATGTAAAAAAAGGCTTTAAGTTTATATTTATTTCCTATTTTAGAGGAGGTTGCCCACTTTTCTGGAGCTGTAAATACTCACTTTTGAACGGCAACTGGCCAAGCAGCTGGCACAGGCTCTCTAAACTGCCTGGACATTAAATAGTATAAAGTTACATATATATAAAGTAGTATAAAGCAAACCTCTCTTTCTCCCCTGCACTGCCTTACCTTCTTTTTGCAGAGTGACAACAGCTATGACTATTTATCTGTGGAAGAGAAGGAGTGTTTGATGTTCCTGGAGGAAACAATTGGCTCCCTGGATGCAGAGGGAGACAGTGGGGTCTCCACGGATGACACAGACTACGGGGAGCCCTCCAAGCCCAGGAAAGGCCCAGGGCCCCGGGGTAAGATGGAAAAACCCTCCTGCAGCCTGGCCCTGCCCAGGGAATGCCCTTGGCAGGGAGGGGAGGGGCAGTGCCCCAGTTTGATACGGCACAGGTGGCTCCCATCACTCTGCAGCAGCAGCCACACGGGTCAGGCACCAGCTGTGCCCTCCTGGTCCCCAGGGCAGCAAAGCCAGCAGAGCCATCATGCTCTGAACAGCCTCTCACAGGTGAAGGAGGCTTGGCCAGGCCCAAGGGATCCGACTGCCCGAGCAGTGCTGGATCAGTGAAGTCAGAGGAGCCCTGGGCGCCCGTCCTGAGCCGCGGCTGTGCTGGCCCAGCAGGGCTGAGGGGGGTTCTGTGTCCAGGGCACTGCATGACTTCATCTCCCTCTCTTCCTAGATGTGGGGAATGGGGCTGGCCCTCCCAGCAGAGATCAGCAGCGTGGGGCTGAACAGAGGAGTGCTAAAAGCATCTCTGCCTCCTCCAGCTCGGCCCCGGCAGCTGCTCCAAAGCCAGGTAATCCCAGCCCGCCGCGGAACGTCCCTGCCGCAAACGGAGCTTCTGGCAGCAGAGCCAGTGTGCCCACGGGGCCAGCAGGAAAACCTGCACGGGAGGTGCCCCAGGAGGGCGGGCTGGGCCGAGCCAACACAGGGAGCCACACGAAATCCGTGTTCATCCAACCTCCAGACCCCTTCCAGGAGGACCTGGAGTGGTCACGCAGCCATCGCTCAGGTGCCAAGGGGGAGGCGGCCAAGGAGACCAAGACTTGGACTTCGTGGGGCCACCTGGAGAAATCCACGCTGGAGGAGGCCCCTCAGGACCCCGATGCCAAGCGTGGGCCCCCGACGGCCCCCAAACCACGGCGACTGCCACCAAACATCATCCTGAAAACCAGCAGGAACAGCCCCGTGCCGCTGGCCGCCGAGCACAACCAGAAGGTAAAAGCAGCGCCTCCACCCCCAGCCGCCTCTCAGCCCAACCCTGCCAGTGACAGCACTGCTGAAAAGGGGAATTCGGGGCACCTCGACCCCAAGGAGAAGGAGAAAGCCCGACGGGAGGCGCTGGAGAAGCTGGGACTGTCCCAGGACAGGAGGGAGCCCAGCGCCCTCCTCCATCCCCACCCCAGGGCGACGCCTCTCCCCATCCCAGCGCATCCTGAGGCGGGCTCTGTGCCGGGAATCCGGCCGATGACCTTCAAATCCAACACCCTGGAGCGCTCCGGGGTGGGGCTGGGCAGCTCCATCGGCAGCCCCAAGGAGCAGAACGCCAGGAGCAGCAGCAGCTCCCTGGGCAAGATGTCCTTCATCGAGCGCCTGGCCCCCAGCTTCCTGCGCAGCAGCCGCCCCCGGCCGGCCTCCCTCGGCGCAGGGAAGGACTTTGCCGGCCTGAAGGAGCAGGAGGAGCAGGACAAGAGCAGCAAGAGGCGATCCCACCCTCTGCCCAGCTTCCCCAGGCCGCCGCGCTCCGCCGTGAGCGTGAAGATCTCCCCGAAGGGCGCGGCCGATGAGAACCGGCGTGAGGCGCTCAAGAAGCTGGGGCTGCTGAAGGAATAGCTCCTGGGATGCTGGAAAAGGGGCTTTTCAGCCCAGACCCACTGCCTGGCCTCGGGCATGGGCATCTCCTGCTGCCACGTCCTGCCCCAGCGCCGCGGGAGAGGTGTTGGGAGCTTCAGCGCAAGTAGAGGAGCGCCACGTGTACAGAACATTTTGTATATAGCAGGTGTATGTGAGCTATTTATACAAGAACCTCTCGGCACGGATGGGGTGTGTTCTCCTGCAAGGGCTTTAATGCATTTGGGGATTCATCACAACAGGGAAGCCATGGAATTAGGGGTTTGGCTTATTTTCAAAGTGGATAAAGTATCTCTGGGAAGAACTGCCGGACTCTGCTGCTCCTTTAGGACTTTTTTGGGGGGGTTTATTTTATTTTATCACAGCCTCTGAGGCCTGAGCACTCACCTGCCACACGGAAGTGCCTCCCAAAACCACCACTGCCTGCTGGAGGGCTGTGCAGACATCCCACTGCCATCCCACTCTGCTCTCCCATCCAGCCCTGACCACCCAGATCCAGCACCTGAAGAGGTTTGAACTGCAGGAAGGCACAGCTAAGGAGGCAAGAGGCTGTGCTGGAGTCAGACCCAGAAGTGCTGCCCAAAACAGGATGGATCTGGGACAGCACCAGCTCATCCCTTCCCAGCTGTCCTGGCACCTCTCAGGCCTGGCTGGTGCTGCTCACCTGTGGGAACAGAGGTGGTTTATGTCCCTAATAAACCTGTGTATGATCAGAAAGAGCCCTGTGCCACAGATTTATGTCACAGTCAGGTAAATCTGAACAGTGAGGTTTAAAACAAAGAGTTCTGGGACAGGATGAGCCAGGTCAGGTCAGTCCAACCTAAAATATTTTATCAGCACAGGCAAACTTTTCCATGGGGCAACCTGGCATAGTGGGAGGTGGCCCTGCCTGTGGCAAGGGGTGGAACAAGGAGAGCTTTAAGGACCCAAAAGGTTTTGCGATTCTGTGATTCCTGGCTGTCCCTGCAGAGGGAATACGGAGTTCCTGGCGCTGCCGTGTTTGCTCGCAGGCTTGAGCCAGCCCGATGTGCAGCCGGGCAGCCGCAGAGGTTCCGCCCCGCCCGGAGTCCCGGGCCGGAGGCTTTCAGGTGCGAATGGTTGGGTTTGAAGAGCAGGGTGCAGGGAGGAGGGGGAGATGCCGGGTTTAGCGCTGACTAAAAGGGTCAGCCGAGCTCCCCTCTGGGTTAAAGCTGCGTTTTCATCCCTGTGCTCCTCTCCTCTGACCACTCTGCCTCACCCGGGCTGATTCCAGCTCTTTAATGCTCCGTCTGACTGCTCAGCACCTGCGTGATGCAAGCCCCGAGGGAAATCTCACCTTGTTTATCTAACGAGAAAGGAGGAGAGCATTAGGTTCTCTCTCAAAGCATTTTTGCCCTGAAAGAGAACCTAAACATTTCTTAAAACCAGATTGGTTTGGAAACAAGAGGATTCTCTTCCAGTCCTTGGCTTTAGTCAGAACCATTGTGTGCTGGTGTCATGAAAGCTGAGTTTTGTTCAGATTTCCAGGGAGAAATCTCGCTCCCAAAGATCCCTTATCACTCCTTGACGTGGCAATGCCCACGAACAGGAGCTGCTGTGAAATGGAAACAGAAGAGAATGAATTTAAGCACCAGCCACAGAGCAGCAGGGTCATTCCTCTGGGAGTGAACTCCGCGTTTCTCTGCCCTTCCTGCTGCTGCCAGAACCCACCACGGGCAAGCCCCGTTCCAAGAGCTGCCGTTGCTGTTTAATCCCGCAGGGGGAATATGGAATTTTACCTGCTGGATCTGTCTGTAGCCCTTAGAAACGCAGCTGTTTATGCCCGAGGGACCTCTGGTGCCACCCAGAGCCGAGCCCTGCTGCTGCCGGAGGGATCCTGATGATGCTGATGCTGATGATGCTGCGGGGGGCGCGGCCACCTCGGCCCCACCCGGAGCACCTGGAAGCGCCTTCCCGCAACGCAGCGGCTCCTCCTGCCTCCCGCTGCCCGAGTTTTCGGTCAGAGCCTTGCCCCTTTGGTTCCCAGCAGCCCCAAAATAATTCAGCTAATCGCTCAGCTACCCACGAGGTTCCCCTGCCTCCCTGAAGTGCAGCTGATCAGGCAGCGGTGCCTGAATTCCTGGGATTCTTTCTGCGGTCCCTCCCCTGTGCGCACCTTTCACGCGGGGGGGCTGCAGCTCTGCTCGAGGATGGGCTCTGCCCTTCTCTCCGTGGGGAGCAGCTCCAGTGGTGCCAGTTTGGAGAGGGATTGGAAGCCTGGCTGTGGGTTGGGTCAGTCTGGGCCCGTTTGGTGTTCCCAGACTGCCTTGGAAAGGAGCTGCTGCAGGGCCAGGGATGGAAACGACTGAGTGCAGCTTAGTGCTGCAAGCAGTTAATTAGCATCGGTAAATTGCTCAGTGCAATTGGCTCCACGGGTCAGCCCCTGTCTCTGAAGAAAGGCTGCATTAGCTCAGAAATTAAATTGCCTGTAAGGAGCAGAGGCACTTGCTTTGTCATCATCACAAAATCAGGGAATGGTTTGGGCTGGAATGGACCTTAAAGGTCACCCAGTTCCCCCCTTCCACTACCCCAGGTTGCTCCAGGGCTGGGTGGGAGACAAAGCAAGAACACAAATAAAAATCTCAACAGATCTCCTGGGTTCTTGTCTGGGCCCCCTGGGCTCAGACTTCAGACCCTGACAGGGTGGAATGAGATGTGTGTTAAGGTCCCTCCCAACCCAAGCCATTCTGTGATTCTGTCAGGCTGATTCTGGGCATATTTACCTTGATTTGTGTCCAGGAGGCAAAGTCCCAGCAGGGCCCAGACACAAAACAGCCAGAAGAGAGATCACAGCCTTGCAGAGCCAACAAGTGTCAGCAGAGTTGGTGAATGTCCCCCAGTGCCTTCATGCAGATTGTGCAGACTGAGTTTGTGTTAACAACGTTAAAACAACAAAGAAAACACCCAGCTTTGCATTCTGCACCGAGTATTCATCTCCTTCTTAACTACCACTCCCAGCCTGGCTCAGACACGTCATTTCCATGTCTGTGAGCCTGTCAAGGCCTCCTGTCCCAATTAAAAACATCCTTGAGCACATCTTTCATTCCAAGGATCAAATCTGGGAGCAGTGGCTGCTGGAATTCCGTCAGTGCTGAGGAACATCAGCTGCCCCAGGCCAGGCCAGGAGTGGTTTGTGTTAACAACAGCCCTTGTGCCTCTGGGGCGGCCCTGGGGGAGCCTTGGGGCTGAGAGGTCGGCAAGGAGGGTTGGGTACTGCTGAACCAGGCTGGAAAACACCAAACCCGGGCTCCAGGAGAGAGCTGGACTCACTCCAGCTCCGTGGGACAGGGCTGGAGATGTCTGAGGCTTTTTAACCACATTCCAGCATGGTCTGGGCAGCACTCAGGGGCCGAGGTTCAGGTGCAGGTGGAGGGAGGGACCCTCTCCAGCTCCACCATCCTTCCCTCCATTATCCTTTTATCCTTTTTTTGCCCCTGTTCTTTGTTTCTAATGGAACCACAAATGAAAAAAGGCCAAACTGGTCAGTGCAGCTCCCAGCAGAGAGGAGCCCCAGCAGGGCCATTCCAGCCTTTCCTGCTGTGTGAGAGCAGACAGGGTTTGCTGGTTTGGGTTTGCCTTCCTCCATTTGCCAGTGATGAGAATTTACCTGATGTGAATCCAGAACCAGACCTGGCCTTCCTCATTCCTGCTCCTAAATCCCAGTGGGTTTGGGATCACCCTGGCAGGGCAGGGGTGAGGATCTCCACCTCCCCCAGAGCTCAGCCCTTGGTTTCCAAACACCCTTGGATCTGGAAGTCCAGGAAGAGACAGGCAGGGGCAGTGTTGCTCCTTGCAGAGGGGTTTATGTGCAGCAAGGACGTCCCTGGCTGGTTCTGAGCCGGGGTTTGATCATTAACTGGGCCCTGTGGAGCAGGCAGGGGTTGTTATCCTTTATTAATTACAACTCTGAGCACAGACAGGCCGTGCTGAGGTGCTGGCAGCAACTTCCACACCTGCACAGGGATGGAACACCTGGGATGGAGCCTCTGCCTGTCCTGGTGCTGCTCTCAGGGACAAGATTCCCCCTCCAGCACGTTTGTCAGGGGAAGGAAGAGGAATTTCCTTTATGAGCACAGCCCAGGAGAGTAAATTCTAAAACATTTAACTCTCCTTTAGCAGTGGAAGGTGCAAGGCAGTGGTGCTGCCCCAGCAGGGTCTCCTGAAATTCCCTGAGTTTACAGTTCTCCAGAACAGCACTGAGGGTTCCTAAGGGGTTCCCACCATCACTTGAATCCCATTTCATTGCTCATGCAAGGCCAGTCCTGTGGCTTTGCTACTGGCAGGGCAATAAATGCCCTCAGGCAGAGCAGTTCTGCTGGAGCCCAGCCAGCAGTGGGGAGTTTATGGTGCAGGTTTGGTACAAAACACAACAATTACTGCAATATGAGCAATCACATCCTGATAAACAGAGTAAAACTGCTCAGGAGAGGTTCACCTCCAGCCAGGGAGATCCCAAATGATTGTGCTACACCAAAAACAATCTGCTTTTCACACCCAGGAGGGGAAGATCACGGCCCTGGACCCCACAGGACTGGAGAACAGAGCGGTTCCTCTAAACCTCCCTGGGAACCCCTGGTGCCGGTCACTTGGAGCGTGCTGGGGACACACCAAGGGCTGGGGACACACCAAGGGCTGGGGACACACCAAGGGCTGGGGACACACTGAGCCCTGGGGACACACAGATCCCTGGGGTCACACAGAGCCCTGGGGACACACTGAGCCCTGGGGACACACCAAGGGCTGGGGTCACACCAAGGACTGGGGACACACCAAGGACTGGGGTCAAACCAAGGGCTGGGGACACAGCAAGGGCTGGGGACACAGCAAGGGCTGGGGACACACTGAGCCCTGGGGACACACCAAGGGCTGGGGACACACCAGGTCCTGGGGACACACAGACTCCTGGGGACACACAGAGCACTGGGGACACACCAAGGGCTGGGGTCACACCAAGCACTGGGGCCAGCCCAGAGCTCTCCAGGAGACCTCCAGGAAGGAATATTTTGCAGCCAATCTCTTTTCATGGAAGACAAAGCCCAGCAAAGCCCAGCAAAGCCCGAGGCAGGGACTGAGACCCCCCCAGGGTTTGAAGTCCTGAGCACACCCCGCTCCTCTCCGTGTTTTGCTTGGGGCAGCAGAGGAATTGTGTTTGAGGGCAGGAAGAGGCTGCCCTGAGTTCCTCCTCCAGCCCTGAACCCACCTCGTTCACATTTCGGGGGCTGGCCTAGGACAAAAGTTGAAGCAGAAATCATCTTTTTGACCCCAAAACAGGATCAAAACACAGACAGGAGCCCAGTGAAGGTCCCTCCAAACCACAGACAGCTGAGGAACCTTCCACGAAGTTCTTGGTGCCAAGTTCTGCTTGGAAGTGGCTGACAGCAAACACCATTTCACTCCAGGTGTTTTATATCAAAGCATTTTGTCTGCAGAGCAGGGGAATTCCTCTCAAACTCTGCAATTTCTGCTCCTGGCCTCTTCAACCTTTTTTTTTCCCCTTCCATGATGTCACCACACCCCTAGAGAGCTAAAAAAGACCATTTTTGGGTCCCATCCTCACTATATTGATGACATCTCTGCTCCTCCTCTGAGTATTTTGGCCATTTCCAGTTTGCACATCGAGACCTCCAAAGATTTTTAGTGCACCCATTTTAAACTCTGGGCATCAATATATGAAAAAAAAAGGATTAAACATCAAGAGAAGAGCAAAGACTGGCTGTGCTGCAAGCTGAAAAAACAACTTTATTAAACTAAATTCAAGCTGGAGGTGGAGGAGGAGAAAATTCCCAGAAGCATCACAGTCTAAGGTAGGTGAGCCTCAATTTGCCCTTAAAAGTCTGTTTTTTGGAGAACAGTGCTGTTGTTCAGTGATTATAGGAGATGGTTTGAGAGATTTCACCTACATTGTGTACCAGTTCTGAAATTTAACATAATTATTTCTATAAAAATAAAAGTAGTGATTTCAGATTGTTTTTTCTCCCCACTGTGCCTTTTTATTTTTCCTTTTAAAGCTGTAAATTAAATTATTGCCCTTTTTTGGCCAAGAACACCCAAAAAATGATAGAAATTAGGTAAAATGCATCCCAGTTATGGATGGTGGCAGGGTACTGGTTTAATCAAGTGCCAAAAATGGATCCCATAAACATTTTCACAATATAAGACTGAAATGCAGACAGGAAAAAACCCAACCATCCATGTTTGACTCCTGGAATTTCTCTGTCTCTTTCTTGTCACTTTCTGTTTTATATTTAATGCCTATTTGCTGGTTTAAAACATTAAAAATAACACCTCCTTGCCTAAAAACTAATAATAAATGAGATTAAAATGGAGCTGACACACTGGAGTTACACTGCAGTAACCCAAAGTTTTTAACTCAAACAAGGAACTCATCCCTACCTTGAACAGGAACACCCGGGAGCTGTTTGTGTTCAGGTCTGGAAAGGGACAACAACAACCTGTGCAGAGGTAAATGGCAGGGAATAAAAATAAAAATAAAAATAAAAATAAAAATAAAAATAAAAATAAAAATAAAAATAAAAATAGGAGATGATTGGGGGGTGATGGGAGATGTTGAAGGATCTTGGCATCCCTGAGATCTGCAGCTTCTCCTGGTGTTTCTTGAGATGAAAAAAGAGAGAAGAGAAGGGAAAAGGAAAAGAGAGAAAGGAGGAGGGAAAGGGAGAAGGGAGGAGGGAAAATGAAAAGAGAGAAGGGAGGAGGGAAAGGGAGAAGGGAAAAGAGAGAAGGGAGGAGGGAAAATGAGAAGAGAGAAGGGAGGAGGGAAGGCTCGATGCCAGGGCAGCACCACAGCAGGTCCCTCACACATCCTTTGGCTGTCATTTGGGCCCCTCATTCCCAGTGATGCCTTTACCAACCACCCCATCCCACAGCCCAGGGGTCAGAGTGGGAGATCTCTAGAGCACCATTAGCACCGTTTTTCCCTTTAAAATTCCCTGATTTTTGTCCTGGGACAGGTCAGAGCCTCGGAGCCGGCAGGGAGGCAGCGCCCTGCCCTGAGCAGCCAGCACAGCAACCCCGAGCTGCCACAACCTCTCTCTTCTGTTTGATAGCCCAGAAATCATCAAATCCCATCCCCAGCCATGGTGCTCCTCTTCCTGCTGGCAGCTCTGCTGCACGGTGAGTCCCTGACAGGACAGGGAGCCTGGGCCGGGGGACACGGGCTCTGCTCCTCTCCCCTGGACACCAAACAGCTCCAGCTGCGCCGTGGGAACCAGCCCAGCCTCCCCCTGCCCAGTCCAAACCTGCAGGGAGCTGGGAGGAGAATCCCGGCTCTGCTGCAGCATCCTCAGGGATGCTCCAGATCAGGCAGAGCTTGCAAATTCCGAAGGTTTTCTCCATTCATTTCTGCCCGTGACCTTTAACTCCGGGGCTGGGGGGTCCTGAAGGGGCATCGAGGCTCTCCCCAGTGACCCCAGTGGCACTCAGGGAGGGGGAACACCACATCCAAACGAGATTTCCTGAGCCAGACGCGCCCCGGTGCCGCTCAGAGCCACAGCCCCGCCTCGAGGGAGCGGCGCCGGGTTCTGCTGATCGCCTGCGAGTAACCAAAACCCCGTTTCCATCCCCAAAGAGCCCGTTTCCAGCAGCCTGTACGGCTCCAGGTTTCTGACAGGAGGGCTCGGGGGCTCCATCACCCACCGGTGTTTCTACTCGCGCACTCCGGCCAACAGGCACGGGAGGAAATATTGGTGTAAAGTGGCCGCCAACGGGCTCTGCTACACCATCGTCTCCTCGGGCAGCTACACCTCCCGGCCCTACGAGGGCAGGGTGGCCCTGGGCGACAGCCCCGGGCACGGCTCCTTCGCAGTGACAATGACGGGGCTGAGGAGCAGCGACTCGGGCACCTACAGGTGTGGCATCGGCAGCACCAACCAGGGGCTCCACGTCAGCCTCAACCTGACCGTGCTGGCAGGTAGGATTCCCTCCTGGCTCCCTCCTGCCTCCCTCCTGCCTCCCTCCTGGTGCTGGAGGAGCCACACTCAGCGGGAGCCTCAGCTTTCGTTAAGATATTTATAATTCTAAGGTATAAAAGCAGTCAGGTTGGGCCAAACGTTCAGAAATGTGAAAGGAAACCCTCCAGTGCCTGTTGGAAACACAGGTTTGGAGGTCCTGGAGAAGGGCACAGAGGAAATGTCTGAGTGAAGGGGTTTTGGAGAAGTGAAGGCAATAATTGATGGGCTTTTTGGGTGTGAACTGGGTGTGTTTGGATATTTTTGAGTTATTATAAGCTAAAAAGATGAATCTTTATTTATCTAGAGCAGAGCTCAGGAGCGTGGCCTGAGATAACTTGGAGAGGAAAAAGGCTGGGGCAGATTTTTGGGGGTTCAGGGACAATCCCTGTCCTGCTCTCTCCCTACAGATGCCACGGAGTCAAGGCCAACCCAGCTGGTCCGAGGGCAGCTCCACGGCTCTGTCACAGTCCTGTGCCCCTCTGGGGACACCCGAAGTGACGGGGAGAGGTTCTGGTGCAAAGTGGGCAGGAGCAGCTGCACTCTCCTCGCCAGCTCCAACGGCTACGTGGGCAGGAGGCACCAGGGACGGGTCTCTATCACCCCCCAGGAGAGCTCCGGGGCTTTCAAAGTCCTGATAAATGACTTAAAGAAGGAAGATTCGGGGCTCTACCTGTGCGGGACACAGGGGCTGAGGGGTCAGGACAGCCCACAGGAGGTGGTTCTGCAGGTGGCCACAGGTGGGACAGGGCAGGGGGGGCTCACGGTGCTGGGTGAGGGGTGTGAAATCCTAATTCTGTGCCCTCCCCTGCAGCCTCCACCCTTCCCAGGAGACCCAAATTCCTCAGCGGCACAGTGGGGGGCTCGCTGTCCTTCCCGTGCCACCAGGACCCCGAGGGCACCTACGAGAAGCGGTACCTGTGCAGGTGGAGGGCAGGGAGCTGCCCGGTGCTGCTGGACAGCCAGGGCTTTGTGCTCGAGTCCTACAGAGGGCGGCTCCGAGTCTCCGGCAGCGACCCCGAGCGCGGCACCTACACGGTGGAGCTGAGGCAGCTGAGGGAGGAGGATGAGGGGTGGTACTGGTGTGGGGCCAGGAGCGGGCACAGCGAGCTCACAGCCCCCCTGAAGCTGCTCATCCACAAGGGTAGGTGGTGGCATGGCCCGGATGGTCCCCAAACCTCTCCGGCTCTGCATCTTCCCTCGGTTCTTAGCAAGAAACTGAGGTGATGGTGAAGGTTTTCAGGGGTGTGAGCTGAGCTTTCAGAGGAAATTTAAGTGTTTTGGATCATATTATTGTTTATTTATGATGCAAGCCCCCGGGATGTGACATCCTGGTCCTGGCAGAGCAGCTCAGGGAGGTGTTTGGCTCTGGAGATAAGCTGAAGGTTATCTTGCAGTTTGAGAAACTGCAGAGTGTAAATAGATCCATGGAACTGCTCCCCTGGAAAAGGCAGAAAGAGTGGGGTTAAAGTAGCAATGTTTGCCAGGCATTCAGGTTTTCAGGAATGCCCCCAGGCTGCTCTGTAGGACTCCAAGGAGAACAGAAATGCCTGAGTCTGGTGTTGAGGTGAAATGTGTAAATCTCTGATAAGTCTAACAAACCCTTTGCCTCTGCAGAAGGATGGGTGTTAAACCCTCAAAACAATGTTCTCTGCAGAAATGAGCTCCTCACGAGAGCCAGGAGCAACCACTCCTGTGAGACCCACGGCACCAGGTCCTGCTGCCCTCAGCACAGCCAGGCACAGCAGCATCACTGACCTGGTGGGCACTGTCCCCAGGGGCACCACGATGGGCACTGTCCCCCAGGACAGCAGCACCCTGCTGCCCACTGCCACCCCAGGCACCTCTGCAACGTCCCCAGGTGAAACCTTCCAGGAGAGGTGAGTCCACAGCCACATCCCTGGTGTTTTACAGCCCGTCTGCCCCGCTCCCCGAGGCCCTGGGGCAGCTGTGCACAGCTGAAAACACCTCCAGGAGCCAGAAGTGAGAGAAGGAGGCGAGGTTACCTCGTGTCCAGGCACACTTTGAACTTGTGTCTCACCCTCCTGTGGAGCAGATGCCAGAGTCAACAGCCAGGCTGCTCTGCCTGTTTCCCTGAGCTCAGGACGGAGACAGGACCTTGGGAAACGTGGCTGAGGCTTGAGCAATAGCCCTGGTGGTGGTGCAGCCCTGCCCCAGCCCCCAGGCAGTGCTGGGTGCTCGCTGCTGCATCAGGACTCAGCTTTGGGCAGCGTTCATCAAAAGGCTGGGATGTTTTGGCCCGGAGCTGCTCCCTGGTCCTTCTCCACACCAGTTCCTGTGTCTCAGCCCAGTGCAGGCAGGTTCCCAGTGGGTTTGCTGCCTGTGAGCAGCTCCAGCTTCTCCCCGAGCTTCAGCCAGCCCTGCTGAAGGGATGTGGTGCAGGAGCAGCCCAAACCAAACTGGGCAACGTCCACAAACCCAGTTCAACACCCAGAGGGGCACCTCGGATTCACATCCACCCCATCTCCCCCTCCCAGCTTCCCCCAAGCCACATTTCCCTGCCATCCCAACAGGAACAGGGAAGACACCTTCCAAAAATGTGACTGTTGTAACAATTCACCAAAAGGGTGCATTCCCTGTGAATTTGTATTGTGCAAACTGCTCATTTTCCCCTTGGAGGGGCTGATTCAGCTGGCAGCACAAACCCCACACAGCAGCTGCCAAAATCTCTTCCTCACAAGCCAAACTCCAGATCAAATGATTTCAGCTCTCCTTACTCTGTTGACTTTAGTTTGATTCAGACTTTGCAGCTCCTTGGTACTCTTTAGTGTGAAAACAACCACCTGCACAAGCTGTGGAGGTGGCTCCAGCCCCGATTTAACCCTGCTGCTTCATCCTCCCAGCTCCTCAGGTGACCCACGCCTGCTCCCAGCTGCGTTGCCAGCTCTGCTTTTGCTGATTTGCATCACCACCAGCATCCTCACCCTGGCCAAAATCAAGCTTCAAAAGAAGACAGGTGAGTTGGCCTTTTGGGGCTGCAGTGGTTGTTTTGCAAGGGCTTTGTTTGTGCTTTCCAGGGGTTGGAGCGTGACCCGTGGAACGTTTCCGTGTCCCGGCCACGTGTCCGCCCTGCAGCCCTGCAGGGAAGCTTGGGAAGTCCTTGGGAAGCTGTTTGGGTTTGTTTGGAATGAGCTCAAACGTGGAGCAAACCAAGGAAGTGGAAATCCTGAAGCCCTGCTGAGAGCAAGGCTGGGTTTTTTTGTGTGGAGAGGATTTGTGGCTCTGTGAGGGACAGAAAATCCTGCAGGGAGGGACCTGGTGGTGCCAGGGGCTTCACTCCGGGCAGCTCTGGGGCCAAATCCAGTGCAAAGCTGACAAAGACAGGCCCAAAAAAATCCCTTCTAACGACTGATTTGCAAAGATATTTGCATATATCTTAATCCAGACCATAGCATACCCATAGAAATAAATTTAGGGACCGAAAACCTTCGTGTGAGGGGAAATACATTTTTCACAAGAATGGAGGTGTGAAATAATGGCCTAATTTGGTGTCTGACACACTGGAATACTTAAAGAGGAGCTGGTGGGGTGTTCCCTCCAGGGATCTGTGTGTTTTTGTGTTAAAGGAGAAGCAAGAAGCACCACAGGGACCTTGGAGGTGGCTTTGGCCAGTGCTGGGCTGAGCCCTGGAAGGGAGGGAAGGATGGAGGAGAGCCCAGGAGAGGAGCAGGAATCCAGGATTGGCTCTGGAAAATGTAGGTGGGTGTTTACTGAAACTGGCACTGCAAGTCTCCCTCAAGAAAAGGGAATAAACCCAAATTTTAAGCAGGGAATTTGTGGCTTAGTAAGGAAAATCCTCCACAGGAGAGGCACCAGGTTTGCAGTCCAGGAACAGCAATCCACAGTCCAAGAACCACATTCTGCTGCCAAACTCTTGCCTTTACTCCTTCCCAAGAAACCATAAACCATGGATTTCCAAAGGCTTGGATTAAACCCTATATAAAGTTTATATATTTATGGGAAGGTTGATTCTAATTTTTGATTGCCAGCAGTAAAACTCTTATCACTCTTCCTGCCTCTGTCAGTAAATTCCGATTACTTATCACCTCTCTCAGCATTACACAAGAGTAATTATTGTTCACTGTGTTGCAACCATGTAATTCTTTCTTGTTCTACTGTGCAGGACAATCTCTGCTATCCTTGGGAATATCAGGATGATCAGATTCTATGTTAGAGTCTGTCTCGGGTTGTTGATGCTTTGTAGGGAAAAATCATCTGAGTGAATGTTTTAATGTGTATCAAATCCATAGGAATTTGTATCAGTGAAAAGGACTCCACTGGAAAAAAAAGAAATTAATGGAATAGTGGCTCAAAAATTTGGTGATTTCACCGAATTCTCATTACAATGAAATGATTCTATTACAATAGAAAGAAAAATTACACCTCCCCTAAAACCTTGAAAATAAACTATCAACATTCGGTGAAAAACTCCTGAAAGTGAGAAGGAAACCCAGAAATTGCTGTGTGAGCCCTTTTGTTCCCAGATGTCTGGGCTGGGGTAAAGTCTGGGATAATTCTGGGATAAAGCTGGGCAGGAGGTTGACTCCAGAAATCCCCTCTGACTCAGCTTTCTGTTCTCAGAACTCCCTAAAATATCATTTAAAATCCCAGGTTTGGCAGAAACACCTTTGAAATGGCTTCTACAAATACCACAGAGAGGCAATGCCAGATCACAGCTTCTCTTCTGTGTTGTTATTTTACAGTTACCCTATGGGGAAAAATCACTTTTCAAGGTGACTGAAGAAGACTTGAGCCAGAACCTTCTGTGAAAGCCCTGAACTGTGGAAAACCAGAGCAGGAATATAAAATACCAAGCCCTCAACACCTCTCATTGCTCTGCTGAGAACCCAAATCCCCTCTACTGAGAGCTGAACCCCCAAAATTGTAAAAATAATAAAATGATGCACCTGAACCTGGCTGTTTGTGGGTTATTTCCCTGAGGGAAAGGTAAAGCTGGGGAGGGAAGGAGCTTTGTGGCTTCAGGGTTGCTCGGTGTGAGGTAAAATATCAGAAAATCATCAAATGGGTTGGGTTGGAAAGGACCAGGTTACACAAAAAATAACGATTTTCTGTTTTTTTTTTTTTTTAAATCCTGATCCATGGAGTCATTTTGCAACACATAAATCACATCTGATTTCAGGTTCTCAGACACCCACGTTCCCAAGTGCTGCTTTTCCCTCACCAGCTCCAAAACCAGCTCAAACTGAGCCCAAGCTGAGCCCAGCCCCAGCAGCAGCGCTGGCTTTACCCTCAGCTCGTGCTCCCTGCTGCAATCTGTGCTCCCCAAATAAAAGCAATCCGAAGGTTGTTTGTTTTCTGGAGATGCCAAAGTGCTTTGGAACCTGTGCCTTGGCAGGAAAACACTTCCTCGTGTGCTAAAGCAAGGAAACACATTTCAAATTTATTTGCATGAGGCAAGGGATTGGTTTTACTGGAAACCTTGAGGGTGAAAGGCGAGAGTTGGTTAAAAAAGCTCTTCATTCACCTTGGATTAATTTTTCCTCCTTGAGTTACAGGTTCCTGTGTTTCTGGCAGGTTTTCCTCTCTCTGTGGCCATCCCACCTTCCTCTGCAAGGTCTTAAAACCACATTTCCATCCCCCTGCAGGCTCCAGCAGGGAAGCTGATCCCGAGGGATCCGTGCCTGGGGGAGTGGGAGCTCCAGGAGAGCAAACACAGCTGAGCCCACCGTGGTCCAGCAGCTCAACTCAGTGGCCACGAGGCAAAAATGTGATGCCAGGATTGCCTGGGCAATGTTTGGGATGCCCAGGGAACAGCAGTGGTGGGATCAGGGTTTGTTCCCATGGAGGAGAGGAGGCCTGGCTGATCTCTCAATCCAGGATGCCCATCGAGCTCAGCAACAGACAAGAGCTCCTTCCTCACCCCAAAAGCTCCTTCCTCACCCCAAAAAGCTCCCTCCTCACCCCAAAAAGCTCCCTCCTCACCCCTAAAAGCCCCTTCCTCACCCCAAAACGCTCCCCCCCCACCCCAAAA
>VZRX01016136.1:18025-41826 GCA_013398075.1 Notiomystis cincta | reverse complement strand
CCCTCCCCCCCCCTAAAAGCCCCTTCCTCCCCCCAAAAGCTCCTTCCTCACCCCAAAAGCTCCTTCCTCACCCCAAAAATCTCCTCCCTCACCCCAAAAGCTGCACATTCATGGAAAGAAAGGAGCTCAACACCCTCAACTAAAGAAAGGTTCTTCCAGGGCTGGCTGAGAGATCTGTCGAGGATCCCAGTTCCAGGTCAGGATCTCACTGCTCCCAGGCACTGCAGGAGCTGCCACCCTGTTCAAACTCATCACTTTTCACTGAGGGGGTGGGGGAAGCTCCTTGTGACCCCCCCATCAGAAGGAATTCCTGCTTTTCCATCATTAGAACGAGGCAGAACAAGGCACCACAGCTGCCCTGGCCAGCTTGGAGGGACCCAAAGCACCTTCCAGAGACCCCACAGAGCACCAGGCTCCTTCCCAAAGGGGGCAGAGGTGCCCTGGACCTTTGCTGGGAGCCAGGAGGGTGACAGGAGGGTGAGAGGAGGGGACAGCAGAGCTGGGCTGGCATTGCCCTGCCCTGGGCAGAGCTCAGCTGGCAGCACTGCTGGCTGTGGTTCCTTTAAGGCACATCAGGTGGAAATGTGGGGCTGCAAGTGCAGGAGTATTTAAAGGAGGCTGGCAGTGCCACAGCCCCGGGGACAGGGACAGGGACAGGACACAGCACACCCACTGCAGGTCCTGGCAGGGAGCACGGGAAGGGCCGAGCGCTGCAGGAGGAGCAGCCAGGGTGAGTTGGGGCTGCTTTGCCAGCTTGGGAATGCACAGCCACAGTGGTGGGGTGGGAACGGGGGCAACAGGAGCCCTGAGCCGTTTTTGGGGTCCCTTCCTCACCCCAGGAGGGAAGCAGCAGTTTGGGAGCACTGCATGGTCAGAGCTCACTGGTGGGAGGCTGATTTCTCCTGAAGGAGCCATGGGAACATGTGGCAGTTCTGGTTTCTTCTCTGCAGCAGATTTTTAACATTTAATTTCTGAAAAAAAACCAAAACCCAGATTAATTATCATTACAATATTTGCATTACATAGTTTTTACATAGAAAATAAAAGTTAGTAAATATTCCTGTGGTAATCTAAATTTTGCAGCTCAGCCTGAGGTCATTACAGACTTTTGAGCTCCATCAGGCAGATTTTGAAATTTCAGGAGAGAATTGGTGCAGTTGTGTCCTAAAGGAGCTGCTTTAGAAGCTCCCTGAGAAGCTGCACAGTTACAGGAAAATAAAGAGAAACTGAAGTGAATGGGCTGAACATCCTAAAAGTGAAGTCAGAGGAGCCTGGCAGAGCCCTGTCCCCTTCAGAGCACTGAGTTCCTGCACACCTGAATTCCTGCTCTGCAAAGGGAACATTCCCACAGATTAAACCCATTTAATACATAATTAAATATTGAATACATAATTAAATACATTAAATACATAAAGTCCAGGTAAACAACACCCAACTGGAATTGTTACTGAACCCACACTGGCACCTCCCTCCCTCCAGACTGAGGTGAGCAGGTGCTCTTGGGCCATGGGATGTTCCTGCTCCTTGCAGGAAGGGGAGAATTAAACTAAAATAATTCAGTGATGCTGAAGTTGGTCTCAAGAGATGAATGAACCATGAAGGTCTGATCTGAAAAGCAACAAGATGGTGCATGAGGGATCCAACAGCTGAAAGGAGCATTAAATTAGGTCTCAGGTTAGTGCAGAGTGGATCCAACAGTTTAAAAGGAACATTAAATTAGGTCTCAGGTTAGTGCAGAGTGGATCCAACAGTTTAAAAGGAACATTAAATTGGGCCAGCAACACAATCTCAGCTGAGATTTCAGTCACCACCATGAGATTTATTCCTGTTTGTTCCATTTAATTTCTTTTCTGCAATATGTTGCTCATACATTTAACTGACACAAACATTCTTAGCTGGGAGGGCCCCGAGCACTGCAGGCATTCCTAAAAACTGCTGATTTCTCGGTAAATCCCAATAATCTTCATTAAATGCTGCCTGTTTGTGCTCACTGCATCACCCAACGAGCCCCTCCTATTTATCCTCTCCATGTTCTAAAGGAGGAATCTGCAGGGAACTGGAAAGGTTTCTTTTATTGATCTTTTATCTGGAACCTGATTGTTCATTCTAAACCTCACAAAAATGGGGTGGATTGGTGGCTTCTCCCCATTCCACTCCAGCAAATAAAACTCATGGCAGGGCAAAATCAGCAGTGACCTTGATGGGCAGCTGAAGATGTAAAAAACCCAGTCCTGGGAAGGAAGAACTCTGTGCCTGTGCCCATTTTCTAGGCACAGAAGCTTCCTCACAGCACAACTCTGTACAAGAATTCACAGCTTCCCCACAGGTCAAAAGGATTTGAAGCAAAACAATATCACTTCTATATAAAATATATAGGATATATGCAACATATTACCTCTCTGTTATTATTTCTCAGCTATTTGAATAGCAGCAAACATTCCACAGAAAGCCAGGAGGGCTCCCAGGCTGGAATGAAAAAAGTCACAACCAAACCTCTGTGTTTTGTCCATCCCTTGGCACGACCTTGACACTGGTCATTGTTGGGAGCAATAGTTAATATCTAATGGGCTGGACTGGGCTGATCCCTGGCAATGCCTGCAGCAGGAATTCAGCAGAATTTGGGAATTGACCTCTGGGGTTCCATGCCCAGACAGAGAAGCTGCTGGCTCACCCCTGCACAGCTCAGGGGTCAGGTCCTGATCTCTTCCAAATCATCACAAATCTGAAGATAATTCTGCCTAGGACTGACAGAATCCCAAAAGCACAACAAATTTAGGGAAAGTTTGGTAATGGATGAGATTTGGAAGAGCCAGCCTGGCCAGAGAGCACTTGCTGCTGGAAACCTGGGAAATATGAAAATTTAGGCATAAAAATGCACTGGGGAGGAAGGTGATGGTCCCAGCCCAGGTCCAGAGAAGTGAACATTGGCCAATTTCAAGGATAAAGACACTAAAACCAGGTCTGTGTGCAAAAGAGGGACTGGCTGAGGGGGGTCTGCCCTCCCCAGGCCTTTCAAGTCAAAATGTCCTTGTCAGCCAGTGGAGCTGCAGCGAGGTTTAGAGCACAGCACCAAATCCAAACAGGGACTGTCACTCCTTCTCAGGACAACACAAAGGCAACAACAACGGAAAAATTCTCTGTCCTGAGTTGGAAAGGAAGAGAAAAGGTCATTATGTTGTAATTTGTCCATTTACGTTTTCAGAGCATCTGAGAAAACAGGGCTGGAGGCAGCTCAGGGGTTGGTGAGGCAACACAGGAACCACTGCTTTGGGTAAGCAGAGATCCTGGAAACCCCTCCAGACCTGACAGAACAACGTGGTCTGTAGCCCAGGGACAGCTGAACTTTTGGGGGAGAATTCAGAATAACAGATTATTTCCACGTTGCCAAAATGGGCAAGGCCAAACTGGGCCCTGTTTGCACCACAGGCTGGGGGGCAGCGAGGTGAGCATCAGCCAGAGGAGCTGCTGTCAGCCAGGGCAAACATCAAGGCTCTCTTTGTGCCACATTGTTTGCTTTCTGCTGAATTTCTCATGTTTGCCTTGCTGGTTACTTCTGGGATGTGCTTGAAAGAGAATTTTTCATGCTCATGAGTTAATTATTAGCCATGGACAAATGGCCATTGAGCAAGGAGAAATCACAATACAAGGAAGAGGCACAACAGAACACCTTTCATCCTAACAGGGAAATAAAAGCTTTTTTCTTCTGCCAGGAATTACCCTTAATAAAATTGTGTCACTTGATGCCCTGATTGCTCTGATTGTTTATAAGGGTTTTCCTTGGCACCTCTCATCAGCTCCTGTGGGTGCCCTTCCAACAGGCTGCATTCTATGAACCAGGAATGGGCAGGTGGATCAAGAGTTGTGCTCAGGAAATGCACATGAAATCTGATTTTTGGAGGAGCAGAGCTGAGGCAAATCCCTGCAGCTCAATTCCTCAGCAGCTGAGGAAAGAATTGAAAAGTGGAGGTGAAAATTCCACACTTTTCCTCTTTGGTGTGTCCTTGGAGAGAGCAGAGGAACAAAGAGCAGCCACCAAACACAGGCTGCAGGCAGGAATTCTGTGACAGGTAATGTTGGGGTGCTGGGATGGGATCCACGGGCAGCCCCGTTCCCACACAGGCACCAACAGCGTTACCAACTCCCTTTTTCCCATCCAATCCCTTGGCAGGAGCAATGAAAACCCATATTTCTCTCTCCTTCAGGTAGCCACAACCTCACATCCTCCAAGCACGAAGCTTATCAGGTGTTTAACACTTCCCAAGTGTGATTCTTCACCACCTTCCTCATCTTCTCCAGGGAATGCAAGAAAGATGACAGCGCTGACACTCCTCTTCCTGCTCACCTTGCTCCCAGCTGGATCTGCAAGAAGCAGACACCCCGTCAAGGCAAGCAGTGAGTGTCACCCACCAGGGACACAGGTTTTGGGGAGCCCAAGGACCAGAGGTGGCACTGGGAGGGGAGGAGGAGGAGGGTCTGGAGAGCATCTCAATGTCACGAGTGCCCCTCGCTGCTGCGGGAGCTCGAGGGCGCAGGATGCTGCAGAGCCCTGGGGTCGCCCTGCACCCTGGGGACACGTGTGGCACCTGGGGACACGTGTGGCACCTGGGGACACGTGTGGCACGTGGGTCACTCACGCCCAGCCCGTTCTGCCCGCAGTCTCCAGCCCCGTGTTCGGCCCTCGGCAAGTGCACGGCGTGCTGGGCAGCTCGGCGCTGGTGCAGTGCTTCTACCCGGCCACCGCCGTGAACAGACACGACAGGAAGTACTGGTGCCGGCAGTCGGGCCCCAGGTGTGTCACCGTGGTGTCCTCAGAGTACACTGACCCCAGCTACCGGGGCAGGGTCTCCCTCACCGACCACCCCGAGGCGGAAAATTTCCAGATCAACATCTCCGCGCTGGGGCTGGGGGACGCCGGCACCTTCCAGTGTGGAGTGGGGGTCAATGGCCGAGGGCTGTCCCACACCGTCACCCTCAGTGTTGCTGAAGGTAATCCCAGCCTCGGCACTCCCTAAAACACCATTTCCTTCTGTTTTTCCCCCTCAAAGAAGGCTCCAGCGGTGCCTGAGAGCTGCTTTTGGGAGAGTCCCATTTCAGCCCTGACTCTCTGTGCACAGCCCCACCTGTTCCTGAGGCTGCTGAGCTCTTCTACGTGAAGCTCCGCAGCACCTGGACCGTGTCCTGCCGCTTTGGGGAGGACTCTGTGGACATGAGGAAGTACCTGTGCAAGAAGGAGAAGGAAGGCTGCCGGAACATCATCAACAGCCATCGGGAAATCGATCCCGGTTTCAGCGGGAGAGTTCTGCTGACTTTTGAGGAGCTTCCAGGCTCCTTCAGTGTCACAATGACTCAGATGGACTGGGGAGACTCAGGCCTGTACTACTGTGGGGCTGGTGAATATGGGAAGGAAGGAAAATGGAAGGAACTGGACGTGTTTATCTATGAGGGTGAGCTGTTCCCAGTGTGTTTTCCCCTTTCTCCCCCCTTCCCTTCAGAAGCATCACCAGCAGCCTCACTTTACTTAGCAAGAACTTGAATTTCTCTTTGCTGTTATCCTATTCTCTCATCTAAATACTTCCTTCTATTCATTTAACCATCTGTAATGTACTAAACCATCCCTAAATAAAGCTTGTGTCCAGGCTTCACCTTCCCAGCCCTGGACAGCTCTGTTCCCCAGCCCAACACTCCAGGAGAAATCCCACCTCCCAGTCTGAGGCAGGCAAGCTGTCTCTTCAAGCCCCCAGTTCCTTAAACCTCAAACTGACAGATGCAGATGGTCCCTGCAGCAAAGGGAAGGAAGCTTTGGAATCTCTGCCCACAAAGCCAACGAGGCTCGGTGAATTTGGGAAAAAGCCAATTTTAGGATCAATTCCCACCAGTGCCAGGACAATCTCCTGCTGGCTGCTCCCCTGAGCTTTGCCTGGCCTTGCTTTAGCCATAGCAGCTTTGATGTGGAAGTGTTGATTCTCTTGGGAGGGCACCCCACGTTTGTAACCACTCCTTTCCTTCTCTCCCACAGACAGAAGCTTCCCTCAGTTAAAGACCACGGTAACTGGGAGAAATGGAAGCTCAGCAACTTCCCAGTGCCTCTACGAACCTCTGAAGAACTCCACGAGGATCTGGTGCAAGTGGAGAGTCCAGGGATGTGAAAAGATCATAGACAACACTGGGTACGTGTCCTACAAGTACGAGGGACGAGTGGCCATGTTCGAGAACCCGGAAAACAAAACTGTCACCATCATCCTGAACCAGCTGGAGGCCAAGGACAAGGGCTTTTACTGGTGCATGTCAAATGAACTCAAGGAGCAGCAATCTTCCACAGAGCTGAAGGTCCTGGAAGGTAAGAGCTGTGCACTGCCTGCTCAGGGGGTGCAGAACCCCCTCCTGAGCACCCCGAGTGAGCAGTCAGGCTCGCTGGGGAGAGACGTGAGCTCCGTGGCTGAACTCACCCCAGCAGCTTTAAAAGTGAGACAGAAATCCCTGCTTTGGTGGGAGTGTGTTCCCAGAAAACTCTCAGGAAGCATTTCTTAAGCCTTGCAGCACCTTTAGTGTTAATTCAGCAACACAAGCAGCACTTTCCCTCCAAGCTCCATCCCCAGCAGCACCAAAACCTGCTGAGAGCCTCCCCCAGCCCTGAACCCTCCCAGAGCAGCCCTGATGTCCCGTTTGCCCTTGCAGGAGAACCTGGGCTCACAGGAGACAAGGAAGTGGAGGCACAAGCAGGCTCCCGGGTGAATTTAACCTGCTCTTACCCCTGCAAGTACTACTCCTTCGAGAAGTACTGGTGCAGGTGGAACCACAGCGGCTGCTCCGTGGTGCCAGCTCGGGACCTGGGGCTGCCAGGGCCGGGTGCCAGCTGCGACACAGCCACCAAGACGGTGGTGCTGAGCTTTGACCCGCTGACGGAGGACGATGAAGGCTGGTACTGGTGCGGGGTGAAGCGCGACGATGTCTACGGGGAAACGCTGGCCGTGAGGCTGCGGGTGGCCGCAGGTGAGCTCCGGGCACGGCTTCCCCTGCTCGTCCTTCTGCCGGGGGAGGGCTCTCCATCACCGCTAGGCTGCAGCAGCTCAAAGGAGAAGCGCTGTCACCCGGCGAGGTGCCCGATTTGCACCGTTCGCCATCGGTGTTTCCATTCGCTCAGTTTTGAGCTCCCAGTCATAAAGAAAAAAAACAGCCTAAAACTCACTTCTTTCCACACCAATTTTACTTTTAACCCTGTCCTTATCAATCGTTCCTATTACAATGTGCAGCATTATTTAGTTTAGGCAGCATCTGGCACCTTTCAGGTGAAGAACTGATGGAGTTCTTGCTCCAGAGAATTTCTTATCTTAATAAACAGGACACCAGTAAGGAGCAGGAGAGGATAACACCAACAGCAATGGGCTTAGTCTCAGCTTTGGTGGAGTATTTTGGAGTTGAAATGGGTTTGGGGGGCAGGAATATTGCTAGAAGCAGAGAAAGAGTAGAGCCCTGAGTATCCCATATTTATCCAGCCTAAGTGGGTGATGGCCAAAGTGAAACCAGGATTAAACAGCCCCATTTCATTGCTTTTGGTGGGCAAGGAGCCAGGAGTAAGAGCAGAGCAAGGATGTAAAGTTTGACCTGGAAATATTAGAGGCAGAACTTGGCAATGGGAGCCTTTTTACTCAGAAATGCAAGACTTCTCCGAGAGTTCACAGGCAGAGAGGACCTTCTGGAGATTTCCACAGTAAATGATTTGGTGTGAGACCCTTTCAGACCTCAAAGCCCATTTTGAAGAGCCTCTCATGGAAAGCCAAACCCCTCAGCAGCTCCATGTGCACCAAAACCACCCAAAGAGTTTCTGTGTGCCCATGCCTGTGCTGCTGCCAACCACCCTCCTCCCCCGGCCACGCAGGGAGCGACGCCAAGCACAGCCCAGAGCTGCTGGAGGTTGACGATTCCAGCCGAGAGCCCGGAGCTGTTCCCCCAGGAGGAGCTGGGGTACGAAAAGGAGCTGCCCCAGAAAGGTTGGTTCTCTCCATCCCCTGCCATTCGCCATTTCTGTGGGGTTGATGAGAGCTCGTTGTGGGTGCTGTGTTTGCACACCCTGTGTGTGTCGTTTAGCAACACCAAAAAAAAATTGATCCCCAAAGAACTTTGCTGTAAATGTCAGAGAAGATAAAAAGTGACAAGGGCAAGATGACTCATGATTAATCTCTACTTCAAGAAAATAGTACCAGAAGGAAATTATTAGAAGTTCCAGGTGCAAAACAACTATTTGAAAGTATTTCTGTTGGTATTAGAAAACTTTCCTTCACGTATTTATAACCAAGCTGCTGATGGGACTGTTTCAGCCTGACCTCTATTTGGGGTTTATTTTATTTTAAGTGCTAGGATCCAGCCAGCTGATTGAATTGCATCCTGCTCACTCAGAACTACCATGCTACCCAAATTCAGGCTGCAGCACTCTCAGTGAGATCCCTTTGCTCTGTTCCAGCTCTGGAGAAAGCCACGGCTCCAACACTCTTGCCCTGGTGCTGGGCCCTCTTGCTGGCCTGATCCTGATCGCCGTGACAGCTTTTGCTGTTGTCAGATACAGGCAGATGAAGAGATCTGGTGAGTCCCTGCCCCACTGGGCTCTCAGTAGGCAGCAGCAGCACTGACTTAAAGCAACACCCTCGTGCTGGGCTGAGCTGCTCTCCTGGCACCACACCAGGATGGCCAGGAAGGTCCCTGCACCTCCAGGGGCCCCTTCCAGAGCATTCCAGCACCCTGCTGTTCCCACTGACCCATTCCAGAGCGTTCCAGCACCCTGCACCTCCAGGGACCCCATCCAGAGCATTCCAGCACCCTGCTGTTCCCACTGAGCCCATCCAGAGCATTCCAGCACCCTGCTGTTCCCACTGACCCCTTCCAGAGCATTCCAGCACCCTGCTGTTCCCACTGACCCCTTCCAGAGCATTCCAGCACCCTGCTCCTCCCACTGACCCCATCCAGAGCATTCCAGCACCCTGCTGTTCCCACTGACCCATCCAGAGCTCTCCAGCTCCCAGGGTGTCCAGGCTGAGACAGAGCCCAGCCCTCCGTGGGCTTTGCCCCCTGTGTCACAGCAGGTTTGGGTCTTACTGTGCTCCCAGCATTGTGAGCAAGACCCGAGGGTTTCTGCTCCTCCCTCCCCCAGAGCTGGTGTCCGTGGGCAGCTACAGGACCAACATCAGCATGTCAGACTTCGAAAGCGTCCGGGATTACAGCGCCAGCAACAGCGCCTGTGTGAAGGAGAGCCCGGAGGCTCCCATCGGAGGGGACGGTGAGTGCTGAGCCCAGCCCGGCCCTTCCGTGCTGAAATACCCCCCAAAAGCCACAGAAACACCTGCCAGCCACTGCCCCCTCCCCAACACCTTCCCTTCTGTGCCTGCAGAGTTCATCACCACCACGGACACCGCGGAAAGCGCTGCCGACACAACGAAGGCAAAAAGGGTAAGAGGGGGCAGAGAGAGGCCACAGACCTGGGAGACCTGGGAGACCTGGGAGACCTGGGAGACCTGGGCTCAGCCCTGCAGCCTCTGCCCAAGGGGCTGCCTCCCCCCAGGGGCTCTGTTTATACCCAGGGGCTCTGTTTATACCCAGGGCTCTCCAACTTACCCCGGTCCAGCCCCAGCTGCAGACCAGCCCCCGTGGGTGGGTCTCAGCCCTCTCCTGACTCCCTGTTTCAGCAGAGGCAGTAACAGCAGTCACTTGGCTTCGAGAAATAAACCAAGGCAGCCCCAGGCAGCGTCAGGAAGGTTGGGGGTGTTACCAGAAATATGAAACGTCGGGGTAAGGCTAGAAACACATCCCACTTTTCAGTGGTTTAGGGGGCACAGGGAGGGCTCTGCCATTGCAAGGGCTGAGATTTGCTCTGATCTCTGCCTTTCCCTAATTTTCTGTGCCTCCCCCTGCCCTGTTCTGCCTCCCCTCAGGGGACATCAAGGCTCAGTAGTAGCTGCAGGTGCCACATTCAAGCCTGTGTTTTTCAGTCCCTACCAACAGGTGAGGTGTAGGTATTGCAGGGCCAGGAGCTGAACTGGGCCAGTAAAGGAAACTCAGGGCACCAGTAAAGCCCAGGGGAGCTGGATGCCAACAGGGACAGACTTGCCACAGAGTCCCAAACCTAAAAACATTTGGGGTCTTCCCAGGGCGATGCTCACATCGGCAGCAGTGCCACCCTGCTGGATCGTCCCAGTGTGCCAGAGTTACCCTGGGGTATCCACAAAGTGCTGCCCTGCCCTCCCCTGCCCTTCCCCACGCCCTGACTGTGTCCTCCTGTCCTTCCCAGAGCTCCAGGGAGGATGCTGACCTTGCCTACTCCTCCTTCATCGTCAGCTCGGACAGCATCGCCCGGGGCAGCTCCCGAGGGGACGGCGCTGTCCAGGGCGTGTCCCCCTCGCAGGACCGGGTCTGAGGGGAGGTGGCAGCGCCTGGGATCGGCTCTGCCCCGAGGATCACGACAGTGTTCATTGCTCCCACCATTTGCTATAGCTTGAACCTTTTTTTTTTTGCCTAAATTCAGCTTCGAGTGGTGATTTAGGAGGACCCGTTTGATGCCCGAGGGGGCTGGGCTGGAAGTGCAGCTCCGAGTGAGGAGGTTGAGCTGGGAAACAGCAGGAGCTGGGGTGGCTCATCCCACCAGCAGCCCCAGTTCCACCACTGGGCTCTCACAGGCCAGAAGGGGCACTGTAAAACAAGTCCAGCAGGGGGAAAACCCTTTAGAGCAGCATCTGATGCTTTTGGCTCCTCTGAGCTTCCCCGACTTGAGGGCAGCACCCGCAGGCCAAACACGTCTGGAGTGTTTGTGTGCACAAGCAATAAAGAATCCAGTGGCTTTCAGCAGACCGGGGAACTCAGGGTCTGTGAGATGTCCCAGGAGAGCCGCCCAGAGAGGCACAGAAAGGGTGGGGGAAGCTGAATATTCCGCAGCTAAAGCAGCGTGGGAAGCTGTCATGACAAAGAGGTGACAATGGCAGGCTGGGTTAGCTGGCAGGCACTGAGTTTCACGGAGGATAAACCACAAATTATTCCCGAGTTGTGGACTTGCAGTGCCGGGATGAGCAGGGCAGCAGCTCCCCCCTCTCCCCAGGACTCCCACCCGCCCTGCAGCGGTTCAGCACCTTCCTGCCGGCCCCCAGAGGCGGCTGATGCCTCACCTGCCCCATCCCCAGGGCCGCATCCTCCCAGCAGCGCCGTGGGAAGGGCTCTGGATCTCGGGAAGGGCGTGGAGGGGTCGGGACAGGTCCGCGCCCGCCCGGAGCCGCTGGAAGGGAGGGAATGCCTGACTCTGGTGCAACAGGAAAGGCGTGAGCCTGGAAAGCATCCCCGGCGGGGAGCAGCGGCACGAGGACGCTCGGGTTTGGCAATTTCTGAGAGGAGAAAACCCCTTTTGCTCTCCCTTTGCAAATCCTCTTCCTCCTCAGCGCGCCCCAGGGCGCCCTTGCCCCAGCTCCGCTCCTCCCTCGCCGCCCCGCGATGAGCCGAACTCCGGGGGAGGATGAGCATCCCGCAGCCCTCCTGCATCCCTGGGCTCTGCTGCGGCCCCTGCTCCCTCCCACTGCTGGCACTTCCAGCTGGCCTCTCCTTTCCAGAGGGGAATGGCCCTGGGCCGCTGCCGTGCCCTGCAGTGGGCAGAAAAGTGCAAAATAACTCCTGGTTTAGGTGAAAGCAGTGAGCCAGGCACGGATTGGTCCAGCACACAGGGCGTGATCGATGGATAGGATGAATGTTAATCATTGTGACAAGAAAAGCTGAGGGTGTGGAATAAAACCCTCAAGCTTCGATCCAGAGCCCACAACGACCCATGGAAAAATCCAGCAGGAGCTCTCCAAGCAGCCCCTGCTCCTTCACCAGGTCAGGGATGAGCTGTGGCACCTCACTGCATCACAGCATCATTCCCAGGGCTTCTGCTTCATTGGAAAGTCACGGAATGTCCCAGGCACGGGTCATTCCTGAAAGTGAGGGAGCTGAAAACTCAGCTCTCCCAGCACTGCCAGAGCAGGGGGAGATGCACCCACCTGTTCGTGCCCTGACACCTGGGGAAATGAAATCCGGGAGAGGGTGAATTAATGGGATCAAAGCCCTGAGAAGATCCCCTTTGGCAGAAGCCAATATTTGAGGGAGGACAGTGACCAGTCAGGGATATTTCCTTTGGAAGGGGGTCACCCAGTGCCACCCTGTGTGGGAGATGCTGCTCGGGGTTTGGAGCACGCAGTGGGCACCAGCAGTGCCCGAAATGGGGAGAACAGAGCGGAGCTGTAAATATTGAACAGTCCTGGGGAACAACTGGGGGGATTTAGCACCACTGAGCTCTGAGTTTGGTGTTTCTGGCGTGCCCAGAAGGCTCATCAGCCCCGGGCTGCTGGAGTGACAGCATCTGCTGCAAAAGGGCACCACAGAGAATTCAGAACGTTTCACCAGCAAGAATCATGTAATTCCTCTGAATTTTGACAAACAGACTCAGCAGAGTTTCAAGTGGGGTTTATTTACAGTCATCACAACCAATTTCCACAAAACTCACTACTGAGTGTCAGTAAATTGCACAATACATTCAAGAACCTTTTTCTATTCAGCAACCACATATCTTGCACAGAAACTTTTCTACTGATAAGGCAGAAAATATCATCTCAAAAGGAAACACGGATTTCTAAGGCCTGACATACCTGCTGGGACCTATTTTTGGGAGCATTTCTCACGCTGTACTCCTCATTTCAGCCAGATCCATCAGTGGCAGCAGCACTGAGACCCAGCCCAGGGTTTATGCAACCTCAGCTGCACCAGAGTCCTCCCAGCCAGCACTCAGCACTCCTTCCCTACATTCCCTAGACAAAAAAAATTCTATAATTTAAACAATAATTTTATGACATGATCACAGCTTGTGTCTGCCAGCAAGAGAAACCCCTTGGAGCATCCTTTGGTAAGAGCGAGGGCGATGCTGATTGAATCAAACTCGTTATTTCCTCCTTAATGAAGACTCTCTGATGCCCCTGGCTGGCAGAGCACCCCAGCTCTGCCTGAGTGCAGCTGGAAGTGCTGAGGAACAGCCCTGAGACAGGGATTTATTGTCCCTCTCATCTCTGCTGCTGCAAAGCCCCCGCAGCTCCTCAGCCACGGCCGCGGGTCGTTAACGCCGCCCGCTAACGAGATTTCTCCATCCAGTCCAGCAGGATGTCCAGCTCCCCCAGGGATTTCATGGCTGCAGAAGTGACATTCAGCTGCAGTGATAGAAAGGAACGAGAGGCCATCACTACACCCAGCACAAATGGAATTTAAATATCTGTGTTAATTACCAGGCTCGGTGACCAACTCACCCCTTCATAGTTTGCAAGTATTTGCTTGAATTTCTCCGTGGATTCCTCCCCACACACACAATTATTCTGCTCACGCTGGAAAAATAAGTTTAATTTGTTAACCTGAGCAGATAAGTTTTAAAAATCAGATTTTGGTTTCTGATTTTGCTGGGCATCGTAGACTGAGACATTGTGGAACTGCAGGAAAGGCTGCAGGTCCCTAAATTAGACTTTAGCTGACAATTATTGACTTGACATACACGAGGATAGGATAAATATTGGCCTTTAGGACCAGTGGGGGAGTTCTCTGGTGAGTGGGCAAACAGAACACTCTTCACATCACTCTGCTTCGTGTTCTCATCAAAGCCACTCATAAAAAACCATTTATATTTTAAATATAAACCCATTTCTATAAACAGAGACTTTGCACAGCTCTATAAATCTCTCAGGTTGGTTTGTAGGTGGAGGAGGAGCAGCCAGAGCCAGGCTGGAGCAGCCCCCAGGACTCACACACTGCCCCAGCTTCCTCCTGGCGCTCAGGAAGGAGTTGGCGATGCTGCTGATTTTCCTGTTCACAAACGAGTCCTCGGTCTTGCAGTGCTTGAAAACTTTGTCCACATAGAAGGTGAAGAGGTGATGAGTGACACAGCACCTGTCTGGAGACTTAAAAAAGGAATTTAATGACCAAAAGGCCTTCCAAAGGGGGGTAGCCTGGGATAAAGCATCTCTGACAGGAAGCTGCTGTAGCTGAGCACAGCAGGACAGTTTGACTCAGATAAAGCTTCTTCAGTGGTGCTTGATTGCAGCTGGTAAAACATAAGGGAGATCTTTTCAGGCTGAATTTCCAGGAGGTCCATCCCCAGCAAGTCTCACCAGATAAAAAGAGCTGATTTTGCAGCTGGATATCAGAGCCCGAGACCTGGAGCAGCGGCCCTGGTTTGGTGCTTTAGCATGTGAGAAAGCTGAAAAACTCTGATTTATGATAGATTGCACTTCCCAAGGTCACCTTCACCTGATTTGGGATCTTTTGAGGGCTCCCCAGCCAGGACCACCTACCTTAACCTTGTGTAGGGAGTGTGGGTGGGACAGGATGCTCAGGGTCCGGACGGGGTCTCTGGATTGCTGCGGGCAGGACAGAGGTGGGCATGGACCTGCTGGACCAGGAGCTGCCAGGGGCTCCCCCAGCCCCCCAGAGCCTGGGAAATACTCACAATATTGGCTTTGATTGCTGTGAAGCCAGCCCTGATCTCTGTCATGCTCAGGGAAACCCTGCAGGCTCCGAAGTGGAAGAGTTTGTCCCCAGCTGTCGGCATCAAATTCACCCAGCAGGACACGGAGAAGAGGCAGAGGAACAGGGGGGATCCTCTCATGTCAGCTGCCTGGGAGACCTGCCCAAGGAAGAGACTATTCCTCATCATTTCCCTAAATAACACAACTGTGATCCACGTGAAAATATCCACATTTTAGATAAAACTTGTACATCTGTATTTAAAACCCCACGCTGACTTGTATCTCTTACCCATTTCTTTTTTGCTCCCCGTGAGCAAGAGGAAAAAAATCAAATGAAATCAAATATTTAAGAGAAGAGCTCAGGAAGAAAAGGAAAAAATAAATAAAATATCAGTTACAAATGCATCTAAATAAACACAGCTCTTCTGTTTAAATGTTATCAGAAAAATAAATACAGTGAAATTAAATTTTTAAAAGTCTACTGACACAGAAGCAGCAGGAGGTGCTGAAATGAGCAGATCCCAAAAATAAATATTTTCCTTCTGGAACAGCATTAATTAAACACAAGTTTTGTTAGTACTGAAAATTAGGGTTATTAATAAAATAAAAAAAAAATTTCAGAGAAACTACAGGAATATTCCATTACAGAAATACCAGGGAATACCCAAAAGGACAAAGAGCAGAGGGATGAATTCAGTATCTCACCTTGTTCCTTGGAGTGGCCTCACCTCTCTCACCTGTCTGGCCTGGAGGGCACCAAAGGACGCGTTTTTATCCCGGTACCAGGAGGAAATGACTCCTGGATTAACTTTTGGGATTTTTCTTGCTTTTCCCAGCACGTATTTCCCTTTGTAATTTGCTGAATTAATGAGCTCGTGCAAGGGACCAGCTCCCTCTCCCACAGGTGTTTCCCTCACCTACGGAGGCGGGAACTCCTGGCATCGCTGCGTGGGTTTCCTTTTGGGAAGAGGGATGGGACCAAAATTCGGGACCATCCTGGGGGTCCCATCCCCAGAACACCCCAATGTGGAGCAGTGCTGGCAGTCCCCTCCTGGAGAGGGGCCATTCCCAGCTCCTCCCAGAGGATTTGGGATGTGGGAAGCTCGGTGGCATCACCCTGTGGGTCCAGTGGTCCCAGCACCCCAGGACTTCTGGCAGTGGACGTGGCAGAAGTGCTGAAACTCAAGTCCAGGGTTTTCTCCATCATTGTCCTGGCACGAGTGGCCTTCTCCTGCCACTTTCAAAGAATCCTGGTCCCAAATCCAAGGAATCCTGCTCCCAGGTTCAGGGAATCCTGCTCCCAGTCGCCCCAGTCCGTGGGCACTTCTCCATGCTGTGTCCCCACCCCTGGAGACGCACAGAAACACCAGGTCAGGGATTTTGGAGGGCACGGTCCCACCCTGGTGGCAGAAGAAGTGGTTTCCAGGGTCACAGGTGATTTAGGTGATCACTGGTCACAGTCCAGAGCTGCCACCCTGCAGAAGGACAGAACTCCCACTGTCCCCTTCCCGAGCCCCCAGCCCAGCGGCTCAGGGCCATCCGTGACTGTCCCACCAGGAGCTCCCAGTGCTGGGCAAAACTGGAGCAGCCAAGGAGCAGAGACATCCTCCTGGCAGCATTTCAGCTCCAGGCTTTCCCCAGGGATCCGGGGTTTGCCAGCTGGGGCACGTTGCTGTCACACGGGTGTGGCAGAGCCGGTGCAAACCCCGGGTCCCCGTCGGCTCCGAGGATGGGTTGATGTTCTCTGCAGCCCCTTTGGAGGGAGCTCCATTCAGTCTAAACACAAAAATGTGCAGCTAAATAAACTCCCTGGAGTTCCTGGGACAGCAGGGATGCTCAGGTGGATTTAGAGGGCACTGGGGTGGCAGAGTCACCCTTCTAATCTGGAATGGTTTCCTGCCAGGAGCAGCAGCCCCAGTGGCCCTGCTGCAATGTGGGTGTATCTCGTGCCTCTGCCTGTGGGCCAGGGCTGTCCTGCACGGATCTGCTGGGTGACTAATTAATTTTTGATAACCAAGCTCAGTCTTGAGCGTAGATCTGTCACCAGGGGAGGCCTAGGCAAATGGATTTTGTGCCCAGGCTAGTCAGGGTATTGCACACGGGAGTGCTGGAACTGCCTCAAAAGCGCCCACCGTGCCGCCCTCGCCCCACTGAAAAGCAGCCAAGGGCAGGGCCCAGTGTGCAGCAGCTTGGATTTGCCCTGGCTGAGGTGTTGGAGGGATCTGAGACAGCACAGGGCTCTTAATCCCTGCCTTCCTCCCCCAGTTCCCAGCTGCTGCCTGGAATTGCAGCTGAAGTTTCTCTGGGAGCAGAGGAAGTGGCAGCATTCCCAGAGCCCGGTGCACACCCAGCCCGGGTGAGGAAACAGGGGAAGAGGCAGAGAGGTCTTACTTCATTATGTAAATGGCAGATGACATGAAAGGATTCCTTTCTTTTCATTTTTTTCCTTTTGGTAACTGAACTGACGCCCAGGATGGGTCAGCCAAGAAAGAGACGTGGGTTAAAGGCTGTGAGGAGGTGGAGGAGAGATGCTGGAATGATACAGGAACAGCAGGGAAATGCTGAATTATCCAGGGCCTTGCAGAGCTCTTTGTGTTCCTCAGCCCCCCTGTCCTGTCCTTCTGCAAAGCAGAGGAACCAGCAGGACCAAGAAGGAGGAAATCGGGGTGGGGGACAACCAAGAGAGGTTTTCATTTTGGGGTTTTCTGTCGGTGAAATGGTGGTGATGGAGCACCCCGAGTGCTGGACATGGGGGATGCCCCAAAGCCTCTCACTTCAGAGCAGACTGGGTGCAGTCAGCAGGGTTCCCAGAATGGTTTGGTGGGGAGGGACCTCACAGAGCATCTCGTGTCCTTTCCACTGCCCCAGGCTGCTCCAAGCCCCCTCCAGCCTGGCCTGGGACACTGCCAGGGGTCCAAGTGCAGCCACAATTTCTCTGGGCACCCCGTGCCAGGGCCTTCCACCCTCACAGGGAAGGATTCCTTCCCAAAATCCCATCTTTCCCTGCTCTCCAGCAGTTTAAAGCCATCAGCACATGTTGGACCAAACCCAGATGGAAACAAACCACCCCTGCTTGGCTTTCCCCAGGCTGTCATCACCCTGCCAGCTACAGCAGCACGAAAATACCCTCAATAAAACAGCAAACCATCCCTCTTTGCTCTGGGAAGGAAGAGGGAAAGAACGAGCAGGGATTTCTGAAACTCAGCCTCCTGACGCTGCAGATGAGCTCAGTGAAATGGGAAGCGATTCCCCCAGGCGCTCTGGGAATAATTAAACCTTTCGGGCACTGCAGCGCTGGGAACGGGGCAGGGAAAGCGCTCCTCTCCTCTTCCAGGCAGCTCCCATCTAACGGGGAGGGCCCCTCCCTCGGGGTTTTATGGCAGGCACGCTGTGACAGGGCACGAAGGGCAGTGACGGCCCGAATGACACGCGAAGGCAGCAGAGAGGGCTCTGAGCCAGCTGCCCTGGCGCTCAGGAATTAAAACTCAGCCCTGGGTGTCATTAACTTATCTGAGAGATCATTTATGCAAAGCCCGTGGTGAGCAGCGCAGTCCCGCATCACCCGGGCACGAAGGGGGCTGAGCCAGGACCAGAGGGAGCATCCCCAGAGCAGCTGGGAAAGAACGCTTCGAGGAAGGAGCTCCCAGAGCCGCGGGGACGATGCTCAGCCCTGCCCAGCACCGCGGGGACGATGCTCAGCCCTGCCCAGCACCGCAGGGACGATGCTCAGCCCTGCCCAGCACAGAGGGGACGATGCTCAGCCCTGTCCAGAGCCGCAGGGACGATGCTCAGCCCTGTCCAGCACAGAAGGGACGATGCTCAGCCCTGTCCAGAGCCGCAGGGACGATGCTCAGCCCTGCCCAGCACAGAGGGGACGATGCTCAGCCCTGCCCAGCACCGCAGGGACGATGCTCAGCCCTGTCCAGCACAGAGGGGACGATGCTCAGCCCTGCCCAGCACAGAGGGGACGATGCTCAGCCCTGCCCGGGGCCGCCGCCACCGAGCGCCGTCACCGCTGCGGTGACAAAACGTCTCCAAGGCGGCAGAAAGCACCGGGCTGCTGCAGGCGAAGGGCTTGGGGCAGTGACTAACGCAGGGCATGGTCCTGGAGAGCCCGGCAGAGTGACGGAGATGAGGCACTGACTGAGCGCCGGCTGCGCTCGCAGCCCCGCTCCATCCCCCGTGCACCCCACTGGCGCAGTCCTGAGCCTGCCCTCGATCCATTCCCAATCATTCACTTCATTTCGAATAATTCATTTCGTCCAAGAAAAATTAAATTAATTTATTTTTAAAAAATCCTTGAAGAAATTGTCCTCGAGCTGTTGCGATCCGAAGGCGTCCCGTTCTCAAGGGCCGGTCCCAGATCACGTTTAAGATCAGGTTTCCAGTAAAGTGTTTCGGGGTGATAATGCACGAGTTTCAATAGTGCCTTCAAGGCACTTTTTGTGCTCTAAGAAGTTCTGATAACACTCGACAGCCCGGCCTCGGTTTGCCATTCTTTGTCATCGCCCCTATTTCACAGCAGCTTTAGGTAAACCAGCATTTCAGATATGAGGCTGATAATGGTTTTTCTCAGGTCCCCAGAGCCAGAGAACCTGAGTGAGAGAAATGCTCCCAGAAATTTTAATAAGGGAAGAATCGAGCCTTAAGAACAACATCCAGCAGCGATATCTGGGCTCGGGAAGCCTCCCTGATCTCCTTGGGGAAAAGAGCTGCAAAACCCAACTCAGCCACGAGAAACAAAAATGATTGCAGGGTGTTACACCTGCCCTGATAATGCTGCAGCTCGCCAAAACCCTGTCAAGGAGCGCAGTTCTGTTTCCAGCGGCAGAAGGAGATGTTTCCACACGGATTTTCTGCACTGGAGGAATTTCTTTGACATTTGCAGGGTGTGATTTGTGAGCCAGCCCTGCCCTCACCTGAGCTGGGTTAACAGAAAGGTGAAACGCAGTTCTCAGCCCCTTAAAAATCAAGATTTAATTGTAGAAATCCCTGCCCCTCCAATCCAGAGCCCAAACCCCGCCCGAACGAGCGCCAAGCTGGCGCTGCCCCCCCGAACCCAGGCACCCTACAGGTGCCACCCTGGTGTCACCCTCTCCGTGTCGTTTGCTCTCGGTGATGGCAACGCCCTCTGCCAGCCCTGAAAATCAGACTGCTCTTCTCTCTGTTAATTAGCGCAGCTCGTTACGGGCGGAAAGCCCGCCCAGGGCCAGCAGCAGCCCTGCCCTCGCCCAGCCCCAGCCCTGCCCTCGCCCAGCCCCAGCTCTGCAGCGCTGCTGACAGAAGTAAAAAGAAAAAAAAAATGTTTTTCTCGGTAAACTCGACAAATGAGTCAGAAAACACTCGTTGAGGAGGTACCGCCGGAGAGGCACATCGTGTACCCTCTCCTCAGTCACGTTTTGAGCCACAAGGCTTGAATAATTCTGAAAATCAAACACTGGCTGCTGCCTCGTAGGGAGCAGCAGGCTGAGCGTGGCTCGGCTCAGGGAAATGGGATTTTTGTTCAGCCAAGCCCCCAGAGAATCCAGAGGAAAGGTTCCAGAGCTTTCCAGGATCCTTCTCCAGGGGTTCACAGTGCCCAGGACTCCGGGCAGCTTTAGGGTGGGCAGAGCAGCTCCTTGCCCAGCTCTGGGGCGCTCAGGGGCTTTTGGAGACCTGGGACAATGTCCCTCACCCCAAAACAATTCCTGATCGTCCCTCTGCCATTGTCACACACCGATCACCCAGCCCAGGGTGTCCCCAGGCACAGCAGAGAGGGGACAGTGCCACGTCCCCCAGGGAGCATCACCCCAGTGCTGGGGTGACCCTGGGCACCCCCAGTCCTGGCTGGACACCCTTGGCCAGCCCGGGGACACGTCCCAGCAATGCCTGTGCCACCTCCTGCGACTCGCCCGTGGCACCTAGGACAGGATCTCACCTCGAGAGGGGAAAGAAATGGCAAAAAAAAAAAGAAAAAAAAGGGTGTTTTTGGTTTTTCCCCCTCCTCCTCTAAGATTCACCTGTGAGGAAGAGGAAAAGCGTGGTGGAGGATCTTGAGCATCGACAGCTGTTCTGCAGAAAATTCATTTACTCACCAAGGTGGGGGGCGTGGAAGGTTAAATAATTGTTTCCCCTGCTCTGGCGAATTTGAACTCATATTTTGGTTATTATAAATGGCATCTTCCCCCAAGGCTGCTCCCCACCAAAGGGCTTTCCTTGGGGAAAGAATTGTTAATATTATAAAAAACCAAAGCTGAAGTGTTTTACTTTGATAATTCAAATGAACAGGCACAGCAAACAGCATCAGTTTTCAGGTACCACACCCAGCACGTGGGGGTTTATCAAGGAGAGCAATCCCCCAAACAGAACAGTAACAAATGCTCAGTTATCAGCACTGGGGCTGCTTTCTGCTGAAATATCAAATTTCAGATCATCAGGGAGTGGTGTGGCTTCCCAAATTACCCCAGGGATGCTCAGGAGGGGAGGGGCCCATCCCTCACATCCCGAGGGCAGCACCAACACCACTGGGACAGCACCGGGCTCTGGGCCAGGGTCTGCTGGGATTCCCATCCCACCCCACCCCATCCCATCCCATCCTCAGCTCTCCAACTCCTCCCATCCTCATTTCTGGAGAACCAAAGCTGCTGTGACAGCAGCAGTCACGTTTCCATGGAACATTTCTCAGCAAGGCAGAATCACCCAGGTCAGAAGAGATTTCAGCATCATCTGGTCCAACAATCAACCACAGCAACCCCATAACCACCCCTAAACCATATTCCCAAAAGTGTCTTTTGAAGGAAAACCAGGCTTGGCCTGAGGCTGGAGCAGCCAATGGATCTGAGAGTCCCACACAGCCCCTGGGTTTGCCCCGAGGGCGAAATGTGCTGACGGTGCAGGCAAAAAATGATGCCTAATAAAGGAGAAACTGAGAGCTGGCTGCTATCTGCTCCGTTTTTGAATGATCCAGGGAGCAAATGAATCACTCCAGTAGCCAGCCAGGCTCAGCTTTCACCAAAACTGAAAGCTGTGTTTCAGTAAATTCGCTGTGGATTCTGTACGCAACCGGCGGGTTTCGGTTTTGGGTTAATATTGCCCCTCTCAATTTCACAACCCCGAGGAGCCAAGGCTGGTTTCGGGATGGATTCACGTGAGCTCGGGGAGTTCTGCTCCACTCTGGCCCCAGGGCACGGAGAGATGGGCAGGAAGGGACAAACAGGGGGGGCTGGCACATCCCAGCTCCACCAGTTCCCTGTTTGGGAATGGGTCCTGTGGGAAGGGGGAAAACCAGGAAAATTGGGCACTGCTTGTTTGCCTCTGGGTGTAAACTCTTGGAAAATCATCCAAAGCTCATTTTTACAGAGGCTCATCCTCTTACCAGTTACCCTGTTTGGCTCTGCCTGGCTTGGCCTTCTGTCCCCTGACCTTGGGGAGCACTGGAGGCTCTCATGACCCCTTTTAGCCACCAACATAAACCAGGGGCACTGCAAGGACCTGGGCTCTTCACTTGGTTTGATATTTTCAGCAGACACTGCTGGACACTGCCCAGGAGCAGGGATGAAGCTCCCATCCCTCCTTTCCCGACAGCAGAGGAAGATTTCTTCAGATCTCCTTTTTTTTTTCTTCTTCTTTTTTATTTTTCTTCTTCTTCTTCTTTTTTATTTTTTGTCTTCTTATTTTTAAACAGTGACAGGGGTTTTCCACCATTCAGCTTCATCTTCCACTTCCTAGTTACAGTCCTCAAAAGCAACAGGAAGAGCAATAACAAAAAAGAGACACAAACATGTGATTATTAATACAATATATCCTACTCAGGCTTCCACAGAAAGCTAAATCTCAGGGAAACTGTTGAAGAAGCTCAAGGGGAGCAGCTCTGAGCAGGGTTTCAGGAATTGCTTTTCAATGGTTGAACTCTGCTGCTNCACCCCGCTGCGGGGTGGCAAAGAAAACCCAGGATTTCCAAACCCTCCACGTGGGCCCTGCCCAAAAACCACCCCAAAATCACCCACTGTGGGTTGCCAGGCCAGTGTTGGCTCCAGGGCTTGGTGCTGCTGTGGAAAGTGAGTGGAGCTGGCTCTGGAATTCACCCTGGGGTCACAGGGAGCTTCTGAGCAGGGCCTTTGCCTTATCACATTTCTCAAACCCTGATAAGGAGTTTCTCTCTTATGACCCCCTCAGCGCTATAAATAGGCTGGGTTTGTGTTGATGGTCGGAGTTTTGGTGTCAAATTATGGCAAATCAGTATTCTCCAAAAGATCCATACATTCCTCCTCCCCCATCCCCAAGTACTAGAAAAAAGAAACTCCTCAAAGCAGCCCTTGTGCAATGAGCTGCTCAGGGCAGGAGTTGCTCAAAATCGCTTCTCTAGAAGGCTCAAAAAAGAAAAAAAAAAAGCAGTGCAAGTGATATTTGGGCAGTGGATTATATATTCTGGGGTTTTTTTTGCATACTTTTACACTTTTTAATTGTCTGCAAAGAAACTCACCTGAGAAAACCTCACTTGGAGCACACAGACCCCACTCCTGAAACTCCAGTGCCAAGATCCCACTGGTTTCTCTAAAGACAGTGCTTTGAACATCACAAAATTCCTGTCAGCAGCTGATTTTGGGGGAAAATAAAAGAGACAAAAATATAACAACACCTTTGTTTGCTTTGTGGAGTGGGAAAAGCTCCATGTGAGTGATGGCAGCATCACTGACCTCACCCACAACTCCTCAGAGAGGAGCTTAAAGTGGCAAAACACATGGAAAATAGGGAATAAAGCCCAGCCTGCTCTTCTAGGCTGGCAGAAAGCACCCTGGAATTCCAGGGGAGATATTAAATAGGGATATTATTCCACCTCTGCCTTAGGCTGCAAGAGAATTGCAAATGTTGGGAGGTTCCTGTGTGTGATCAAAAAGTGCAAATATTTCTCAGTTAAGTTTATCACCAAACCTGAACCCACAGAGGGGAGGAAGTCTCCATCACTTGGTTCTTCCATGTGGCAATTCCAGACAGTTCCAGCTTAATTTAGGTCACGTGGAAGTTCTGGACCTTCTAAGAGCTTCTTATGTAATGCTCTCTCTCTGTGTCATATTAGAAGTCACATTAAAGTCCCAATGACACCAATTCATGATTAATAAGCTATTTCTGGACAAGATAAATGGCTGACATAGGTTAAATTTCCCGAGAGCAATTTGGGATTTACCTGTTGAGGTCGATGTGAGTCACGCTGCCAACTCCACCAGGTTTCCACATGTGAAATATCCAACGTCACTCCTCGCCAGCAGGAAAAATTCTTGAAAAAATAACCCAAAAAAAGACGAAGCAGAGGGCTTG
>VZRX01016136.1:0-17972 GCA_013398075.1 Notiomystis cincta | reverse complement strand
AAAAAAAAAGAAAAAAAAGGGTGTTTTTGGTTTTTCCCCCTCCTCCTCTAAGATTCACCTGTGAGGAAGAGGAAAAGCGTGGTGGAGGATCTTGAGCATCGACAGCTGTTCTGCAGAAAATTCATTTACTCACCAAGGTGGGGGGCGTGGAAGGTTAAATAATTGTTTCCCCTGCTCTGGCGAATTTGAACTCATATTTTGGTTATTATAAATGGCATCTTCCCCCAAGGCTGCTCCCCACCAAAGGGCTTTCCTTGGGGAAAGAATTGTTAATATTATAAAAAACCAAAGCTGAAGTGTTTTACTTTGATAATTCAAATGAACAGGCACAGCAAACAGCATCAGTTTTCAGGTACCACACCCAGCACGTGGGGGTTTATCAAGGAGAGCAATCCCCCAAACAGAACAGTAACAAATGCTCAGTTATCAGCACTGGGGCTGCTTTCTGCTGAAATATCAAATTTCAGATCATCAGGGAGTGGTGTGGCTTCCCAAATTACCCCAGGGATGCTCAGGAGGGGAGGGGCCCATCCCTCACATCCCGAGGGCAGCACCAACACCACTGGGACAGCACCGGGCTCTGGGCCAGGGTCTGCTGGGATTCCCATCCCACCCCACCCCATCCCATCCCATCCTCAGCTCTCCAACTCCTCCCATCCTCATTTCTGGAGAACCAAAGCTGCTGTGACAGCAGCAGTCACGTTTCCATGGAACATTTCTCAGCAAGGCAGAATCACCCAGGTCAGAAGAGATTTCAGCATCATCTGGTCCAACAATCAACCACAGCAACCCCATAACCACCCCTAAACCATATTCCCAAAAGTGTCTTTTGAAGGAAAACCAGGCTTGGCCTGAGGCTGGAGCAGCCAATGGATCTGAGAGTCCCACACAGCCCCTGGGTTTGCCCCGAGGGCGAAATGTGCTGACGGTGCAGGCAAAAAATGATGCCTAATAAAGGAGAAACTGAGAGCTGGCTGCTATCTGCTCCGTTTTTGAATGATCCAGGGAGCAAATGAATCACTCCAGTAGCCAGCCAGGCTCAGCTTTCACCAAAACTGAAAGCTGTGTTTCAGTAAATTCGCTGTGGATTCTGTACGCAACCGGCGGGTTTCGGTTTTGGGTTAATATTGCCCCTCTCAATTTCACAACCCCGAGGAGCCAAGGCTGGTTTCGGGATGGATTCACGTGAGCTCGGGGAGTTCTGCTCCACTCTGGCCCCAGGGCACGGAGAGATGGGCAGGAAGGGACAAACAGGGGGGGCTGGCACATCCCAGCTCCACCAGTTCCCTGTTTGGGAATGGGTCCTGTGGGAAGGGGGAAAACCAGGAAAATTGGGCACTGCTTGTTTGCCTCTGGGTGTAAACTCTTGGAAAATCATCCAAAGCTCATTTTTACAGAGGCTCATCCTCTTACCAGTTACCCTGTTTGGCTCTGCCTGGCTTGGCCTTCTGTCCCCTGACCTTGGGGAGCACTGGAGGCTCTCATGACCCCTTTTAGCCACCAACATAAACCAGGGGCACTGCAAGGACCTGGGCTCTTCACTTGGTTTGATATTTTCAGCAGACACTGCTGGACACTGCCCAGGAGCAGGGATGAAGCTCCCATCCCTCCTTTCCCGACAGCAGAGGAAGATTTCTTCAGATCTCCTTTTTTTTTTCTTCTTCTTTTTTATTTTTCTTCTTCTTCTTCTTTTTTATTTTTTGTCTTCTTATTTTTAAACAGTGACAGGGGTTTTCCACCATTCAGCTTCATCTTCCACTTCCTAGTTACAGTCCTCAAAAGCAACAGGAAGAGCAATAACAAAAAAGAGACACAAACATGTGATTATTAATACAATATATCCTACTCAGGCTTCCACAGAAAGCTAAATCTCAGGGAAACTGTTGAAGAAGCTCAAGGGGAGCAGCTCTGAGCAGGGTTTCAGGAATTGCTTTTCAATGGTTGAACTCTGCTGCTTTCACAACTCAAGTTCATCTCCCATAACAGGGGTTTGGAAATAAATGATCTTTACAGTCCATTCCAACCCAGACCACTCTGTGATTCCATGATTTTCATTGGGTCTCCATATTGAGATATTGGTCAGGAGGAGGTTGGATCTCCTGTTCCCTCTGTAAAAAACAAAAGAGGAAACACGAGGAGGGTCTGAACACCTTTAAAACCCTCTGAAACTTCTGGAAAGCTCACCTGGTGGATCATGTTTTGATCAAAAAACCACAGCAAAGCTTTTGAAGCAGAAAGACACAGTGGGAGCACATGGAAAATCCCCTGGCAGCACCAAGGTGCTGCAGCATCCCTTGAGCTCCGAGGCTGAGNCAGCGCTATAAATAGGCTGGGTTTGTGTTGATGGTCGGAGTTTTGGTGTCAAATTATGGCAAATCAGTATTCTCCAAAAGATCCATACATTCCTCCTCCCCCATCCCCAAGTACTAGAAAAAAGAAACTCCTCAAAGCAGCCCTTGTGCAATGAGCTGCTCAGGGCAGGAGTTGCTCAAAATCGCTTCTCTAGAAGGCTCAAAAAAGAAAAAAAAAAAGCAGTGCAAGTGATATTTGGGCAGTGGATTATATATTCTGGGGTTTTTTTTGCATACTTTTACACTTTTTAATTGTCTGCAAAGAAACTCACCTGAGAAAACCTCACTTGGAGCACACAGACCCCACTCCTGAAACTCCAGTGCCAAGATCCCACTGGTTTCTCTAAAGACAGTGCTTTGAACATCACAAAATTCCTGTCAGCAGCTGATTTTGGGGGAAAATAAAAGAGACAAAAATATAACAACACCTTTGTTTGCTTTGTGGAGTGGGAAAAGCTCCATGTGAGTGATGGCAGCATCACTGACCTCACCCACAACTCCTCAGAGAGGAGCTTAAAGTGGCAAAACACATGGAAAATAGGGAATAAAGCCCAGCCTGCTCTTCTAGGCTGGCAGAAAGCACCCTGGAATTCCAGGGGAGATATTAAATAGGGATATTATTCCACCTCTGCCTTAGGCTGCAAGAGAATTGCAAATGTTGGGAGGTTCCTGTGTGTGATCAAAAAGTGCAAATATTTCTCAGTTAAGTTTATCACCAAACCTGAACCCACAGAGGGGAGGAAGTCTCCATCACTTGGTTCTTCCATGTGGCAATTCCAGACAGTTCCAGCTTAATTTAGGTCACGTGGAAGTTCTGGACCTTCTAAGAGCTTCTTATGTAATGCTCTCTCTCTGTGTCATATTAGAAGTCACATTAAAGTCCCAATGACACCAATTCATGATTAATAAGCTATTTCTGGACAAGATAAATGGCTGACATAGGTTAAATTTCCCGAGAGCAATTTGGGATTTACCTGTTGAGGTCGATGTGAGTCACGCTGCCAACTCCACCAGGTTTCCACATGTGAAATATCCAACGTCACTCCTCGCCAGCAGGAAAAATTCTTGAAAAAATAACCCAAAAAAAGACGAAGCAGAGGGCTTGGTGCTTCATCAGGAACTGTTAGTCATCAGCTCAGCACTGGGGCTGCTGAGAGAGCAAATGCCATTGCTCCAAACACAGGGTGAAGGAAAGGCCACCAAGCCCTGACTTCCTCCCCCCCAAACGTCACTGGCAGAAGATTGTCCATCTGAAGGGATGAGAAATGGGGAATTTCTGAAAAGGAAAGGAAGAACATCACTGTGATGGCCTGGAAATGTAGGGGACCCCTCAAGTTAGGTCTGGAATGGGTAGTGAGAAAATCACAGAACCACAGATCACTGAGATTGGAAAAGACCTTTGAGATCATTGAGTCCAAGCTGTGCCCAGTCCCCACCTTGCCTTCATACCCAAACACTGAGTGCCACATCCAGGAGTTCCTTGGACTCCTCCAGGGGTGGTGAAACCCCTCCAGGGAATGGTGAAACCCCTGCAGGGAATGGTGAAACCCCTCCAGGGAATGGTGAAACCCCTGCAGGGAATGGTGAAACCCCTCCAGGGAATGGTGGTGCACAATGTCCCTCTGTCCAAAAGCAACAGCAGAGACTGAGAAGGCAAAAAAAGGTACAAATTTGTCCCATCAAGCCTTGCCAAGGTAAGAAAAGCCCTTTCAATTATCAAGGTGAGGTGCCACCCTGCTCCAGGGGATGGGAGCCTGAGGACATCCACCCCTAAGCCCTGCCCAGGAGCATGTCCAGGACCAGCCTTTCCTCTGGCACACCGTGGGAGAGACCCTTTGCCTCCGGGCCCTGTCCCAGTGCAGGAGCAGCCTTTGCTGCCCCGCTGTTTTTTGGGAACCTGCCGCTCTCCGACTCCTGCCGGAGGTGGGGTAAAAACGCGCGATCGGCTTTTGAGCAACACGTTCTCCTTCCTGAAGTGATCTTCTTGGCAGAGATGAAAGCCGTTTCCTGAAGGTTCTGAGCTACACCCACGGCCCCCGGACACTCTTTAGGAAAAGGTGCTTTCTTCATTCATGAGCGCCCGTGTAGTAGCGCGGCCGCCGCCTTTCCACGGGCTCAGCACGGCTGAGTCACAGCGAAACTGCACCGTCAAGACTCTGACGAGGCAAGGGAAACGCAGGTAAACACAGCAGAGGATCGCCCTGCGCAGCCAGAGTTTCCTCTGCGGAACGGGCACGGCTGCCTGACGCTGCTTCCAGCCCCGAAACGCGGCCCGGGCTCCCAAAACGGGCAGGAGGGAAGTGCCCGAGAGCCGGGCACGCTCGGTGTCAGCTCAGCCGTGACTTCACGGAGACCCCCGGAGCAGGAGAGGCTCGGAAATGAGCGCTCAGCTCCTGGGCAGGCTGGAAGGGGGCTCCCAACGCCGTGGGGCTGCTCCAGCTCCTGCCGGTGCCAGGGCACGTTCCCAAAGCTCCTCTGCCTCGTATCCCATAAAAACAAACCCAGAGCTGGGGCTGAGCAGCCCTTTCATCGCAGGGGAGCCCTGGGGCTGCATCCTTCCCTGAAAGGAACGGGATCAGCTCCAGGATTTGGGGATCAGGAGATCCAGGATCGCAGGGGAGCCCTGGGGCTGCATCCTTCCCTGAAAGGAACGGGATCAGCTCCAGGATTTGGGGATCAGGAGATCCAGGATCGCAGGGGAGCCCTGGGGCTGCATCCTTCCCTGAAAGGAACGGGATCAGCTCCAGGATTTGGGGATCAGGAGATCCAGGGTCCCACAAACCATCCTCACACAGCAGCTGCCATGCCCTGATGAAGCTGCAGCAGCCATCCAGGTCTTGGCACTGCAGATTTATTGACCCCCAGAAGGTTTGAGTTAATGCAAAAGCAGCAGAAAAGTCTCCCCACGTGGGGTCCCCAGGAAAGGTGGGATCCTGCCTGTGGGAATGGAGTTAAAGGCTGATTTTGTCCGAGCTTTCTGCCCTTCTGCTTTGGGAGGGATTCTGCTGACAGCCCGGGGAGAAACCTCATGGCTGTGTCAGAGCAGGGGAAGAGAAATGGGCCACCAAAAGCCTGACCTGGCCGTGATTCAGCTGCCCTGATGTCCCTGCAGTGATTCCCCAGCAGCAGCTTCCCCATCGCCTCTGGAAGGGGCAACACCAACAGAAGAAAGGAAAACAAATCACAAAATCCCACAGTTTCCCTGCCTCAGACTCTCCAGTTACTGATGTTTCATCCCCTCTGCTCTTACACGGGTTCATGCCAACCATTCCTCTCTCCTGCTCCTAAAAATAAAATGAGAAACTCTCGGTATGCAGGAACAAACAATGCTTTGCATTTTCCCAGCATTTTTCCAGCAATAAATTCCCTCTCAGAGGTTCATAAATTCAGCTTGAAAGAAGATCAGTGTGATGAAGGAGATGAGAATTCAAGGGGTTTGTCCCCTGTTGGAGGAAGGTTTCCCTACTGGGAAGAACGAGCTCTTTTAAAATAACATGAGAGATTTCAAAGAAAAAAATCCCCTGATTTCAGAGAAGCCAAATTTATCTCCCTGCTCACTTTCTTGGATGCCAAATTCCTGAATAAATAAGTGAAATCTTTATCCCAAGGAAGCAGGGGCTGAGATACAGAAAGAGAGGAGGAAAGAGAGGGAAGTGGAAGGAGACGTCACAGGAATTCTCTGCAGCTCCAAAGGGGAATTTTTATCACAGCTGGGACAATAAGTCCTGGCTAAAACGGGACATGCTGCTGCTTGGATGGGGCTTGTGTCCATTTCTAGGAAACAGAAATAGGATTTGAAAGCCTGGAAAAAGAATTTTTATGATTTGCTCATGCACTTTAACACCAGACATTGAAGCAGTGGCACAAATCCTGCTCCTGTCCTGGAGGATGCACAAGGGACCAGAGCAGGACTGGAATCCTCCACCAGGACCCACTGATCCCATTAGCATCCAGCTGATGTTTGGGAGCACAAACTGAGCTTGCTGAGCAGTGAAAATCTACATTGGCTTCAGCTGACATGTGCATTAATGGGGAAAAACCACCAAAAAGCAAAAAACAAATGAATTAAAAATGAAGATTTCTGATGGTTATGTGTGTTTGCAGATTAGAAAGCCAAAGGAAGAGACAGAGAATTTGTAGAGTTCATGAAAAGCAATTCTGCTGCGTGATGCTCTCTGCATCAGATTTAAAAGTAGCAACGCTTCTTTTTTTCCCCTAACCATACAATATTCATCTAAAAATAAAAATTTGACCTGTTAGAATAAAGTAATCTCACACAGCACCTTGGCTTCTATGACTCTGCAGCTTTCCTCCTCAGCCACAGCTAAATTTACAAGAAACAAGTAATGTAAAAAAAAAAAAAGCACAGTCTAAGCACAAAAAAATTGATGGGGTGTGAGGAGAGGAGGGGGGTCAAAGAACAGGAAACCCAAGTTGACGGGAACCCAAGTGTCATCTGAGCTTAATAATGACTTAAAACCCCAATATTGCTCGTCAGCAAATGGGGAGAGGAAATGGAGTGATGTTTTGAGAATATAAATGAGGGGCTCCATCAAGGTGAAAGCTGCAGATCTGCTTTATCCCCTCCCGTGGGATCCACCCGAGAGCTGCAGCAGAGGGAAGCTGCCCTTCCCCACAGCATGAGGAGCTGCCCCAGGGGCACAGCCGTGCCCGTGCTGCTGCTGCTGCTGCTGCTGCTGCTGCTGGGCACCGCGCCCGCCCGCGCCCACCCCTCCTGCCTCCACTTCCCCCAGCTCCTGCCTGCGAAGCTCAGAGAGCTGAGGGTCAAGTTTGAGGAAATTAAGGATTATTTTGTAAGTATCACCCTGCTGCTTTCTTCTCGTTTTAGCCTTTTTGCAAAGCTCTGGGATCCGGAGCAGGGGGAAGAGCTTCCTCCCAGCACAAATGGTTTGGCTGCTTTGCCTCAGGGGTGAGCAAGAGCAGCTGGGTTTTAGGGCTCGCTGAGAGAAAATCTGCCGGGCTTTTCCTCCTGCTTTTCATGACAATGAACCTGAGATTTCATAATGAACCTCTGCAGATCTTTCTAGCCAGGCTTCCCCTGAAATGCTGCAAACCGAGTTGATCGCTGAATTAATAGGAAGGAAATTGTCCTTTGGGGTAACAAGGTCCAGCCCTGCTGAAGTCAGAGCCAGGTGACAAGGGAAACCTTTTGCTGCAGATTTTTTCTCTGAAAAAACCACAAAAGCCTGCACAGGGTGTTTTATGACTGAAGGAGCACGGCAGCCACTGAACACCTGCTTTGGTGCCTGTGCAAGGTCAGTGCTCTGCACCACAGGAGCCTCAGGGCTGCTGAGCAAAGAGCACAAGATGCACTCAGAGCATTTGCCGTGGCATCAGTACCAGTAGGGGAGCTTGGTCACAGCTCTGGGACTGCTTTGGTCCCTGTCAATGTGTTTTAGCAATTAAAACGAGATAATTCTCCAGATCAAATCTCAGGTTAATGGCATGGCTTGTATTTGTCATCAATCGAACACAGCCAGGATTTCAGATTTAGAGCTTGCTGTGAATCTCCCAAACAACCTTGGGAAGGAATATTCTGAACCTCTCAGGACAGCTTTGGCTGGTGCCAGCCCACCCCACTGCAGGTGGAGCAGCAGAGGCACCACGAGAGGGAACTCCCCTTTTCCCCGTCCAGGGGCACCCAAAACAGGGGTGTCAAACCCTCCTGGCCTGGCAGAGCCTGTGCTGGCTCCCAGGGGCTGCCGGGGTTCTGAGCCCTCTCACCCTGGGGCAGCAGCACCCAGTGCAGCTGAAGCGAGTGAGCAGCTCCGGCTCAGCGGGGGAGTTTCACATTAACAAACTCAGTTAATGTGAATGAAATGAAATGAAATGAAATGAAATGAAATGAAATGAAATGAAATGAAATGAAATGAAATGCTGGGGTTTCATTGTCTTGCTGTCCTGACCTCGTGCCTCAAGCCTGTGGACCACAAGGGCTCCTCTGCCTGGTGTCACTGTGCTCTGCTCGCTCCTGCAGCCTTTGCTGCAGGGAGACCCTGAATGCAAACAAGGGAAGGATCATTTGTTAAGGCAAATTAAGAGTTCCCTACCTGCCTGAAAAAGCTCATTTTTCCACTCCATCTTCCCCCAGCAATCCAAAGATGACGACCTCAGCATCCAATTGCTCAGCTCCGACCTGCTGGATGAATTCAAGGTAAGAATCTCGTTGCCTTGCGAGTTCCTTCTCCTTCCCCATCCTTGGGCCGGCGTTTCGAAAGGGGGAAGCGGGCTGGGAGCTGGGAGCGTGCCGCTGTCACGCCAGGCTGGCTGTGCCACCCCGCAGGACGGGGACACGCGTGGCCGAGGCGGGGCTGGCGCGGGGCTCCCCCGCGGCCAGCGCGGCTCCCACGCCCGGCGCAGATTTGTACAAACGCCCTCACCGGTGCCGGTGCCAGTCCCCAAACCAGGCTTCCCCCTCCTGTCGCCGCAGGGGAGCCTCGGCTGCCAGTCGGTGTCGGAGATGATGGGGTTCTACCTGGAGGAGGTGCTGCCCAGCGCCATGAGGACCAGCATCCATCACCAGGAGAGCATGGGCGACCTGGGCAACCTCCTGCTGAGCCTCAGGGCCACGATGAGGCGCTGTGTGAGTGGGGCTCGGCACCAGGGGACACGGCCGGGGTGGGCAGGGGGCTCCAGGAGCAGGGCAGGGGCGGGGGTGGGATGGCTGGAGGAGCAGGGACCCGAGTGGGCACCAGGAGGGGATTTGCGCTCCCCGTGGGTTCAGTGGTGGGGTGCAGGAGCACCCCGTGCAGCCAGCCCTGCGCTGGAGAGACAAAGGGAGGGCGGGCAGAGCTCCCTGACCGCTGGAGCTGCCAAAATCCCAGCCGTGAGCCCACCGCTGAGCCAGGCGGGGCAAACCCCGGCAGCGAGCTGCCCTCCCCGGGGACGGGGCCAGGCTCGGGGCGCTCGGGGCACGCTGCAAAGCAGCCGGAATTGCTGGGGAGGGGGAAGCTGAGGTGTGTTTGGGACGGGAGGAGGGCGCAGCCGGGCTGAGGCCGCGCTCCGCGCCCTTTGCAGCACCGCTTCTTCACGTGCGAGGAGCGCAGCCGGAGCGTGAAGCGCATCAAGGAGACCTTCAGCAAGGTGAGGCCGCGCCCGGGCCGGGCTGTCAAGGGAGGGGCTGCTGAGAGCTCCGGGCGGAGAGCAGAGCCCGGGAAACCTTCAATTGCAGAAATACTGGGACCCGGAGGGCGGGGGTTGAAGGGTGGGAATTCCCAGTGGAAGGAGAGTTTGTCCGGGGGTTGTTGTCGCCCGCCTGGTGACACTGAACACACCTGGCTTCCCCCCACAGATGAACAAGAACGGGATCTACAAGGCCATGGGAGAGTTTGACATCTTCATCAACTACATCGAAAAATATTTAACGATGAGGAGAAGGAACTGAGAGCAGCCCTGACTCTGCATTTTCACACCAAATCCTGCCACGAGTTTAAAAATCACTTTAGGCTGCAAGAGCTCAAATTCAGTTATCTCGGGGTTCAGGTCAAGAGTTACAGGTTAATAACTCCCAGATTAATATTTTATTTAAAAGGGTTTTTTTAATAATTGAATGTATTATTTATTACTGCTAATACCTCAGTGTTGATGTTTACAATGTGTTTTGAAGAAAGGAGTGATGAGCTTCTAAATTGCTATTTATTGTTCAATATTTTAATATTGTTTATCATAGTGCTATTTTATTCATAGCTTCGAAATACCCAAAGCAGCATTTTTCTAGAGGTCAGGCAATGAGCTGAGCTTTTCCTGAGTGAATTCCACTCCTAATTAAGAGCAATTCCAGCTCTGAGTTCAACAAAATTTCATTTTAAGCAAAGGACCCTCTCCTCATACCCTATCTCTGTGTTTATTTATGCAAGCAGGTGTTTTCATGTTTAGGAGGATAACAAGCCACAGTGACAGCTTGGGAACTCCACCTCTGGAATTAGATTAATTCAGACTAAATTTTAAAAATTAGTAGTAGGAATGAAATGTTTGGTTCTAATAGAACTTAAGTATTGCTCAGTATCTGCCTTCCAGAGCTGCTGGGCTGGCTACTCTGCAGTTTGCAAAGTTAATCTTATTTTCCAGTCTCTGATTGGGTTTTACTCACCGTTTTACTGCTGGTAATTTTCTTTTAGAAATTCGAGAATATTTAATTAACCATCATTTTAAGGTGGCTTGGGTAATTTGCATTCAAATCCATGAGGCTGCTCCCAGCACTGCTGATAATGGGATTTGATTTTTAATCCCCACGAGCAGCCGGAGCAGCTTGGGTGCCCCCAAAAGTGGCTGATTTTAGGGCTCACCCCGATCTCCTGCGAGGCCTCACGAGGGGGCTGAGCCAGAGGAAAATGCCACAACCCCAGCGAGGCTTTTATTTCTAATATTTAGAAGTGAAACGCTGCCAGTTTGCTGCTCGCTGGGCAAGTCCCGGCGGAGGGGAGGTTCTTTACGGCGGATTTATTCTTTGTGGACCTTTCTGGTGGCGGCAGGGAATTCCTGCTGGCAGCCTGCCCGCTCTGGGCATCCCGGAGTCGGGCGGGAATGCTCCGTGGGTCGCTCCTCCTGCTCAAAGCACGGCCCCAGGGGCAGCCTAAAACTGTAAAACCTAAATTAACCTCCTTACCAGGGCACATCAAGCTCCCGTTGAGCCGATCCTGAGCTCGTTTTTCCCCCAAACAGCTTGATTTGGATGTTGTGGGAGAAGCCAGGACAGCCCTGGAGCCAAGGGCAACATCAGCTCCACTCCTGGGGGGTCCCACGCTTCTGGCCCGGGGTGAACTCTGGCCTATTTATCCGTATGAAAAGAATTCCTTTATTTTTGCTAATAAAGACTTCCTGATGAATCGAGCCTCTGTGCTGTTTTTGCAAGCTGTTAACGGGGCTGTAACTCAGCTCCAGTGCGCGGATGCTCTGCCCGGTGCCGCCGCGCTGGGAAAGAGCCCAGCGGGCACAGATCCAGGTGGGAAGGACCACCAGGGAGGCGCTGCGTATGTGAACGGCCAGGGAAGCCAGAAAACCTGTGGTGCTCACATTTAAACGCGGATTTCTCACAAAATACCTGTCATGGATCTCTTAGAGCCAGCCCCAGTGGGTCACTCCGGGCTCTTCGGCCTCTAATTAGCAGCTGTTTCAGGCACTGCGCTTTTGAGAGCAGCATTTAGAGTTAAATCGTGCCCGAATATCATCGATAATCGCCAGGGCTTTCATCTGGAGATGTAAATCTGCCGGGATGTTTTTAACTCCGCGTTTGTTCTCAGGTTGAGACCTTGATCCGCGATAAAATCGTAGATATCAGCTTAAAACCAGACTAAAGCTAATTAACAACTTGTTTCCCCCGGGCTGGGGGTTGTGTACCTGGGCAGGTGATCCATGGCCAACGAATCTGAGCGGGCACGGGGGGATTTACAGCTCTGTTATTCCTAAACCCAGAATTCAGCCAGCAAAACCATCCCCAAACTGCGGCTCGCTGACAGCCCAGGCACCGGCCAGGCTCACACTCATTTCATTTCTCCTCTCCCAGCCCTTCACCTGCAGGTCCAGCGGGCTCCAGGGCTTTTTGGCAGTCAGAGTTTCGTTCCCCACTGGGTTAGGAACGAAGCTTTTCCCTCAGTACAATTTCTCAGTCTGTTTCTGCCCAGACTCCAGCCCGATGTGGGTCAGTGGAACCGCTGGCTTTGCCCCGAGAGATCATTTATGTTCTCAGCCAAACCTGCCCTTACAGCTCGGAGCAGATCTGCTCCACACTCTCCCCTGACCCCTCTGCGCCTCTTTTCACCCTTTTCTCTAAGTTTTCTTGGCTGGGGAGGCAGGAAGCAGCTCTCAGAGCAGGAGCTCACGGAGCCGGGGCTCTGCCCTGCGTGTGGAAAAGGGCAACGTCAGCTCAGCTGTGGAGAGTTTCTCAGTAAAGCTCAGTCACTGCTTCGGTAACCACAGGAAGGAAGGCGATGGGATCCTCGTGCAGGGCGGGGAGCAAAGGTTTCCAGTTACCTGATGGAGCTGTTCCCTGATGGATTCAGAAGGAATCACAGCAAGTCGGCACCGCTGGTGGGATGGGACAGGACAGGAGGTGCCACGGGGGGAGAAGTGGCTGAACCCGGGCAGGGAAGCTGGGAGGACCCTGGGGAGCACCTGCTTAAAAAACAGGGGGAAAAAAAAACCAAATGGCAGCTTGGAGAGCTGGGAGACTCCAGGTGAGTCATCCAGGTGACCTAATTCCACCCAGCATCCTGGCACCAGCATCACCCAGTGTCTCTCCAGGCTGCACCCTGACCTGTGCTGGGTGTGGGCAGCAGCTCTGCAGATCCCTCAGGTCCCAGCACCGACTAACACAACCCCAAAATATCAGTGTTTGGGGTAAAAAAACCAACAGAACCCGGCCCTTGCTTCTCCTGCCTCCCCGAAAGCTGCTGTGAGCCCCAGCACGGCTCCTTATCCCCAGGGCTTAGTGCTGATGTAGTTCCTGCCAATCTCAGTGGCAGTCTGGGTGTTACAGTAACAGCACAGAGCCGTGGTGGAGATCAAAGCTGGTGGTTTCTGGTTTTGTTATCCCACAGAAGTTGGGTTTCCTTGCTGGGTATCCTCTCCCTGAGAGGGCTGCCTGCTCAGCAGCCCCGGTTCTGAGAGCCTAAATCACCTCCCGACCTCGGCTGCTCTGCCCCGAGGCTGAGCTTCCCACAGCCCAAATTCTGCATCTCCCCCTGGGGCTGCCTCAGAGCTTTCTCTCTTTAGAAACTTTCCTCAAAGCCATAAGCAGCCCGTGCTGGACAGTGCTTGCTGTCAGGAAAGCAATGAACCTTCTTCCTCATCTCCTGCTGGCCAACACGGGGAGGGCCAATCCCAGGTGTCAGTGCCTCCCGAACACAGCAGGACAGACAGACAGACACCTCCTGCCATGTGCTGGGGCTGAGGAACCAAACCTCGCTGGCCTTTCTCGGAGCAGGAAAAACATTTGTCTCTTGTCAGGAGGAAGATGAGCACCTCCTCCGTGACCCCTCAGCCTCCCAGGCTGCCAGGATGACCAGGGACAAGTCTCGAGGTGAATGAGGGACCTTAAACACCACAGGGGCCAAATCAGAACAAGCAAATTCTGTCACAACTTCTTCTGAATTGCAGAGGCTTTCAGAACTTTCCTCATTTTGTTGTGGTTGCAGTTAACACTTGTCATTTAACTCGAGCTGGCTGCACCACTCAGGCCCACGCAGCTCCCGCCTCTCTGTGTCCTAGATTTTGGCAGCACGTGACTGAAATTGGGGCTTTTGTCGTGAAAGAGGCCAGGGGGAGCAGCCAAAACAGGGCTGTGAGCCCCGGCTGGGCACGTAAATCACCGAGGGGAGCGAGGGGCACAGCCCCGACCTTGCAGAGCTGCCAATCCCTTACCTCGGGCGCTGAGAGGCTGAGTAATTCCCAAAGCTGGAATTCCCAAAGGTGCCACAGCCGCAGTGATGCTCATCTCCACCTCCCAGGGCCAGCAGCCCTCGGACCCAGCAGCCCTCGGACCCAGCAGCCCTCGGACCCAGCAGCCCAGTGCAGAGCGTTGGAGCCACCCAGCTCCCGTTCCGGGGGACGGCGAGGGGAAACTGGAGCTGAGCAGCCCCGGGGCTGCACCCCAAGTTCCCCATCACCAAAAGCGCCGGGGTACCCCGGGGCAGTGGGGATACATCCCAGCAGGAAGCATCCGAGGCAGGGAAGGGGTCCAGCCCTGGCACACGAACCTGGCAGGAGCTTTGCCCCAGCGCTGCTGCTGCCAGACCTGTTCAGAGCAGACACAGAAGTGACAAGCGACGCCCGCGAGGCCTCAGGGCCCTCGGGGCTGGCTCGCAGCCGCAGCAGGGACGGGCGGGTTCTCAGCAAGGTGCCCGGTTTCGGCGAAGCTCCGCTCGCACGGGGCCGGGCCGTGCCGCAGGCGAGCCCCCGGCGAGCCCCGGAGCCGGAGGTTTCGCAATGACTCGGGCGGAGAGCAGCGGAGCCCGGGCAGCCTGGGGGAGCAGCACCGACAGCACAGCGCCCCTCGCTCCCCCCTCTGCGCCGAATCGGATCCTGACACGGCCTGGGGCTCTGGGCAGGGCTCAGAACCCCAGGAAGGTTCATGGTCATGGAACGGTTTGAGTTGGAAGGGACCTTGATGATCATCGTGTTCCAGCCTTGTGCCACGGGCAGGACACCTTCCAGGAGGGCAGGTGCTGCCAGCCCCATCCAGCCGGGCCCGGGGGTAGGGCAGCCTTTCAGCAGCCTTTCAGCAGCCTTTCAGCAGCCTTTCAGCAGCTTATTTCAGTGTTTTACCACTTCGTTTCTCCCTTATATAAATCTCCCCCGTTTTAATTAGAACCCTGTGGGATAACGAGCTCTTGTTCATCCCCACCTTCCTTAGAAGCCCCCTTGAAGTATGAAAAGTCCTCAAGGTGAGGGCACAGAGGTCAGGAAGCCTGGGACCTTCCTGAGCCCACCCCAGCCAGCAGTGCCTGAATCTGCCCGGCTGTGGGGCACGGGCACCGACACCCCCGGGGCTGCTGGATGGTGGCACAGAGCAGGGAAGGGAAGGGAACTGCTCCCATCCCTGCCAGAGCTCCAGGTGCTTGAAGCAGAGACTCCTCTGGGCTTTCCAAGGGAAAGGAGATGAGGGTTCCAGCCCACGGTGCAGGGAGAACACCTCGGCTGCTCAGGGGTGGAATCTCGAGGTTTAACACCACCAGTTCTCGTTTTCTGCCTTGTGACCTGTTGCCTTTGGCCTCCTGGCAGGGTCTCTCCACCATTTCATCACACCCTGAAGCAACCAAACCATCTCCTTTGCTCCAGAGCTGGGCTACAAGGTTCCTTTCCTGGCAGAAGCACCAAATTTACTTTTCTCCGAGCTGAAACTTGGTTTCCTGACTCTTTTGCAATGCTGAGCCCAGCTGCTGTGACTGGCACATCTCACACACCCTCTCCACAACCTGCTGGGTCTGATTTTCAGAGCACTGGGGAACAGCTTTGCCTTTCCTGGCTGGAAAAGGCTCTGGAAAAATCTAGAGCAGGATTCCTGTGGGCCTGTTGTACCCTGATGGGGCAATTTCTGGAGAGAACCTTACTCTGAGCAAAAATCACATCTTGTTCTTTTGCTTTTCCATCACCACCTGTCCTTTTCCAGCCAGCTCCAGCCAGCCCTCAGCAGGATCCCTGCAGCCCCAGGTCTGAGCAAGCCTGATGCCAATGGATCTTTTATAAATGCAGCATTTTCTGAGCATTAAGCAATTTAGCTGAGCTCAGGCCAAGCCTCACACCAGGAAATCCTGACATTCCCCTGATGTGCCTGATCCTAATTCTTAGAAAAATACAACCATCAACTGATTTTGCACGGAATTTTTGCCTTTTTGTGTTGTCCAGCTTACCAGGAGGTGCTCCCAGGGTACAAACCCACCCAGGGCAGAAAGGCAACCAAGCCAAAGCCTCCTTGGCCAACAGAAGGAGGCAGCTGGCTGCCAGCAGATTTAGAGCAAGTCCTGAGAGCCCAGGCATGGAAAAACAACAGCTCTCAGTGGGAAATAAGTGCAATAAAGAGTAAATAATCCTCATCACCACCAAGCAAAGGGCAGCAGTGGGACAGCAACCAGCTGAGGACTCCTCAATGCCGTTGCACAAGGCGCCTTCCTCCCGCACATCCACACGAGCCACAGCACATTTTGTCCTCCCGGGGCTCTCCAGGGTTGACCAACACCACGGGAGCACAGCAAACCACTGCTGGAGGAAGGGGCTTCACCTCCATCCTTGCAAGAGCAGCAGGCACTTCTCTTGGTGGCAGAGAAGAGCAGAGATCTTCGTGATTCATCCCTCCAGTGGCAGCAAACACCAGTGATCGATCTGGAGCAGAGCCAGGCTTTTGATCAAAATCACCTCAAAAGCAAGAAATATATATTTTTTTTTTTCCTTAGCAGGAAACCTGCTGCTAAAAATAAAGCAGGTGGGGTGAGGAGAAAGGGGTTATTTTTCTACTAACTACCAAAAATTTCAAATGCTGCAGTGAATCTTATATATTCCTTTGGAGTCAGCAGGTCCCAGGTCCCCCCAGGTTTCCACACTCTGCTCCCACTGCTGCTGACTCCTGCAAATAACTGTGTCCATCACCTCCCACAGGTCCCAGACCAGCACCTCAATCCAAGGTTTTATATCCTGACTTCCCTCTGTGTGTTTCCCAAACCACAACATCCCAGAATGATAAGAGAAGGGACCTTAAAGCTCCTCTCCATCCTGCTGTGCTGTGATCTTCCCCAAACAAAACTGGATTCCTTCCCACTGCTTTTCCCACCCTTACCTGACCCCAGAGGACAGGGAGCCCCCAGCATTCCAGCAGCTCTCCAGCTGATTTATTTACAGCACCTTGCGAGCACATCTGCCCCAAAATTCGGGGTTCAAACCTAAAAGCAACAAAACAGGGCCCTGTGTGAGTAAGCTCGTTCTCAGGGGCCGCCCACACCGCCCCAGCTACTGCTTTTGCTATCAACAGCTTCACAGAAAACAGACCTGGGGTTTATCCACCCAGGCACTGAAAGCAGTGACAGAAAGAGAGAGTCTGGGTGCTGCAGCGAGGGCAAAGCCCCTCCAGAGGGACAATTCTGCTGGGGAGGGAGGCAGAGTGGAGGGTGGATGGGGTCACCATGGGCACCTCTCTTTTCCGGCAGCTGGGATGTTCAGGAAAGCCTGGGAAGCTTCAGGACCACCTGAAGTGGGAGACCTGCAGTGCCAAATTGAGGGGAGCAGAGGGGGGAAATCAAATTGGGGAGGGGGAATCAGCCACCGGAGCCCACCCTGCTCTCCCCTCTCCAAAAACACACAGAAAACATTGCAAGGCACAAATCTTCCCACCGGAGTTGAGATTTGTGTCAGCGAGCACCAGAATTTCCAGAAGAGGATCTCGGTAAGAAACTTGAAGCTCACCCTGCTGAGACAAGCTCGGGGCTCATTGCCGGGATTACGTTTGTTTGGAGAATCTTTCGTTGGTTTTTTTTTTCCAAAACGCTCAACCTGCGCAAATCCGCGAGACTTTGTGGGATGGAAAATCCTGCCCGTGCTTCACACCTCTGCCCGTGCTTCACACCTCTGCCCGCTGGACGGGCTGGCAGCAGCCCTGCTGTGATCTCGGCAGCCCGGGAGGCTCCTCCGGCTCGCAGCGGAGGCTGGAGGAGGTCGCTGGAGCTCCTCGTGGCTGTTCCCAGCTCCCATCTCGCAGCCTCTCTGCGGGATTTGATCCCCTGCAGCCCCTCTGCTCCATAGAAACACAGGCACAGGCTGCTTTGGCTGGGAAGGGACCTTACAGACACCCAGTGCCACTCCTGCCATGGCAGGGACACCTCCCACTGCCCCAGGGTGATCCAAGCCCCAGTGTCCAGCCTGGCCTGGGACACTGCCAGGGATCCAGGGCCTGCCCCCCTCCCAGGGAAGGATTCCTTCCTGATGCCCAACCTAGACCTGCTCTCTTTCAGCCCGAGGCCGCTCCCCCTCGTCCCGTCCCCGCGTTCCGCGCACTCGGGGCAGGGAGAGCGCGGGGCGTGCGGCGGGACCGCCCCGCTCCCTCCGCGGCCGCAGGAGATGGGGGCGAGGAAGGCGCCTCGCCGCTTCCCCTCTCCGGCAGCCGCACCGCAGGAGCAG
>VZRX01016129.1:0-33852 GCA_013398075.1 Notiomystis cincta | reverse complement strand
AATGCCCTCGCGGGGGGGGCGGTGCCGCTGCAACGGCCGCGCCGGCTGCGGACACGCGCGCCTGCTCTCGAGCGCGCCGGACGGAGCCCGGGCAGCCTAGCCAGACCTGCCACCCTCCACAGCTGGCGGTGAGTGCGCGGGCCGCGCCGGGCTGGGCGAGCACCGCTCCGCCAGGGGTGGGTGGGGTGCGTGTCCTGTGCCGTGGCCGCTCCCTCCTTCCTATCGCGCCGGTAATCGATCGCCGCTCGGTTGTCGAAGACGCGAGGGGAGGGGGGGCTGGCGGCGGTAGGGCGGCTCCGGTGCCCCCTCCTGGTGCCAGCCCTCACCGGAAGGGCGCCCGAACCCGGCGCGGCCGCCGTCGTCGTTATGTAACGCCCCGGGGGGCTGCGGGCGGCGGCTCTGCGTCCCTCCTTGGGGCGTACGTCCGTGCTGTCCCCCCGATGTTCTTTGCTTCTTCCACTTCCCTCCGGGAACCGGGGACAAGGGGCCGGCGGGAAGCGGGGCTCTGTGCGGAGCTGCGCGCCTTTGCCTGCCTTGGGGATCGGCATCAACAGTCGCATCCCTCGGTCGCCATCGAGGAGGGATGCGCGGGCGCAGCCAGCGTGGGACCCGGGGCGGCTTCCCGGCGGCAGCAGGTGCGTGGCTTGGAGATGCTGGAGGCTAGCGGAGGGCGTCTGGTGAGCCCCGCGCTGCCCCCGCAGGCGTCTCCCGGAGGAGCTGGGAAGGAGCCGGCTTGCGCTTACACACCAAATGCTCCGCAGTCAACAGCAAAGCCTCAGCCGCCCCTGCTGCTGCTTCATGCGCTCGTGTAGAGGGAGGGGACCCCTTTTATGGAGACCGATGCGGAGAGGCTATTTGCTGTTTCTTTTTTTTTTTTTTTTTTCTTGAAATCCCCAAGCGGTAGCTGGCGGGGCTTCGTCGTCGAGAGCCGCTGCTGTACAGCGTCCTCCAAAAAACCAGCATCAGGTGTGAGACACTATTTCGCGCCTGCGGGGTAATACCCTTAGATATACAGCCAAATACTCCGGGGTGGAAAGCAGGGATGAGACAAAATCCAGTAAATTAATATGAAACCCCGGCTAGATCGTTTGAAAATAAATAGAACACCATCTCTGCCAGATCACCAGCGGTTGTGAATATTTCTACAGTCCTGGATAAAAGCTCTTACGTTGGTGAAATTATTCCAAGGGGAAGTTGGGTGTATGCTACAAGGTACTGAACACACATGTGAATAGCATCTTAAATGCTGGCAGCTTCGAATCATGTAGGTGATGCTGCTGACAACCAGTTTGCCTGTTCATGTTTTGCAGGCTCTATATGGGCAAGCTTGGGAGGGGACAGGTTTTTTTGGATTTTACCGAGGGTTGCATAACTGCTCATGTTTATTTGAAAAGAAAAGGAGGAGCAAACCCAAGCCCCAGCCTGAAATGAAACACATGATGTGAGACTGTCTTTTACTGAGCCTTCCCACTGTTTTCTCATCTAGCATCATTCAATAGCATGCTTTAGACAGGTTGTAAAGGGTTAGCATGGTAATAAAACATTAAGATTTGGGGGTTTATTTCTAGTGCTGTGAAAACTTTGGGGAAAACCAAAAAGATACTTACACACTTTCATAATCTCAGGCTTAAAATAAGCATCACTATCTGTCAAAGCTGTACAACTTATTTCTAAAATGGCAATGACCATTTTTTTAATCCCTTAGTGACGAGCCACTTCTTTATGTTTTTAGAGACCCTACCCCAACTCAACCTTTCATGTTCCCAGTCCAAAATAAAATGCTGTTTTGAATACCTTTGCACATCTCTGAGTCACAGGTATAGGCTTTTAAATAGTCCGTCATTTGTAACTGCTGAAGTGTATGTCCAGTATTATAGTACAGTGAAATGCTTAGACAGCATACCATGCTAGGATCAAATTGCAGATAGAGTTCACATAGGAATCTCCTGCAATGCTTGCACTTGAGCCTTGTAAATCTAAGAAGAGATTTTTATAAATGGAAATATACATCCAGCAAGTAGTTGTTTCTGTGTCATATTTAATCTGTGGCTTGACTGGTGAAAAATGTCTTTTTATTTAATTTTTATAGTAGATACATTCATTCCTGTTGCTGTCTGGAGGCAGCTGTGTGATAGAAGTTATTTTTGCTTCTTGTATCTTGAGCTTAATATGAAAAAATAAAATAAGGCTCTTTCAGGGAGTTGTGTCAATTTATGTTAGGTGTATTCTCGTTACAGGTAGAAGCAATTAATTGTACTCAGTATATTTCATAGTGCTTCAGAGAATAAGCCATAGAATCTTTAACCTTGATAACTTGCTCTCAGGTGAAAAGCTAAAATACAGATAGTAATAATACCAGATATTTTTCTTGCTTTACAGACTTAATTATGTAAGTCTCCAGTGTGAGGATGTGACCATACTCACAAGCATCTATTTCTCTATTTTTATATTTCATATGTTAAAAGAACGGTCATTCTGTGGCACAGTCACTCAATGATGTCACGTCCTTTTTATTTGTACATGTATACTGCTTGCAGGCTTGCATAAAGGGAATGGAGTCTCTTCATCAAGCAACAAAGTTTGTTTATGTCTCCCCCTGAAACCCATTTTCATGCTGTGCCTAACTGAAATTAAATGCAGGTATATAATTTCCACACCAACTGTTTCTCTGCCATACTGGCATGACTACTGTGGGCATAAGTGCTTCTAGAAGCCTCTGCCAGTTAGTTGAAAGGAAATATTTTGCTTACGGTTTGTATTGCCTTAGTGTCTGGAAGCTATGGACCTTTACTAATGTGTTATGTCCAGTATAACAAAAACTTGGGCATGGCTCCCTAAATATTATGATCCAAAATAAAGAACAAGGAACTGTGAGTGGTGCAAAAGAGAAATCAAGCTGATGTTAAGAAGGATACATTGGCATGTGTGTGCATTATCCAGCTGTGTACTTTCTCATTCTTGTGTGTAAGAACAAAGAGAATTGTAGAACTTAATGTAAGACTCCCACTATTCTCTGAGGGTTATCCGTGGCACATGTGAGTGGCTTGGATTTTTGAAATGTATCTATCTTGACTAAATGCTGAAAATTAAGGTAAAAATATGTCAACCCAATATGAAAATTTTCTCTTCAGACTGCCTAATTTTTACAGCTTGTTAAATTTAAGGTAACATTTAAAATTTTGAAATGGAGGGTTTATTTCAAATTTCAGTTGTACAGGAAAAAATCATCTTGTTTTTCCTTTTCCTTAGTGTTTTCTATAGGCTGTTCTAGCTCTTTCTTCATCTCATCCCACTCATGTGTCTAAACCTCCCAGAAATATATAATAACAACTATACCTTCACCTAAAAGACATTTCCAAATGAGTGCATCACTCTGCCCATCCCAACTGCCCATACATAGAAGTACTGCAAGAATTACCCATTTCACTATAGTCTGGTTATGGGTATACTTTGGAAGAGTGATGAAGAGAACTGTACATTGAAAGGATGTTACTGGTGAAACAATCCTGTATAAATATGGTCTTTAAGTACCCAGGGGCTGTACATGTGTTACAGGACAAGTATGTATATCCTGATCAGGTTTCAGGATACTCTTCCTGAGTGGGTGTTTATCTCAAGTGCTGAAAGAGCAGAACAGACTGATTCTGTGCTGCTCAGTTTTCTTGGCTCACAGTGGTATGACCACCAAAACAAGATGGAAAGTTTTTCTTTATTGTTAGTTGTTACGTGTCATGGGTGGGCAATACACTTTGCTGTTGCTAAGAGGGATTCTTAACCCTGTCAGGACTCTGAGGCAGCTGTGGAGAAGCCTGGGCTCTTATTCTTCCTAGTTGTCTGTTGTGGTTTGAGACAGATGTCTGCCAAGAAAGGCAGGAGCCTCCCTTGGGATGAAAAAATGTAAACCCCCTTCCTTCTGAATTGTTAGTATCTTGAAATTAAGGGGCTCTCAGGCAAAGATAGGGGAATAGGAACAACAGTTCTTTACTAATACATATATAAGGCAAAGCAAGCAACAACTATAACAGTGACAACAAAACAGAACCAGAAAACCCACCAACAGCCTTCTTTCAGCTGTGGGCACTTTCCCCCTTGGTGTAGTGATGGTCCCAGCCGGCAGGGGCGCTGGTGGCTCCTGGTGGGCAGGGCAGGTGTGATGATTCCCCCACGTCTGCAGGGGGCGCTCTGGCACGAGCTCGGGGAGCACAAGCCAGTGGCGGCTCGACCCGCAGCAATCCCAGGGTGATGGATGAGATGCACTAGAAGCTCCGCGGCTGTCTGGAAACCCGGGACGCCTCAGCAGGTGGGCTGGGGGTGCGGAGAGGTGGTGCAGCGGGAACTCGGAGCAGTTCCGAAGAAGCGGTGGGGGCCGAGACGGCATTGGCGCCGGCACAGGCCGGTCAGGGCTGGGAGAGGCGGACTCAGGATCTCGGGGTCCCCAGGTGAAAAGAGTTCCTCTCTCAGTGAGGTATTTACAGGGTACCGATGTCAAGGGCTGCTCACCCATGCAGCAGGAGAAAACAGGCTGGATTGGACCACGGTGGTAGCAGCGAGTTCCCTTCCCCCAGCAGCAGCTGTGCGTGTCTTCCTCCAAAAGCCGAAAGAGAGCCCGCAGCTGTCCATGTCCCGGCTCTTACCAGCCCCAATTCTCATGGTATCTTGGCTCCTTTCTGAGAAACCCTCTGACAGAGAAGTGCGACCAGATGCCCTCTGACAGAGAAGTGCGATCCAGATGCTTTCCAGGCTTAGCCACTTCGGTTGTTCTCCTTAAGTATCATTATTAGCATTTCTTAGGAGTTTTTTTATGGGGGAAAATTCCCTAACTACAGGGGGGCAGCTTGAAACTTCAACATTGTCTTAAGGTTTCCTCTTTCGTTTCCTCCTCACTCTTCTCCTGCTTCGTAGTGTCCGAAATTTGTGGTATGAGTTTACCCCGTCCTGGACAGAAACCCAAGAGCTGGCAACCAACAGTTCACAGATCAATGGTTTGATGCATTATGTGTCTGGTGAAAAGATAAAAACGAATCTGCAGTGTTACGATTTTAAATAATCATATGAAGTTAATTTTTGCTCAGTTTGGTTTATCTCAGGAATATGCTTCTGTTTTGGTGTTCATATATTGGGAGCATTTGACAAAATGAGCACAGAGAAATTTGAAATAAAAAAAATCAGCGAGGTAAGTTTTTGCTTGAGTCTCTTAGGGTTGCAGTCCTAGTTCAAATTCCTAAATGGTGTTTTATTGGATCAATGCTAAGAAAATTTTTGCATTAGTAGTGAAAATGCTAAGGGATCTTACTCACAAGATTCTTCTTTCATTGTTGATGACACTGTTTATTTTTAATTTAAAATCAAACCTGTTTCAGCCTGTCTCTTCTGATTTGAGTGTTGGAAGGAGTAGTACCCAAATATTTCATCTTGGTGGTGCTTATAGATGTGAAGAAACTTACTGATTTAGCAAAGGAAATATTTTCCTTCTTATTTATTACCAGGACCTGGGTGGTTGCAAAAAATCTGTACCTAAAGGTTGGTTTATTTTCGTGGATTCGGACAAAAGTGAAGTAGCAGATTTTCAGACCATAAGGGATTTTTGGACAGTCTAACCTGATTCATATAATAGTTGTATTGAGTTAATTAACTGAGAGCATTTGGTAAAAGTCTATCTTTCAGACATAGTTCACTAAATATATCTTCTATGCTAAACACAGTCTAATGTGCTGACGTGAGGATGTGAAGTATTTGCAGCTGTTCGTGGAAGTTACCTTTAATACCTGGCATGGTTGATTATTCTTTTCATAAGAAAGTCATATTTTTAGTTTGCAGTGGCATAGCCTGAATTTTCAACTGTTGAGTTTTTTGATATCTTTGGCAGTAAAGAGCCATTTAGTAGGTGATTCAGTTTCTCTACAGAGGTATTTGTATCTCTCAGGAGTTCCACCATTGTAATTTCTAAAGTGTTTTATGATAAAACATCTTGTCTCATGATTTTGCATCTATCACCTTCCTTTGTTCAGAGGTGGTGCTTTATGACTACTAAATCTTGTGCTTGCAGGTGCTTGCAAGTCTCTGTTAGCTCAGTTCTCTTAGATCTAATTCTGTCCCTGTCAGTAACATCAGTTTGGTTCTCTGGATACTTTTACTTATGAGTGGTACTCAAAGTCTCCCATTTTACTGGAGTCTGAAGTGATCGTTCTGTACAATCTTTGATCTGCCTTCGTGGACTGAATCTTCATTACTCGTGGCTTTTCCAGAGAAATACTTTGAAAGGGTTCTAGGTTCTGTGGAAGTTACAGGTAAGAGTCTGGTCGGGGTGGTGGTGGTGGGAGGATCTGCTGTACAGTGAATGAAGAAATGAGGCTAAGCAAGCTCTACAATTGTAGTGGAACCTGTACTCAACTAATCCTAAAGTGATGACAGGCCCAGTATGTTATTTGGAGCTGTAAATTAATTGTATGACTAACTACTGTGGAGAGCAGCTGTTGTCTTCCCGTCTTTTTGGATCTATGATTCCCGAATCTTTTTTTGATACACCATGAAAAAATAACTTATCTAAACAGTTGCATCTCCTCTTTTGTTGTGCTTTAGTTGGTGTTATATTCACTTTATCCTGTGAAGGTAGTTACAGACACTGACTTGTATCCTTGCCTGTGTATAAAATTGCAGAATGTTTGTATCCAGATTATTCATCTACCAATGACTGCAGCCCTGCAGACCTTAGGATGAGTACTTAGGAAATAGAACTCTCAAATGGAGTAGTGGCAAATTAAAAAAAAGGCAAAATAGGAGTTCGCCAGTACATGTCTATGTTGTGGATGCCTTATTTATGCTTTTACCTTCATACTTAAAACTTTGTGTAAGTGGCATGGTATTACAGGACATTGTAGAGCTAGTAAAGAGTTAGTGAGATAGAGAATTTTTGTGTACTTCTAAGTGTTGTCAGGTGAATGTGACAGAACTATTACTGATAGAGGTTTGTGTGTCTGTGTACAAGTGCTTTGTATATATACAGAGATGATATTTATGAGGTTCTTTGAAGTGGAGGAATGTAATTTACTAAGAACTAAACTTAGTTTTGTATCTTAAGTGATACTGTGGAAGTAACTAGCTGAATAGGAATAGTTTTTAGAAACAGAACAGTAACAATAGTTTGTCAGCAGTCAGAGTAATCTCTGTGCTTGATAAAGTGATTTCTAAATTAGATCCTTTAATGGCATATGTGATGGTATATGTTCACAGTCTGAAATACTGTTTTGCTGAGGAGAAACATTTGACAGTTTAAGTAGGTACCTTTTCTGTTTTTCTCTGTATGTCCTGCGGAAGGCCTAAATGTATCTGCATGCTCTGGCCAGCCTTGCCCTTGTCCATAGTGCTAAACTCATATATATTTTTGAAAGAACTCAAGGTTCAGCCATGCAGTTCCTCATAAAGCTTGCAAAAGGATTTAATTTTCATTACGTAAAGATGGGTTTAACTGTATAGAGTTGTTAGCTTTGCTTGTTTTGCAGTGGTCTCTGCTCATTTGCCTTCTGTGTTATGTGCTAGGGGAAATGGATGGCTGTCACTCATTTCATCATCACGTGGAGAAATATAAGCAGAGCAGATCTCTGAAGAGAAATGCCTTAACTCTCTCTGGTTCCTACAGGTAGCTGTGAAGGAAGCTTTGTAGGGAAGTTTTAAGAGTGGTCTAAAGCATTGCGTTTTATTAGGAGGATGTTGCATTTCTCCATCTGTTTATCCTTCCCTAAGCTTGAATGTTTATGCAAAAAGATGGGAAAAAGATTCCATCTGCTGTACTTTGTCTCTGCAGTTTTTCTTTGGCACAAATAATTGCAGAGAGAAGATAAATGAGAATTCCCTTTCATTGAAATTTTGTAAAGTTTTTATAACAAGGGGAAGATGGATCAAGTACTAAAGTAAACCAGATGCAGTCAAACAAATTCAAATGCCTTGCACAGTTTCATAATTCATTATGAATTCAATTAACTCATAAAAAGAACACCTCCTGTGCTCATTGTAAAGTTGCTTTCTTTTTTGCTTGGATTGTCTAGGTCTTAAGAAATTTTGGATGGCAACTATTTGTGATGAGTTAGATAAATGTTACCAACAGTGCAGAAACAGATTCTGTTAAAAATTGTACCCTAAGCACCTGCATGCACACCAACACTTGATGGGCGGGAAAAAAGAGCAGGAGAGTGGAAGGTAAAACCAGGTAACACTTAACATATAAAACTAGTTGTTTGGGGTGTATGGCAGAAAGGGTTAAGAAATTAAGGAGGTATCAGGGCTAAGATTGAGAGCCTGAGCAGACCGTGCATTTTAGGTTGTAGGAGCCTGAGGAATTTATGCTGCCAACTTTGGTTGTTAGCTAGACCATGTCTTTGATACATAACAAACATGACTTTGGGGTCTTGTCATGTTTGGGGTGTTGTCATGTTGTGGGTTGCACTGGAGATTGGCATTTCACCTGAGAAATAAGGCTGGCCTGTGCAAAGGTGAGTGTTACAGGAAAGAGGAGAGAGGAGATGCTAATAGTACTATTATTGCATTGCAGCTGTGCCATTTTGCTGTTGAATCTTTTCTGCAAATTCATCAGTCTTAGCAGTCAGAGGTCTGCTTGATTCTTGAACGATTCTGCTGTTAAAAAGTGTGAATTGAAAGTTTCCCTTAATTCACACTAGACTTTTGGCCTCATTTTAGCGAATTCTTGGTTGTTAAGTATTCTAAAGAATGAACAATTTTAAAATACACTTGTCTTTTCCATTAACATGAATGTATCTGAGGCTGTGATAATGCTATAGTGTTCTAGTCTGTTGTTCTTGGACAGTTACACTCATATTCATTTTCATGGCAGTTAATGTTCTGAGATGACTTCTATTAAAACTGGTTTTTAACACTGTTTAAAACTTGCTGCAAATGAAAGCTGTATTTCCTTTATTGAGTCAGAGAATACTGGTTCTTCAGAGTAGTCATTAACACTCATGTATCTGCTTTATGTGACCTTAATAATTAAAGTAGTGTAGAATATGGCTCCCAGGGTCCTCATGATCTTCTGAATACTGGCAGGAGAACAGACATGTTTTTTCATCCCTCTCCTTTGGTTTCCCTATCTGAGGCATGGCAGTGATGCTAACTTGTATTACAAATACTAAAGCTTTCTGCCAAGCAAATAAGCCTTGAATTAGTTGTCAGGGACAGGGCAGGGAAAGGTGCTATGGTGAATTCTGGTTTGGTAGGATATGTGCATATTCAAAGAGTTGCATAAGCTTCTGAAATTGTTGGAAAAAAATGTTCTGGGTTTTGGTAAGTATTCCTTCCTGCTGAGAGATGGATTACTTTAAGAGCAGTTCCCACAAATCTAAATCAGCGCTATATCAGTATTCCCGCAATTTATTGACACCTGGGGAGAGTGTGGAGAAGTGAAAGAGTATAAATCAATATAAATCCTTCAGCAGAGTTGGCAGTTGGTCAGTACTGAGACTTTGGGTGTTCACACAGCTCTAGAAAATTGACAGCTGAAATTCACAGAAACAGTAACTTCTTGTACCATCTTTTATGGAAGGATGCAGGTTAATAAGTGACTTTACCTAGTGGTGGTCTCCCAGCTGCCTGTCTGCAGATGAGTATATATTCTGGTCTCTGGCTGAAAGGAAGTTTGATGACATTAGAAAACTTTTTCTAATGGGTTAGGCATGTGCTGAGAACACAGATCTGCACTTTCAGTCTGTTTAGCATAAGATAATCATGATGTCAGTGACTAACATCAGTTAACATCAGTTAGTTTGATCCCTGGCTTAATCTCTATAATGTGCTGTATTATTTACCTATTGCAGAGTGAAGGAAGGGACAAGAACTCTTTTTTCTTGTGGCTAAAGGATGCAGACTATAGCAGTTCATAACACAGCACCTAACTGTCTTAAGTATTGTGTGGGTTTCTGAAACTCCATTTTTTTTGGAGGGTAGTTGTTCTTTCACAAACCTCCTAACTCTAGCATCTGCTTGTACCTCTTTCTTATCTGTCTGCTTTTGGTGATGTGGACCTGCTTGGTTGGAGCATGCGGTATTTGGAGAGGATGGTAGGATGGTATTATTGGTGGCTAATCTCACCTTCCTTCTTTCTTCTGGCTCTGGAAATTGGTATTACCTAATTGTGGACATATTAGACTTCTTGGATGGGGATGAAAGGCAGTACTTTGGTTACCTATAATTGGTGTAGTTGGCGTCTACCCAGCTCATGCTTTTGAACAGTAGCTTAATTTGTTTTATTGAATTTTAGGTTTGGTATCCTTGAGTAATCACTTTCTTTTGTCTTTCACCTATCATCTTCCTGTGGCCCCACCCCAAATTACTAGTAATCTTTACTTCTAGCAGAATCTACCAAGCACATTTTGATCCCTTTATCCAGGGAAAAAGGGTAAGGAAGACTCAAAACAGCATTTGATCTCGAATTTTTATCGAATAAATTATTCTTTATTTCTATTTGAGAGGTAATTTTTTCAATGTGACATGATCTCCTTCCTTATCTCTAATCACTAAAAAACTGGAGCTGATCCCATTAAAAGTCTAATTTCATGTCGTGTGTTGTACAGTTCTTTACCTTCTAATTACAATATGTTAATAAATATAGTTCTCTTCACACCGTGTTGTTTGTAGTGGTAAGAAAGAAAAATTTAAATTGAAACTAGGTAATTTTTTTTCATAAATCCAGGTAGCTTCTTTTTAATATATTTCATGCTATTATATAGGATTTTAACAAGTAAACTATAATTATGATTCAACAAGGAGTGTCCATGATACTATTTGGCAACCACCGCAGAGCCTTGGTTTTAATCTCTCCTTGACTTTCCGCTTTAGATGGTGAATATTTGAAATGAGACTGTTTTGCATACCAGATTTCCCCATTCAAAACTAAAGCCGTTTCTGTAGTGTATCTGCTCTGCCTGATCCAGAACTACTCAAAACATGTCAATACAAAGCTCATTTATAATAAGTGAGAGAAATAAGTCTGGAACTATCTTTCTGAAGGCCAAATATGTTCCTTTGAGCATTTTTCCTGTAACAAGTTTATAAAGTTTAAATTTATTAGCTACTGAAAGTAAATAAAAAATCCTTTCAATTGATACAGCTATCATGCAAAGTTGAGTTATGGTTGTAGGCAATGAAGCATTAAGCAAAATTGGCCAGCAAGGCACTGACACTGGCTAAGGAAAGATTTTGTTAAGGAGATACTTAAAAATGTAGGCATGTGTTTATTTTTTCCAATTTCAGATGGGACAGAATGGCACAGACCTTTTCTTGTTTATCGCTTGTAAACTATGCTATTGTTGTATCTTCTAAAGATATTCACCCTGAGTGTAGCTTCTTAAGAGAACTGCTAAGAGCAAGAAGGAGCTATCCCTGAAAATTTCTTGGAAAGTTTATTTGCCACAAGATAAAATTACAAAATGATGCAAACTTACATACCTTACCATGGCAAATTTCCACTGTCTCCTGTCTTGTTACTTGCATATGGAGGTAACTTTGGTTTTTAATATCCTACACAGACTTTGTTTTTTGCTGATCTGTACTGTCTTTCTCTAGCCAGTTAGTATTAGCTTGGAAAATTTCTGGCTCTGTATTCCAGCTCCAGTTGACTTGAAATGGTACAAGCTTGGAAGAGACTTCTACTTTTGGGAGTCAAGCTTCATTGAATATGGAGGTACATCACAGATCTTCATGATCTGATTTTTAATGAAATACTCTTTTGTAAATGTTGTGTCAATAGTATTTTTTTGTTTTTTCCTATGTTCTTATACTACTGTTTTGGTAGCAAAAGAGTGTAGCCTGGTGAAACAGAAGATTTTATCTAGATACATTTTGGTAAAAATGTATGCATCTATAATGTTTGTCAAAGCTTACAATTTACTGTGCATGCTTTTTGTTTTGGAATTTCAGTGTTAGGATACTTTCAGATAAGTTTTTTGAGATAAAATTCCTCTTATTTGGACAGTAGGTAGAATGCAAAAGAAGTACAAATGGGAATTGGTTACTTTTTAAACTTTTTAATGAACTTGACATTTTCAAACATTTTTTTCCCCTCTGTGCTTCTCTTTTAATTTCACAGATGCACATACAATTCTCAGGCTACAGTTAGTAAATTTCTGTCATATTAATTTAGCATTTTGGTTTGTTGGCCAAAAACTTGTGCTGTGTGAACCAAACAGAAGGATCCCCCAGGCTTAAGATATAACAAGGGATTTAAGCATTTACTTGAGTGTTTTCAGAAGAGGCAGTAGTGTGTTGGCCATGCTATGTTTGCTCAAGTGGGAAGGACAAAGGTCCTTTTAGTGTGTTTTTAATTAAATGATGCTTTCTAATCAAAAAGCTTAACAATAACTGCTGCATAGCAAGTAGCTATAGCTAGTTCTGCTACAGTGTGCAGGAAAGGGTATATCCTGATTGTTTGAGTGACAGAGTTTAAACAATATAGGAAAAGGTAGAATTTTAGAACCCTTTCCCTTGATGAGGTGTTTGTACTGATGTGCCGTATATAAACCAGAAGAACTTCCTATTTGATGAGGAAATAAAACCTTAACTAGAAATACCTACCAATCTCTGCATATGTTAATCACATCCCACGTACAGCTGGGACTTCAGAAGAAGGGCCAGGTAAGTATGATGAGCTTTCCAGCCCTTATCTAGCATTCGCCAGATTTCTAATACTTGAACCATCTCTTTATGGGTTAAAATTTATAGCAGCACCACCTGTGGCAACAATCTGTATGCAGCTGTTAGGGCAGGCAGGCAGTATCCCCTGTGCCTAGGCTTTTTAGTGCTTAGGCTTTTTAGGTGTCTCTTACTTCTGCCATGCCAAGAGTGCATGGACAGAAGGCAAAGGTTTCTGTGACATGCTTCTGGCACTTCAGGGTTATGGGTTTTTTTAATGAAGACACCTGAAAATAGTATTCTATTGCTTAGTTTAAGGTTTCAATTAAAGGGCAAACCTATACCATATGTACTTGGAGTAGTCTAAAAGTTCTTGTCTGCAGTAATGACATCCTTTCTCAGTATTTCTGCATCATGGATGTGTTCATTCCAAATGAATTCCACGACTATAGTTCCTTGGGCATAAACTTGAGAAATAAATGGTCTTGATAACAAGAGAGACTTATCTTGTACTTGTTGGCCCTTACATAATGTAACATAAGGTTTCTAACATCTGTATTTTTGCTGCATATCAAAAATACTTAATTTTTCAGTAAAAAAAAAATAAATTAAAAAGCTTATGTCTAGAAAATAAAGGGGTGTTTATTTTTCCTTCAGAAATACAGGTAGATAATGCCTACAATGTGAAGGGCATACTTCTATTCAAATCAGCAGAGAGTGACTGTGGTGATTGCTATTTAAGAAAAAAAAAACAGGAAGCAAATATTAGGTGTTCTTTTGATGGCTGATGTAATGGTGGTGAAACTAGTTTTGTGGCATTAGTTTCTTGCTCTGCTTTTTTTTTTTTTAATGTGCTAGAATATTTTTCCTGGATGAGTAGAGAGTTAACATAGTTCTCTGTTTAGATTGATGTTTGATGATGGAGGGTGGTGAGTTCTTGCTAATTTTTTAGGCCATTTATTCTTCATATGGGCTTCATATGTTGTGACATGGACTGTACTGTATAGATTGACAGAAAGTAATCTGGTGCAAATTAATGTAATAAGTTTACCCTCCTTTTCTTTGTAGCACAATGGCTGACAAATCTGCCAAACCAGCAAAACGATTATCCTCGGATTCAAACTCCCAAGAGGGAGCTACGGCAGGAGAAATAAGTGCTCTGGAAGAAGCCTTTAGAAAATTTGCCGTCCATGGTGATACGAGAGCCACAGGAAAAGAAATGCATGGGAAGAACTGGTCAAAGCTATGTAAGGACTGCCATGTCATAGATGGGAAGAACGTGACAACCACAGATGTTGACATTGTCTTCAGTAAAATCAAGTAAGTTCATTTTAGCCAGAATTTCATTGTCCCCCTCATGTTTTGTAGATACCATCTAAATGTACCGTCTGTTGTTTACAGATGTTGTGAGACGCTGTTTATCAAAATCAATCTCTTGTTCCTTTACAACATTTTCTTGCTTGGTTTGAAGATACAGCTTTCAGCTTCTGACCTGCTATCTTAAATTGACTTCAGTTTCACAGGTGTTATACTACACAAACAGTATGATGTGATCAGGACAAAGGCAGACTATTCCAATAAACTGGACTGCAGTAAGTGCTGTTTTCTGAAAGATACCTGAATGAAGTCAGGATGTCAGAATGATCTTGTCAAAGCTTGTCCTCAGGACTGAGGCTAAGGTGGGATATGTACCAAAAGTCAATATTCTAACAACATTCATCATGTCCAGCACAACACCAGCTCAGGATTGAAGTGTAGGGCCATGCCAGACTGATGGTGAATACGGAATGCTGACTCATGGTTGTGAATTAGTATTGTCTTGGTGGTCTGATCTTATTTTTGTGACTGGAGATTTAGAGAAACTTTCTCCCCAGTTGAAAACCTAGGCAGGCTTAGTCAGAAATTCATCAAATCTAAGAGAAGATACTAAAGGAAGGATATTAACAAAGGACTAATCTGTTATGACGTATTCTGTATGAAGCCTCAGATAATTTTTTGGTTTGCTTTATGCATAAAATAGGATTATTTTCACCTTTTGTATTCCCCTAGCATCTGATATGATAATATTATTGTCTTTTCTGCTTTTTATTACCACAGTAATTATTTAAATTGCCTCACACCTCATTGTGTTGAGGGACATGCTTTTTAAAGGGGTCCTTTATTTTGTACTTTTAGCTTGTAGGGACACTTACTTGGCTTGTGCACTTAACTGTTATGGTGTAATGCTGGGAGAACATGCAAACTGCGTTGCTTACTAGTAGGTAGTAGTTGGAAGTTGGTGGTAGTATTTTCCAGGTACTTGGAAAATCTTATTACAAGCACTGACCCTTTAGACTGCACTGAAGTGGAGAAAGGCAGAGAAGAAAAGACCTTTAATCTTGAAAATTGTCCAGTATAACATACATAGTTAGAATGACCTTACTTACTTGATTGATTTCTTTCTTTGTTTCTTTTCTCCTTGGAGATCTTATCTAGATAACTGGAAACACTACATATGCACACTTCCACTCTCTTGTCCTTGTATCAGTCCCTACTTGTATTTTCTTGAAAGTTGTATTAATGGAGTTAGATATACCATTATTTGAAATGGATGTTTAAGCTGTAGGGTTTTGTTTCTTTCTTGATCTATGATTTTTCAAATTTTCTTTGAACTTTGATCAGCTTAAAAATTAATTTTATTATTTCCTGTAGATAAATGTAATCTTAGTGCTACTTTCTCATATCAGTTTCTGGGCTCTTTAGTGACAGGATGACCCCATGGTATGGCATAAACAGATGTGCAGCATTAGCAGATATAAAGAAGTATCAGGTTTATTGACTGTTGGGGCAGAAGAAATCCAGTCCTATTCCACACGAGTGAATTGTAAGGTGGCAAGTACCTGAGGCTCTCAGGGAATGTCAGCATATCCCCTTGCTGCTGTTGAGCACTTAGAGCTCAGCTTGGGGGTTCATGTCTTTATCTCTTGGGGGGGGAGGGCTAGCTCAGCAGTTTCTCAGTCCTTGCTCCTATGACCACTGCTAAGTGTTGTCATTTCTCTCGGAAGAGGCATGCCATCTTTTCTTCTATCCAGTTGTCCTGGTTTAACTCCAGACAGCAGCCAAGCCCCACACAGCCGCTTGCTCACTCCCCCACCAGTGGCACTGAGGAGAGAATTTAGAGTAAAAGCTGGAAAACTCATAGGTTGAGATAAATACAGTTTAATAGGAAAAGCAAAAGCCACACACACAAAGCAAAACAAAACATGGAATTAATTCACTGCTTCCCATGGGCAGGCAGATGTTCAGACATCCTCAGGAGATCAGGACCCCATCACATGTAACAAGTTTGGAAGACAAACACTATCACTCCAAATGTACCTCCCTTCCTCCTTCTTCCCCCTACTTTATTTACTGACCATACTGTCACATGGTCTGGAGTATCCCTCTGGTCAGTTGGAGTCACCTGTCCTGGCTGTGTCTCCTCCCAGCCTCCCAAACACCCTCACATTCCTTGCCAGTGTGGCATTATGGAAAACAGAAAAGGCCTTGGCTCTGTGCAAGCCCTACTCAGCAATAACAAAAATATCTCTGTATTATCAACCCTGTGCTCAGCACAAATCCAAAACACAGCCCCATACCAGTTGCTGTGAAGAAAGTTAACTTTATCCCAGCCAAAACCAGCACATTAGTATTTAATAGCTTAGTAGATACCTGCATCGAATACAGAAGTATCTTAGTTTTAATTGTTTATTAATTTTTTGTTCATTCTTCAACCTGTACATGTACATATAACATGTATTTTATATATTCTTCTCTTTTAAAATTATTTTATTTTTAAATTATATTGCTTAAATGGCATATGGGAGCTGAGATTTGCTGTCTTTATTAGGAAGGTCTGTATTTTTCAAGTGTATGCTTTCAGTAGGCATACTTCCACATTTTCTAAACTATTGGGGTTTTGTGGTTTTTTACATTGTTATTCTTGAGTGCATGTGTCAGCAATTCTTTTTAGTCTAGATCACATTTATTTCACATGTATTTTAGGGTTTAGGTTTTAAAAAGGGAAGATCTAATGGGTGTAGGAACTCAAGTGTTAGTAGTATGCTTTAACTTAGGAGGGTTAAGCATAAGCTGAGCATACAGAATTTCTCAAACATGTTCAGACAGCTGTTTTTCCTTGCTTTCTCTTTTACTTCACATTTTAACCCTAAGCTCAGGGATAATGATAGATTTGGTAATGCATCAAAGCAGGCATATTCACATAATAAACTCACTCATTTTTATTTTACAAGCAACTTTTTCCAAGCAGAGCTCTATAGTTTTTTGACAAACCAAGTTTTTCCCCATCTGTGTTAAATGTAAAACCTTATACACTATGGAAGAATCTCCAATTCCCCCCAAAATTGCAAAGAGCAGCTTCCATGCCTCAGTAAGGATTCGGTTTCTGGTTACCAGAAGGCTCTGTGCTTCACTCTCGGTTTTTGGGCTATTGAGCTAAAGTGTGTCTCACAAGATTAACCTCAGCCTGGGATTCTTATGATCAGCCAAAGTGATGGTTCAGTGGGATGGGGCTGGTGGATTTGAGTAATTGTAGGTTAGCCAGGGAGCACAACAAACATAAGAAAAGGTGTTTGTCATACCCGACTGCAGTTGCCATCTAGCATTGTGTTAGAACTTCCAAACAAATTTTGTGTTGGTTCTATTACTGGGAAGCCACTGTACTTAGCAGGGTTGTTTTCTGGCAAGCTATACTTAGAGTTTATGACAATGGCACATGTTGTTCAGACACTAGAAAATAATTAATCTAGTAGAAATGTTCTTTGGATTTATGAGTTACTGTGTATAAAGCCCACATTTGTTGTCTTGCTAACTTTCCCAGGCTTCATTTATTATTCTAGTACAGATACTGGCAAAATAGGTAGGAACAAATGTTGCTGATAAGGTAAATAACAAGGAAAAATGGTAAGAGAGATGTTTACCTAAGAGCTACTGAAAGATAATGTTTTATTTACCGATTGGCAACTTTCTCTGCTCCAGGTGAGGTTTTACTTCTGAAGTAATGAACACTTTTATAGACATAACATCCCCTCTCCAACTCTGCCAAACCAAGTGAACAAAACTTCTGAAACTATTAAATAGTCTGTGATACTTTTTCAAAGCTGGGACCCATGTGTCTGTCTTTCAGAGATTAGTTAAAGTTAAGTTTAATGTTGTTATAAAGGTTGAAGAAATTCCGTTGAGCCTTTGTTACAAATAAGAAAATATGTGTAGAATGCATGAGGATGTCAGGTCAGACTGAAATGTAATTTGTCTGTTTATCTTGCATAAAAGGTCTACTGAAGACCTTCATGTAAGCACAGCATTTATATGTACTCGAGGATAAGAAGAAGGAATAGTTTAATGCAAAGAATCCAGAATAGTAGACATGAAAGAATTATTGCTAGAATTGCATTCTTTGGTAAGAAAATTTGTAAATTGGGTGATCTCTCCCCTTCCCCCCCGAAATATTTTTGTTTAACAGTAATTTGTAAGGTCCCACAAATCCTTCCAATTTGGTGGACTGTAATATAAGTTTATGTTTGTTAAAATTTTCAGCTCAGAAAATACAAGAAATGAAGCAGCAAAGAATTTTGCAATGGAATTACTTGAAATGAAAAGCTAAAGCCCACTTATGAGAGTAGCCACATGTATGAATATTTATGATTTGCATTGCTAAAGAGCAGAGTAAAAACACCTACTTTTATTGCCAAATATTTTGATTGCATTAGTGCAGTTGGAATAGACTGCAGTTTCCCTTATAGGCTGAAGAGTAAACTTTCCTTATTTTTTAGGTTATAAAGCATACAATAAAGCCATCTCTTACAATGTCATTAGCTTTCCATTCATCCTGTATCTGGAAGAGCAAAACAAATTGTGAAGAGTGAATGGCAAAAGTTCTACCATGTGTTATGAGATGAAATCTGTTTAAAAATGCTGCAAAGCCAACAGAAATGTACATAACTGTAAATATAATTATGTAGTAAGCTTTCTTTTTTGTGGTTTCATGGTCAACACTTGAGATGTTGTACTCCTTTCTTCGAATGTTCCTTGGACGACATAAAACAGTAAGACTGATAGTAGGGTAAATTTTAATTTCAAAGCTAGCTTAAAATTTCTTGCTTAAAGTTATATAAAAATCCCTTCTGCTAGTTGGTATCAGGAAAACCTTTTCTCTGTAAATGGCAAAAATGAAGCAACCTCTTCTCAGAAAAAAATGGCTCATATGATTGAATTGATTAAAAAAAGCCTAAAAATACTTCATAGGAAGTAATTTTTTTAACTGGTCCATAAATTTGCTGCCTTACTTGAAGACAAAGGATAAGTCACAGTTATATTCCATGGGAATAGAAGCTTTCATAAATTACTGTATCTAAAGTATTTGTGATGGGACCAAAACCAGTACTCCAACTTTTTTTGTTATGATAATACCCTCAATTTCTGTGTAGCTCATGTTTCTGCTAAAATGTAGAAGTTTAATATAGGTATCTTAGTAATATTACATCATTTTAAGCATTATTTTTTCACATACTTTCTGAACCTTATATAGACATCTTTTTTATTTTTTTAATGAAAAGTGATAATGCAATCTGAGCCTACTGAATTTAGAGACATATAATATGCAGGCATGCAATAGCATTTGAAGATGGATATTTTTCATGACAGTGAGAATTCCATGGTAATCTTATCAGTAACTGAAATACTTACCTGCTTTTTTGGTAAATTTCTTCATTAACTGTTTCTTTTCTGGTATTCTTCTGGAGTTCCAAAACCTTGTAGGCTGTGTGTTTTGTATCATGCTTGCAGCCTGCAAGTATGGGTTTAGTGAATCTTGTTGCCTTGGAGAAGGCAAGGTCATTGGTGACAGAGGAGAAGGGCACTGAAGGGTTCTGCATTTGGTATGAAAAGCAACATGTGACTGCATTCTTCTTATTCCAGCAAGATGGTGAGACAGAACAGTCTAAGAACTTAAAGGTTTTTGCATTAAGGAAAGCAGAACACCTAAGATTAATAGATTCTACTGAACTCTGAGCAGCAGTATGGCATGTTGCCTTAGGAACTTAAATTTCTTTGTTTATTGGGGGTCAACAACTGCTCTGGGAAATTTGATATGTTAACTATGCCATACACATACTCTACTTGTTGTATGTAGTTAACATGGTAATAGCAATAGACCTGATATAAATACCTCTGCTCTTATTTTAGAAGTGTTACCACTCAGCACTGCAAGAATATGTTTTAAACGCTGCTATAAAACTGCTAATTCTATGACATTATTAGATAGAAAACCAAAAATATTTCTGTTTACACTGTCATGTTACTATGGTTGCAGGCAGGCCTGGGTGACGTCAGCCCTTGGATCCATTGTGAGCATTTATTTAGGTAGTCATCTCCATGGAAACATTTGTTTGTTTTGATGTTACTATGTATTAAATTTTAAACAAATTTTTGTGGTTCTATACTGGATTGTTATTGAAGATTAGTTAAGCTACAGAAGCTTTGTAAATACACCTTACTCCCCACCCTCTAAAAACTTCTTGGTAAAAGATCAAGTGAAAGCCTAATTGCCTTTTGAAATTCCATTAAAAATCCTGATGTTGCTTTGACATGTTTTCTTGTTGCTGAGGAAGCCATGTATTCTAAAAGCCAGAAAACTCTTCTCCATCTTTTTGAGAAAGGAAGGTTTTGTTCCCTTGGAGAATCTTCACAAAACACTTTATTGTGCCCTGACTTTTGAGCAGACCCACCCGTGCTCTGTCCTCACTGTCTTTCACACTTGGCTGTTTAGCCTAATTCCCACAGGCTAGATCAGTCAGGTCTCTGCAGAAGTGCTTCCACCTGAGAACAGCTGGGCCATAATGCAGCAGTAAATGAATAATGTTTGCTCTGAGAAGCTGGCAAGAAAACTCTTGGCCAGAATGAGTACATGCTTTCCCCATTTGTCAACTGTAATATAATTGTTGTCTTTCCTTTTTATTGAACAAGTATAATGCTTCTTGCTTTCTTATTGTAGTTGAAAGGACTAATACTTGGACACCTGAGCTCATTCAAAACAAATATCTATCCATGAGGTTTCTCTGAAGTAAATATTCTCTAACAGAGATTTTTACTGAAGCTTCTCTTAAATTTCTGAAGTATGTAAATAGGTATGAAGTGGTCTTTATATATAAATGAAGCACATAGTAGTTGCAAGCTGAGTTTTACATCCCTACTGGAGATATTCTTTTGATAGTGACATAGAAGAAGATTTTTGTAATCCTATTTTATGCATGAAGTAGGCATAACAATTAACTTTTGTACTTTAATGTGTCTGCAGCAGGAAATAAGTGGATATAGAACAACATGCAGAGCAAAATCTGTTCTGGTAAGTCTCAGGCAAATTCTGAAGTTGTGCATTTTTAGGTAGAAATGTAGCTAAGTTTAAACAAAATGTTTTCTTTTTTGCCACATCTATATTTAATTGAAATTGAGATCCAATTGCCTTTCTTGTCTAAAGAGCCAAATGTAATGTTGACATTTGCACTTTATCCTTCAAAAGCTTTTTATTTAAAAAAAATGAAGCTGCTCTTTTCCCTCTTCTGCCAAGAGGCATAAATTCTAGAAGTAAAACAGTGATTGCATGTGAGAAGGAAGATGGTTTTAAATTCACTTGCTGTAACACAGGCTTGTTTTATGCATGTATAATGGGTAAGTTTTATACCTGTAATGATGTTTGCTGACTAGGATTTTAAAAACATAATTTTTCATGAGCAGACATCACATGAAAACCCCTAGATATGGTGGTGAGTGATTAATTTCCCAGCTGATATGGAATGTTGCATGATGTCATACACAGTACTGTATATAGCAGCTTGCTTGGTATTTGCCACACTTTGTGGCATATTCCACTTGTGTACTACAAGAATTTCTACTGGCTTAAATAAAAGTCAGTTGTTGTTTTGATTTTTTTTTTGCAGGTCAGCCTATTGCATCATAATTTAAAACTAGCTGTTTTTCATTTATAAAAGCAGCTATGTGAAATCTGCCTTAGTTTTACTGACTAAATAAACCAAGTAACAAGCAAGTGTTTTCCAGACTGTTAAAGATGAATGTAGATTTTGATTTCATGGCTTCAAGTAGAAAATGATTAAGACGTAGAGGACAAGGCAGCCTTGTCAGCAGCAAGCAGGTGATTTTAAAGTTTAAGATCCTAAGAGGAATGATCAAGATTAACAACCAGAATTACAAATGTGAACCTCAGAAGGGCAGATCTTGGCCTTTTCATTTTCTCTCTGGAAACTGCCCTGGAGAGTAGAGGTGCCCAGGATAGCTGGCTGGTCTTCAAGGCAGCTTCATCAGAGCACAAGAACTTTTTATTCCCATGTGCAGGAAGTCGGGCAAGCCTGGTAACAGGCTAGCAAGAGTAAACATTGAGTTTTTGACTGGGCTGGACCAGGAGAAGGAGGTACACAAGAGACAGAAGCAGGAGGAGGCTTTGTGGGAAGAATACAGCCCATGCATGAAGAAACAGAATGAGGAAAGTTAAAGTTCAGGCCAGTCAGCATAACCTCAGTCTCTGGGGAGGTTATGAAGTAAATCCTTTTGGAAGTCCTTTCTCAACACACAAAAGACAAGAAGGTGATTTGGAGCAACCAGCATGGATTTGCCAAGGACAGGTTATGCCTGATTGACCTCATTATTTTCTCTGATAAAATGCCTGACACTCTGGGTAAAAGACTTGACTCCAGTGACATCATCACCAAATCAGTGTGGTATGGGCTGTAGTGTGGGGCAGCGGTCTAGGAGGCAGCTCTGGAGGTGGTGATGGTGTCAGTGTCATGATTTAACCCCTGCTGCAAAATAAGCCTCAGGCAGCCACTCTCTATTTCCATCCACCAGTAGGATGGGTAAGAGAATCAGAAAGATAAGAGTGAGAAAACTCATGAATTGAATAAAAACAGTTCAATAGGAAAAGCGAAAAACACTCACATGAGCAAAGCAAACCAAGGAAATAATTTACCCCTCCTGTGGGCAGGCAGATGTTCAGCCGTCTCCAAAAAAGCAGGGTTCCATCATGCAGAATGATGGCTTTAAACACCATCCCCTACTTCCTCCTTCGCAAAGCTTGTATGCTGAGCATGATGTCATGTGATATGGAATATACCATGGGTCAGTTTGGGTCAGCTGTCCTGACTGTGTCCCTTCCCAACTCATTGCACACCCCCAGCCTCCTCGCTGGAGGGGCAGTAGGAGAAGCAGAAAAGGCCTTGAAGCTGTGTAAGTGCTGCTCAGAAATAACAAAAACATCTCTATATTATCAACACTGTTTTCAGCACAAATCCAAAATACCAGTTCATACAATCACTGTGAAGAAAATTAACTCTGCTCCAGCCAGAACCAGCACAGATGGGAAACTTCTGAAGGTGAGGTTACAGCAGTCCTTGCAGTGAGTGTGACTTGTGGCAGCAAGATGGGTAGCTACATCATCCATGAGTCAGTGTGGGGTCAGCAAGTCTGGGGATATGATCCTTCCCTTAACATTTGGCTTGTGAGACTGTATCAAGGGTGCTGTGGCCAGTTGGGGACTACCCTGTGTGGGAGGGAGATTCATACACTGGAACAGGCCTGATGCAGGACCACCAAGATGGTCAAGGGGCTAGTTGTAGTACATGGTGACATGTGGAATAAATAAAAGTTTCTTTGTGGAGGGAGTAGAAATTAACTTCCTGTTCTGAAGTTAGACTGGAAATTTTATAAGGAAGAAAGCGTGCATGTATGTATGTTATTTACTTCTAAAACTTAGATGTGAGCTAGAAATCCTTCAGGAAGGAAAGACCGTTAATATACTATGTATGTAATTAGATATATTTAATCTGCTTATGTGTGTAAAACTACTAAAAGAATTTAGATGTCTGCTTGGGTTGTGATGTTTGTGAATGGAAGTGTGCTCTATTTGACGAGGTGTTTATTGTTCTTCAAATTTTTTATTTGTCTTTCCTTAGAAAACAACAGTGGGTTGACTTGGAAGAGCCTAATTGATGTGTTCTTCCCATTACCTAGAAGTTCAGAAGGACTTTTTACAACTGAATTGGAATAAGTCTTATTAAAGACTGGACTTTAAATCCTTACTAGGGTTAGTTAAAATGGTGTTACTTTCTGGCATTATTGAAGTGGAGTTGTTTATCATTTTCTTTTGTGTGTGTGTGTCTGTGCACGTGCTAAACTGAAGGAACAGGAAAGAAATCCAAATTTCATTTGAAGTGTGGTCTCTGTTTCTGACTTTCTACAGACTTTTAATGCATGTGCATGTATTCCCATGAATTTAAAAACAAGGTAAATACAATTTTGGTAGGGAGTTTTGGTACAATCCCCCCTCAAAAGAGGGCAAACGTTCCCTTTGAAATATTTTTCCACGTTACGGTAATTTTTCATTTCTCATTTTTACCAAGGTTGTGGATATTGCCAGCAGATCAATAATTTTCAAAACCTTGCTGAGACTATGAATGTTGGTGCTGATTCTGCAGGCTCCCAGAACACTTTAATTGCATAAAGAAATCTCCATGGCAACTTTTTATAGGAAGATGTGCTGTTAGATGCTGAAGTTTTATGGTTGAAGGAGCAAATGTAGGAAAGCATTCAATTTCAATGAGGAAAGCTGACTGCAGCTGACAGAGTAGCCAGGAGTGCTGTGGCTAAGATGTTGAACCCTTCTGGTAAGGAGTAACAAGAGCAGCTCGCCTACTGCCTGTCACCATCCTTTTTGGCGGTGCAGGCACTCCCAGCATGATTGCTGAAAAGACACAGTCAGTCCCTCAGGCAGGCAGGCAGGCAGGCAGGAACTGCTTCTGTACTATCTGGACATTTGTAATTCAGGAAAGAAAACCAAGCAGAAAACCCAGCTGCAGGGTTTTGCATCATTAAGTTTCTGCCTAAGCTGTGGAGCAGCTTTAAATCAAACCTGAATCTTTGTCAGTGATGGCAAGTGGTGGAAAATATCTTCAGGCAAAGCTGTTTCAGTGGAACCAAGAGTTTATTGTGAAAACGAGGGCGCTTGGTGTCTATTTTTTGAACGTATGATATTCCTGAAGGTCAGTAGGCTTCCTCGGTGCTTTTCCTTTGCAGGAATTGGTTCTGGAGAGCCTTTTGGGAATGGTGCCATGTTGTGTGCAGAGCCGCCCAGCACAGAGTTCCTGCGAGCTTGCCAGGGGCTGTGGTGCTGCAGAAGTGAGCCCCGTGCAGCTGCAAGTGTGTGGTGCTGCACTGCCCTGCTCGTGGAGCCCTTTGCACTGTGCCAGGTGCAAAGCTTTTGTGGTGTCTGCTTGGGTTTTGAACTGTGAGCTTTGTAGAAGTGATGGTGACGTGAGCTGACAGAAAATGAGGAGCGCTGCCTTGCCAGCACTGAATTGCCTTTCTTCTTTTTTCCCTCAACTTTGTTCTGGAAGGAGAAATCCTGAAAGTGTGGGAAATCTTTCAGTCTCACACTGTTACCTTATTTTCATGATTGTGGCACTAGGATGCTCAGAACAGCAAAAAGTTTTCTAGTGTGCTCTTTTTCTAGGCAGAAATGTAGAGGACTTGTAAAGAATAGGATAAGCCAGCACCGTCATCTGATGAGCAGGAGCTAGTACATCTGTTTGTCTCTGCTGATACAGGAGAGCATTGTACCACTTAGTGCCATTTGTGATCATGAGCATCAGCAGCTGCAGAACACTGGTGATCTTTGGGACCAGCCTGTGACTCTCATGACACATGACAGCACTTGCTTCATTGTCCAGATGTCTTGGATCCTTATTATATGCCTCTCAGTTGCAAATACTGTTTAAAAATGAAAATAGGCTAACAAATAGTTAGTGTACTGTCAATATGTTATTTTTTATTGTGTGTAAAAGATGCAACTGATAGCTTCTATATCATTATAATTATGTACAAGAGAAGTTGTTGCAGTTAACAACAGATAATACAATCATACTGTAATGTGATAGTAGTTCATTACAGCAAAACTGAAAAATTTGTATGAGAAAACAAAATGGGTCTCTGCTTATTGTTTGGAATCTATCTCAGTTATACAGGACCTCCAGATACATTCATTACAATTCCCAGTGCAGTACCAATTAACCCTGGATTTAGCTGCTTTGTGATATTCAGTATTTTTACTCATTTTGGGGTGGTGTTTGTGAAACTTCTGAATGGAACTGGTAATGCCGAGAATGGAGATCGTGAGAGTAATACAAGAAGCTACTGATGAGAGGATCATAGAGTGAAGGATGGGCTGTTCTTACTCATCATATGCAGTCTGTATTTCACAAAAACGTATTGTGTGTTTGCTTCTGCTAGAACAAGCTTTTGTGATATGGGCTGCTGTAGAAGTGATGACTGCAGTATTTACCATCAGCTCTGCTATCGCTTGCTGTGCACAGCAACTACTGCTGCTGCACACTAAGATAGTTTGTGTCACTACGGGAATACAAGGAGCCCTATTTTGATACTCTTTATGAGCTGTCTTCATGTGCTGGAATTTGAAATTGGTAGTAAGTAACCTTTCTTCCAAATTTAAGCTGTTTACATTTTCTTCCTGTAATGGATGCTGTATGGAAATAGATGCCTGGGGCATTTGTAATCCAAGTGGAGACCAGCAAGTGGCAAATGATTCTCATTTGGCATGGTACCAACAGAAGGTTTTGGGTTCTAAGCAGTATGCATTGATTAGTGTTTTCAGCTCTGTAAGAGGGTTTCTAGGGAGGATATTTTATTTGATTGGTTTTGCCACCCTTTTATTTTCAGCAAAAAAATTTAACAGGTGATCTGGTATTCTTAAAAGAGCCTATAAAGAGGAAAAAATAAGAAAAAGGGAGTAATTTGGCATTTATAGGTTCTGTCTTTTTTTAATCTTAAAGAGCTTTGTAGGTTGAGAGATAGGTTTCAAGTCTAACAGAACAATATGAGAAGGTACTGAAAGGTAGTTATAGTAAAAGAAAATACATACCTCATATGCTAGGTGATAGCCACTCTATTAGGTGATTGTTGTATGTATATCCAGAATTCTAAGTGTCACATGAAAATGGTAGTGAACTAAATGTCTGAGATTTGAGTTCAGGACATTTTTTATGCTAATAGCTAGAGATAATGAGTGGTGTGAATGCAAATCTAAAATTATTGACTATAATCTGATTGAATGTTTTTTGTTCCCAGTAAGTCCTGGTACTAGTTTAAAAAGAACAATGAACAATTTAGTAGATCCTTTAGAGAGCTAGTGCATTTGCCATGTGTTTCAGCAGTTCATTCTTTATTAAAAAAACCCATGACTTTTTTCCAAGACTTTATAGTAAAATCAAATAGAAATTATTTCCTTACCTTTACAGAAAAGCTGGAACTATGCTGTACTCTTCTGGACAGGTTGCTTTTCTTTCATCACTTCACCTCAGCTGAGAGTAATGGGAAAGCTTTACATTATGCTGTAGCGGATGTTGTAGCTGAGAAATCTGTTGAACTAAAATGCACAGAACTAGCTTGATCCTTTTTTTTTTTTTTCAAGGCAACAGACTGTGGCCTATTGAGATTCTTGAACAGATGAAGAAAGTTATAGAGAGGGTACTAGGCAGTTAAATTAGCTGCTTGGTTTTCCTGCTTCTGTACTGAATAGGATGAACTCTGTGCGCTGATTTAACATTCTAGTTTTGAGTTTGACCTGCAAATCCAGCTGACTGCAGCTTCAGTCAACACTGGCCGTTTTGAACAATTTTGATAATCCCTTTCCTGATGTAGTTTTGTGTTCTTTTTGCAACAATAAGTATCTCATACATGCTTGGAAGATTTTTCCTTTTATTTCCATTTTAGATGCTACGCTGTGTCACCCAGTCATTGGCTTCCTTGTCTTCAAGTACTAATCTGAAAACCTTAGTCCAGGTGGACAGTGAAATGATGGTAACCTGAAGTAAACAGTAGAGGTTACAGTAAGAGCAATCAGACTTAAGGACTACCCATAGAGAACTGGACTTCTTTAATGTTAGGGGTATTGACTTCATGTTATCTAACATGACATGTGCTCTCTTTGGAAGTTTTTCAACTCCATTTGTCCAGATTTTGATATAAAGATGACAAGACATAATTTCTGGAAATAGTTACTCAAATAACTTAGGCCAAGTGTTGATTAGACCCCTGTATGTGCTTGCCCCAGGTGTGATCTTCTAGTCTTGGAAGAAGTCATTTGCTGAAGAGCACAGCTTCTGCAACATACATAGTGATTTTTAAAGGAGTTACAGTATTGACTAACCTCTCAACAGCATTGATAATTGTCACATGCTGTTGTTTTAAGAAAATGAAGCATATAGCGTGTACTTGATTTACATGTACTCAGAAGATTTCTGGTCAGAATTTCTGCTTGTCATCTTTGTTGAGCTCTATTTCAAAATCTGGAGGTTTTTCTGAGCTTTGAAGTGTGCGAGGATTTGGCTTCTAATGCCTCTAAAGTGGGGACACCGTACAACTGCTGCAGATTAGAAAGGCGTAAAGACATAGTAGTTTTTGTAGCTATTATCTCAGAGCTTTGTTGACATGTAGGTATAGGCTACTGTGTAGGTGTAGGGTAAGATGTTCAGGAGTGCCTAAGGCTTGCGTTCTAAAGGTTATGTTCTACCCTATCAAACTTCGTTAAGTAATTGAAGGAGAGCATTAGCCTGAAATATTTGCTGTTGAATTCCTACTGATTTTGCTGTCCTTACTATGAGACATTAAATAACCATAAATACATCCATCAAGAGCTTAAGCTAGTTTAAATTGGCTACTTACATAAACATTCCTAATGTAGATGTTCTGTAATAAAAAAGACCAACATGTAAACCTGCAAAGATGTTTGTCAGGTTTCAGAGTAGACCTGCACAGGCTGGTACATGCAACACAAAACTTAGAGCTGAATTGTGTATATATACATGACATTGTGTTAATCTATTAGTTTCGTACCATCCTATTTTCTTGCAAGAGCCAGTTTGCAGCTGTGCTTTATAGGTTGTAAGGATATAGTTGACTTCCTTATGAATGGCATCTACCCTATTGGCAGTGCTGGTGGAGGGTGAGACTTCATATGTTGAATTAGATCCCGTGGAAATCCCATGGAATGAGTGGTCCTCATTCAGAAGATTTTGTAAAACAAGTAAGTTAATATATACCTGGAAAGTAAGACAGTTTTCTGATATGCACTGGAATAAGAGCACAGATGTCTAACACTAATTGCACCATTAACTGTTCACTATATAGGAAAACTTGCCCTTCTATACAGAACATTGTGGGAGTAGAATTGAATAGTCTTGCAGCAACGTATCAGTGGATGACAATTTGGAGCAAGAGTTTGTTGCTTCTGCTGGTGAAATCAGAGGCTTTGAAGAAAACAGTTTCAGAATTGAGATAGTTATCCAAGTAAAACAGATGTGAAGCCTCATTTTCTTAATGTAAGTAACTGAGAGCTGCTGGAGATTGCAAGTGTAAAAATGTACTAATAATTTGTGTTTGTAGGTGGAAGTACCCTTTTGTACAAAGCAAAAAATCAAGAGGGCAGCAAATCTTACCCAGCAGTGGCTCAATGTCTTCCTTCTGTAGGTGTTGGTCTAAATAAATCACAGATTTCCAAAAGAGTGTATGCTTGCTCTTTTGTAGTCTCCTCTCTGCTTTCACAATTCATTCGAACATCTTGAACTCTTCCCAGTTGTTCCTTATTGGTTTGGTTAGTGGTGTTGATGTCTACATCTGTGTGGGTAAACCTCCATTTATTCTAAACTTTTGCATGTTTTGAATAGAGAAGTGCAGTGTAAATGAGAGAATATCTGTATTGGTTTCAACCATCATCATTTTCTGCCTTTCTTTTGGATTGGTTTCAGATACACATGAGTCAGCACTGTAAAGACTGATACACAGATTTTAATCCAGGGGAGGCAATAGATTCCCATAGAGAATTTAGTCACTCTCTGTTTATAGCTTTCACAAAATGCCAAGACATTATTGGCATGGACTGTTCTGCAGATTCTGAGGCACAACTGAGTTGCATTTGGAAAATGTGTTCCTCGCTTTGGACACAGAGAGAGAGGAGCAATCTCTCTCACCCAAGGAGTCAAAATGGCTTCTTTCTGAAGCTGGATGTAGCTTTATTGTAACTACTTGTTTGGCAGGCTTTCTCTTTCTCTAGAGTTGTTTTGTCAGGAGATAGGTAAAACTCTGTGCTTGAAAAACCTTGTATTTTTTTCTCTTTAATCGGTGCTTTGCCTATGTTGAATTATTTAGATCTCTGAGTTCATAGACATGCCATAATTACTTGTGCGGTATATCGGGGCTTCCTACAGTTGTTCTTGGTTATGGTTAGTAGAGGGATCTTCATTCAGATTGAGGGTTGCATTATCAATTGCAGTAACCTTGTGCTGAGATGGAAAGTGCCTAGAGATGGTTCTTGAGGTATACAAATTAAGTGGTCAGATGGATAAGCTATTTTTTCCCTAAGTTGTGCAAAGGTAGATAACTATCTCCACAAGATACGGTAAGGAGAAATTATAAAGGCATAGCAGAGGAACTTATTAAAGAATATTCTCTGCATTGGCAATAGCAGACATATGGAATTGGCTTTAGACTTGTGGATCTGTAGAAGAAACGAGATGCTCTCATGTTCAAGTGTTACATAGGTTTTGCTGCTGTATAATTTAGCCTTAACACTTCCCATCTGCACTTTTGAAGTCAAGTGGATACGTCTTCAGATATTCTCCTACTCTCGTTTGAGAAACTGTTTTGGCCACAATCTACCTATTCTTCTGTTTTGCTTTTTGTTTTGTGAAATAAGAATGCTGCCAATGCAGATGATTGCATCTCTAATTGCTGTTTAAAAAGACATGAAGATAAGAAGGACATGGAGGAGCATGACATCATGGTGAATGCCGTTGTTTTAACATAGAGTGAAATCTCCTTTGCAAGAAAAGACATAAAATGGGAAATTCTCCAAGATTGATGACTGTGTATTTAGAGTGATTTGGTCCTTGGCTGTTGGTTATGGCAAATAGTTTTGTGGCTTTCTCTGCATGTGACCTATGGATATGGACAGCACTGTAGTTGTTTTTTTTTCACTTGGTGTGTCATTCTTGATTTCACACCTTTCTATCTCCAGCAATGGTCAATGACTCTTACAGATTGAGATCGTGCTGGCATCAGTTAATGCTTTTAGTTAAAGAGTTCACTATCATTGAGGCGTCACTGGGTTCAGAAATTGCTTTTGTGGTTAGATGTGATTTGACATGGGAAACAATCCAACTCTGTGAAATCCTTTGAAAAACTGGAATGTTGCTCTTGTAAAACCATCTGACAATGATATTTTCTTACGAAGACAATCTGTTAAAACTCTTGGTTTTAAATTCTGTGTAATTAAACTAGATGGAAGGAAAATTCCCCCTTGGATTAGAGGACTGCTGCTCTGGCTTCCATAGTTGCATTTTAGTAAGCAGTGAGTTTGCTTACTGCTGAGCTTCTCTGCTGAGCTGGATGCAGTTCCCAGAAAACATCAATCTGTATTCCTTAATGTTTAAATTATGTTTCAGAAATAACTATGCAAAGCTATTTTTGAAAATGTGTATAATATTTCTTATGTATAGTATTAAATGGCATTGTACTTTTCTCACAAAAAACTCATCGAAAACCAGTCTGCAAATGGAAATATTTACTTGGAGGGTAAGCAAAAATATCCTGGAGCTGGGTATCTCAGCTATCAGACAGTGCTTTCTGAATTTCTTGGCCAAGAAATACAAGTAAACTTGCTGTATCCTGGCACAGTATGGTGATTAACATATAGCTGCCATGCCTGAACAGTAGAGCGAATATGCTCTGTATGAATTCAAGATTGTGTTATTCATCCCTTTTCCTTCATTTTTCTTATCATCAGCCAGGGACTTCTTTTCTTTCTATTGACCAGTGTAATTTCTGAATTAAGATGGGAGTTTTGTCAGAGGCCTGACTGAAACAGTGATCCAGATGTCTTTCTCCATAGGAAGCAATAAAATGTTCAAATTGTACTTGTAGTTTTACTTGAGCTTCATAGTGATTTAAAAACATGTCTCCACAATACTCACCCTTTGCCTCGCCACCATGTTGCATTGTGTTTTGCATGCTGCTCTGATCTGGATTAGCTCATTGTAGGGAAAATGGCTAAAAATTTTTGTAGTTTTAAAGTTGGATTCAGTTATTTTTTCTGTCCTTTGTGCAATGGTTTACTTTCAAAGTCCAATTCAGTTCTTAATGAAAGCATAATTTAAGCTCTAATATCTTGAGACTTAAGGAGTTAAGATCCTACTATGTCCAGTCCTATTTAATAATGCAATTGTTCTTTGTCCCCCTGAGTTTGAATTTTCTCTAAATTGAGTAGGATGTCACAGCATATAACCATTCAATATCAAGTTCATAGATATAAAGCATTTCTGTTCTGGGTCTCATTAATAAAAAAAGCACTATCTTATCTGTTTTCTATTGTAAAAATTCATCTTTTTATTCCCCTGTCAAATGTCATGTCCTGTTCTTGGTTAACTGGTCTCATCAAAAATGGTAATGTCTTCCCTGAATGTCAGGTCAGTCAAATCATTGATACTGTATGTAGAGAGAAAGCAGTAAGGAAGGCTACTGGTTACCAAAAGCCTGAGACTGCTAACATGAAAGTTCATTAGGTTGTGTCTCTTTTCCTCTCTCTGAGGGTCATGTATTTATATAAATTCAGGTTAGTAATATAAATGAGGTCCTGAAAAATAGCTAGTAATCTGAAAGTTGTCCTTGAGAATCTTTTTCTAGTCATACTTATGAAAAATTTTCTATAGTTTCTATGGATTAACTACTTGAGATCAAATGCATTCGCTTCTGCTTAGAGGATATTTGGCTATGCACCATTGACCTTATTTGTGGTCACGGCTTGTCACAATGTTCTAGTTTTCTTTCAAACAGTGTTTGTGTTGGATGTTATTTCATTATACTTTGACTGGTCGGTCTCATTTTTAATCAAATATTTTCACACTAAGTGTGAAATGAAGAGAGGGAATCAAAATAAACCCAAATGCTGTTGTTTTTTATTGGGTTGGGTTTTTTGGTTATTTTTTTGTTTGTTTGTTTTTTGTGTTTTTTTTTGTTCTGGAATATAGATGAGACATGTCAGCTCACATGGGATTGCTGGTGAGCTGTAGAAGGATGCCTTATCTGTGTATCCTGTTTTTCTTTCCCTGGGTCATTCAGGCAGTGTGTTCATGCACACTGCTTTAATTGGTGGAGAAAGTACAGGTGATGTTGATTCCGTTGATTCTTTGCCCTGTCCTCTCAGCTGTAATGCCTTTGCCCTAAGCACATGCACTTCAACAGCAAAAAGAGCTTTTGAAACTGCAGTGGTTGTATCAGCTTTTTCAGCTCTCAGAAGATAAAATGGTATTATTATATGAAAATAGCTTCTTACCACTAGCTTCTGTGGTAAGCTCAGCCTAGAGAAGACTGAGAGATAAAGTGATTAGCTATTAAGAATGCTTAGTAAATCTTCAACTATTCTTAACTGCTTTAATTTATTTATTTGAGGCTGACTTAATGAGCACTATGACATCATCCTCTTGGTTTTTTATATTTTAGATGTGCTCAGCAGTGTCTCTGGCAGCTGTGCACTGTATTGGGTTATTACACTGTGGTTAGTTTTGGCTCCCTTCCCCTGTGATCTGTGTGTATGCCCAGCCTAGTGCACATCCTTAAGATAACAAGAACCAAAGAGAACAGCAAACAAATCGAGCCTTCTATAGAAGAAACCAACATATATGCCAGAAAGCTGATTTTGAGGCATTGTCTTTCTGCTTCAGCACTAGTTTCTCCCTTACCATTCGTGTCTAAGACTATTTGTCTCTGCAGCCTCTTTTTTGAATTGCTCCTAATTTTGTTCATCTTCCTGTACTTTGGCTAGTTTCTTCTTCCTACTAGTTTCACTCACCCCTGCCATATTCTTTAATGTCTTAACTTCCCCCCAAATTATGCTGTCAAATGGTGTCAGTCCTTCATACACCCAAGAGATGGATTTCTATGTTACTGAACAACATTATCTGCAAGACATACGTCATTTGTTGGATTCTTTCCCAGGAGTAGATAGCATTCTAAGGATAAAATGATTGTCTTCTATCTGTTGTGTGTGTGCAGTTTTTAAAATTTTTGAATAGGGTCCACCAGATTGACAGTGTCCCGGTTTGGACA
>VZRX01016127.1:49671-64243 GCA_013398075.1 Notiomystis cincta | reverse complement strand
GAGAGAGAGAGGGAGAGAGGGAGAGAGAGAGGGAGGGAGGGAGGGAGAGAGAGAGAGAGAGAGAGAGAGAGAGAGATAGCCCGTGAAAAATCTCAACTGCGTGATCCACTAAAGGAGAAAAAAGTTTTACTCTAGCTATTTCATTGTCTCTGCTACAATATCTTTGAGAACCGCAACAGCCAGTAATCCAATAAGACCATTGATTAGGCTACAATGATTCAATTCAAGCAAATGGCCTTGTGCAAAGAGCATGCTCCAGTCCTTCTTGTCACCTTGCAGGGCAGAAGCCCTCTTCATGCTGCTCTCCTTATTCATTCCTTTATGGGAAATGTAGAGCAAAAGGAGTGAAAGATGGCAATTATCTAATTGGACTATTAACAAACAATTCTCTGAGTGTGGCTGTCTGGCAGTGGTTCTTGGGCGAGGTGAAAGGCCACATGTTGCACTGGCCCCATTCACAAAGAGTTTAGGGGCCTGAGAGGGAGAGAAAGAATTTTCCCTGAGAATTTTTCACACAAATGGCGGTGTATCCACCAGGCTGGCTGTTCCCTGCCTCGTCCTCTGCCTGCCTGGGCCACTGCCTGGCAATTGCACCCACCTGAAGCAGGCAGGGCCAGCCCTGCTGCAGGTGGTACCGGGGGGCAGAAGCAGGACAGGAGCCCCTGCCAGCGCTGCTCAGCTCCATGGGCATCATCCTGCCTCTGCTGGAGGGACAAACACTCCCATCCCATGGCACTCAATCTGTGTCCAAGGTGGTGGAGGGAGGGAGGGACCCAGTGCTGGGGCCTAATCATCATAAACAGGAAATTCATGGGAGGGAGGAAAGGAATAGAGGGGGGGAAGAAGAGGGAGATGGAGAGGGAAAGGAAAGGAAAGGAAAGGAAAGGAAAGGAAAGGAAAGGAGAAGAGATAAAGAAAAATAATTTGGCAGTTCATAGGTACATTTCAATGAGTTATCTTTCATGGAAATCTCAAATCTTTGCCATTTCTCCACAAATCATAGCATTATTTATTTATATTGATTGAGATTGGTGAGATGTCCCTAAGGCTTTCATCCAACCCTCTCATTTTGACTGTATTTATACATACAGCCAGATGTGGAACACCCTCATCATGGGCCAGGTTTCATTTTTCCTTACAGCCAGTGCATCCCAGTGATCTGTGGTGTTGTTGTTTGTTCCTACTTGCATGGCAGTCATACCCAGGGGCCCCAAATCAACCACAGCCCCACCCTGAGGGCTTCAGAGCTACAGAGAGAGGATGGAACGAGTTCATTTCCTCCATGGATTTGCAGTGTGGTTCAAAGGCCTATTGGGTGAAGGGATGCTCAGGAAACTGCACATTTAAGAGAGGTTTGGTCTTTCAAGAGGAGGTGCAACAAGTGGGTGCTGATTAGTGAAATTTTTCATGTAGCTGGAGTACAGGCTGTGCTTAGCAGGGCAGGTTTTTGTGTGATGGAGACAAATATTCACATGTGTGTGCACAGGCAAGGCACCACCAACAGTCCCAGCTGGACATGTCTGTCTAATGCTAAACAAAACAAAGTTCTGCTTCAAACATTTTACCTAACAGATTTTATTTTAGACAGAATAGGCATAGTGATTCCCATAAAAGGTCTGCTGTGAAATACAGAGAGCAATTATAATTATATTTGCATAGGTGTGTGGGTGTATGTATGACATTTCCCCTCTTAGTTTTCTTTATGTTAATCTCTAGGCATAGGCCATAATAATAAACATGCAGCTATTGAACTCAATTACACTGTTTGAAGCAGAATATCTAGAGATTAAATATTATGTTTGTGTGATAATCTAGCTCTTTTTTTTTTTTTGGCAAGCACCTGATCCAATGCTCAGCAAAGATCAGGAGAATTTTGTTCTACTTGTACATTTCAAGGATCTTTTTGTCTACAGAATTCAGTGGTATAAAGAGGATTTTCCCAACTGAATCAGTTAAATTTGCTTTCACGTTTTTTGAACATAGCACCATTGAAGATCTGGAAATTCAAATAATGAGTCTAATCCTGCAGGAAACTTGTAGTGAGCAGACAAGCCTGTCCAAACACAGCTCAGTTACTTTGATTGAGGCCTGCTCATCTGCAACAAATAGCAACATCCAGAAGAGCACTGGGAAAATCAGAATTTTACCATTTGCAAAAGCAACATTTTCTTTAGTCCAGCAGTCACTAAATTTCCTTTCACCTATTCTCAATCATTTTCTCCCCTCACAATGCATTTAAATAATTCTTGAATGTTATGTTCTTTCAGGACATATTATGTCCCTTTCTTCCTGTCATAACTCCAGGGATGCCTGTAGCTTCAGCACTCTCACATCCACACTCATGTGTCACTGGATAAGCAGATTAAGGGTTACTTCTTTTCTCTTCAAATAATGCTCAAAATGCCTTAGCACACCACACAGCTACTCCCTGGCTGTGCTTTACTGTGTAGGCCTTGCTGCTTTACAAAAACAGTTTTCTTAGTTTGCATTTGCATGTAGAAGGCTGAAAAATCTGTTTCTCTTTGATTGCCACTGTTTATATTTTTTCATCTCTATTTCATGCACAAAAGAGATATGCATTATAGCTACTACTCCTTACACTCTCCTTTGCTGGTGAAAGTAAAAGTTTCAAGCTATAGGGTTCAGAGATCTTCTGACTCAAAGATTTATCTCAGGGTTTAATAACCCTAAGTAGATTTTTATTCCATTAATTTTCCTGATTATTTTGGTTCAGATTATTTGCTGTTAAGTTTACAGATGCCTTTGTCACCAAGCTTCTAGGACTTTCTGGATACTTGTTTAGCACAGGAGATGTGAACTGGTACTTTGGGGCTGAACAACTTCCTGGTTATTTCCAATTAACAGAGAGTGTAGTGGTTGCTCATAATGGTACATTACATGTGGTAATGTCAAGGGAATGCTACTAAGAGACAGAAAAACCTCATTATTGTGTGCACCAATGTCACATTTCTCTTGGACAGGGCGTTCCTGTGCAGTGAGTGACTCTCTGTGAGTGCAGAAGATCATCAAGATGAAGGCTCAAGAAGGTTCTTCTTTCCCACAGGTTCTTCTTTCTCCATGGTTTGTTGACCAACAGGAACACTGAGCACCTTCTCAAAGTGCACAGCATAATTAGCAACTCTGTTGCTCTTGCAATTGCTCACTGCTGGTGAGGGAATTTCCTCACAGCTGAAGATGAACTCTGGAAATTTCAAAGTGTACGTGCGATGAACTCTGGAAATTTCAAAGTGTACGTGCTGCAGTGTATTTGGGGACAGTTACCAGGCGTGTGTTGAGCCCTCTGTTGCAGATGGCAATTTGTTTTAGTGTGAATTGCCTTCATCACCTGCAACTGAGCCTGGAAAATGGACCTTTCCCACACAGGGGAGCAGTATCCTTGGAAAACAGGAATGTCTCTCTATCTGGAAGCTTTACACTGTCTTAGAAGGAAAGGATTGAAGTCTTTGACTCAGTTCAGCTCTCTGTGTGAAGTGGAAGGTATTCTCTCATGTTTGTGGTAGTCTACATGGCTAAAAATAGCTCTAATTCCACTTTCCCAGGCTTCCCAAGGACTGATGCTCAGGTACATTTGTGTTGTTCAGTGGCACGTGGGTCCCTGGGTCATGACAGAGAAGATGTACATGGTGTATTTTATGTGAAATTAAATGTCACAGGCTCGCAAGAAATCTAATGGGTACAACAGCAAGACAAAGACAATTTCTCTCTGCCTTATAACAACAACATCAAATATTGGTATGAAATTGGGATGTAGATGTTTCCAATAGGCTCCATCAGCTCTCATGGATGTGTTGTGTTCTTCCTGCCAGTGCCCCCTGTGTTCCTTCACTCTGCAAGACAACTGTTTAAAATAAATGGGCACATCCAGAGATGTATTTAAACTAAAACATCAGATCCAGATAGTCTAAGTCAGTCCTTGTAGCTGCTACCTTCCCATGCTCTGCTGTGCTCCTGATTGCCAGCCTGGTGCAGAATCCTGGACCAGCTGCTTCCAAACTTCCCTGCCTGCTTTGGCAGTAATTGCAGTATTGTCTCCTCCAGAGACTACACTGAGCATATTGGCAGGACTCAGCAGTGCTGTTCTGGAGGCCAGTAATAATGAGCATGGCTATCACACATGTATCATGACTAATCATGTTGAGGTCATTATGAGATGCTCCTTGCAGTTATCAGTCTGGACAGTAGCTTAACACAAAGCTGTATTGCCTGTATCATGCCCTGGCATGTGCAAGCCCTCTGAACAGGGCTCAGACAGGACTCTTTCCACGAGGGGAAACTGATGTGGGAGGAAATGCTGTTTGTTCTCTGACAGCAGACTGAGAGCCTTTGGTTTCAGCCTCACCCCTGGCACTGACTCCCTCTGTAGTCACCAGCACCTGAGCACTCAAGCTCCCTCTGCCTTCATTTCCCCCTCTCCTGAGAGGGGAGTGAGCTTTGCCAGCTTGGCTTGAGCACTCAGGAGTATTTACCACCTCAAAAGCTGTTAGACCATGAGCCTTTACTATTGGTGCTAAAACCCTCACAATCATATTTTTTTCACAGAGCCAATAAAAGCAAACTTGAAGGTTTAAACAAGAGGAGAGGCTTGCAGAGGTGATGTTTCCAGAGTAGCAGATGTGAACTGTTCTCTTCCCAATATTTGGAGTTTTAACTGAAGACAATTGCATCAAATTAAAAAAAAAAATTAGTTTTTGTCTTAAAACCACTTAGTTCTTTGATTTTGAAAGCTTAACTCAGATCAGATTGGACACAAAGAGTGTCTCAAAACCCATGAGCGTGGTCCCAAGGATCCAGGGAAGGCTGCAGAGGACAATCATGTTGGAATGATGTGAGAGATTGGAGACTGCTCCTTCTCTCTGGGGTGAGATAAACCCTGACATCATCCTAAGGCTCACCTAGAAGGCATCCTAGAGATTTGGAGAAAATCTTCCTGAAATAGTTTGATTTTTAAAATTTTTGTATTTACTTTATTCCCCATATGAAAATGGAAAATGCCAACAGCAACCACAAGTACAAACCACAAACAAAATCAAATCTCTTCTGGAAAGGTTTGCCTACCTGGATCCTTTGGTTAAATCCAACAAATAAGAGCCTAAATAGAAAACTATTGAACTATGGGTCTTGAAGGTTCACTTATAAGGGGAAACACAGTCACATTTACAGGAAATTTTTGCACTGAATTTGTAGCCTGAATGCTGCCAGGATTTTTTACCCAAAAGATAGCAGTATTTCAGAGGAACCCCTGAAAATAATGATTCACTATACTTCCTAACATTTTGTCATGGAAAATGATGGACAAGGTAGGCAAAAAATCAGTGCACTTTGGTTTACCAAAGAGATTGTGGCTTGTCTTGGGATGAGTTCACTTTATGGTGAACACTTCACCTGATGGATTTAAGCACACTGGGAGGGTGAGCAGAGTGATGGCAGACAGCTCTGAACGTGGCTAAATGAAAAGTAAATCATCAGTGATCAGATGTGTGGCTTGAATAATCTGGAAAGCCCTGAATTTCCTGCAATCTCTGAGGGAAAAGAACCTGTACCAGAAGTCATCAGTGCCTGATTTACCTCAATCTGTAGCAGCAGGTTAAAAAAATAAATATACCAAACCAAAAAAAGAGACAGTATTTGTTTTTATTATGTAAAGATAGAGCAGAATGCCAAAAAACCATCAGGATAGTTGGTTTATGCCATATAGCAGGACTATGCCATTATTACACATTAAACCTATGTCCATTCTTTTTATCCTCTTCTCCCTTGAGGTACATAGTAGAGTAGAGTCAAAAAAGTGTTCAAGAAATTCAGATTAGGAACAGTTACAGAGCTGCTAGGATTGATACATAAGATATGGCAAAGACTGGAATTATTTTGATGAGAAGAAGAAAATGGAGCTGGTTGTGAAAGTCAACATTCTCAAGCAGTGACCATTGGACTATCTTTTTATTTTGTCACTTGAGAATAAGCATCAGGTTAAACTTAAAACCAGCAAATTTAGAATGAAAAATAAATTCCCAGCCATGTCTCATCACCTGTGGGAGCTGCTGTTGCAGGAGGTTACTGAGGCAAACACCTTGGCCTGATTTTAAAGAGAACTGGACTTTGTTAGGATTAACTCACTACACAAGGTTGAAAATAGTGATCAGCCTGATTGAATCTTGCACCCAGGGCTGGGCCCTTCTCTCACTGGGGAGTGATGCAGAAGAGCATCAGTTTGGGGTTTAGTTTGTTCTTCCTTGAGGTACCAGGAGTAGGATACTCTGTAAGATACCAGAAAGACTGGTGGCATTGGGCAGGAAAAAGCTAGAATTGAACAGCTGGCAAAGCAGTTAATATTAATCCTAAATGTGGAGGAAAGCTCAGCAAGTGAGGTTCTGTAAAGCCAAGCTTGTTGAAGCCTAGAGCACTGGTGTCCCTTTTGTTTCTAAAGAGCACAGGCAAGGACAAGGAGGAGAGGAGCAATAATAAGAAGAGGTCTTTTGCACTGGTGCACTCCCACAGATTCCTTTGACAAAGAGATGTGCAGCATTTGGAAGCCAAACTCCTTGGGCATCTCTGTGGCAGAAGGTGCATTCCCCCTCTGGGTGCACAAGAAGGATGATTTATTATGTTTTCCAGTTCCTAGAAGGAAATAATCTGAGTAAAATAAGAGGATTCCACCATCTCTGGAAGCATTCACAAAACCAGGGATGTGGCACTTGAGGACATGGTTGAATGATGAACATTTTGTGGTAGTGCTGGGCTGATGGCTGCAGATCTTAAAGGTCTTTAACAATTCTATGATTTTAAGAGATCTCAGAGTCCAGATCTTGCTGCCTGAATTCCAAGACTCACTTTGATGTGAAAGGAGCAATAGTGGCACATAGCAGTTTCATTTGGTCAGAAATAAGGCAAATAAGGCAATTTTTACCATATCTCTCAATTTCCTATATATGACTATAAAGGAGTTTAGGTGCAGTTATAGTTTTTCTTATTCATTTAAATAACAGAGAGATACAAATCTCAAATAATAATATGTTTCTAAAGACTTGGGTATTAATAGGATACTGATTGTCTGTTTTTATTGCTAGAATGTTTCTACCATTGAATAGCACAAGAAAAGTGATATTACATTAAAAACATCAGGAATCCCCATATCTGTTTGTGCTCTTGATGGATTAGATTGAGTACTCTTTAAATTTTTAACAACCTGAAACAGACTAATTAGATAAGAGAAGAAATATGGTTTCTTTCATTTTTATAGATGGAAGAAATTTATTTTGTTTTGTTTTGTTTTATTTTATTTTATTTTATTTTATTTTATTTTATTTTATTTTATTTTATTTTATTTTATTTTATTTTATTTTATGAAAAAAAAGCAGCCCAGAGCATGCTATGCTTTCCCAGTTGTGCCAGAGAGACAGAGTGAGATCCTCAGGGAAGTGCTCCAACTCCAAGACCATCCACCAAGAAAAGAACAAAAATGTTCAGAAAACTGAAGTGTTAAACAGCAGGGAAGCTGAGTAACTGCCAGGCTCCCATTGCTGAGTTCTCAGGTGTAGAAATGATGCCACCCACTCCCTGCCCTTTAATATGGCACAGACAACACCCATGTGATGTCTGGCTCTGAAGGACAAACGTTTGGCAAGATTTCAAAATGTTCTTGAAACTCCTACTCAGATCCCCACATCCCAGGCAAGGGGAGGCAAGTAAAGGTCCAGCTGTACCAGCCTTTCCCAGTTCAGGAGAAGGCACAGCTCTGATCCCAAGCTTTCCCACGGAGATGAGGTGCTACTGCTGTTATTAAAGTTGCCCTTGATTCACACTCCTGCCATATTAGGGTCAATTCCAGTGACTCCTCAGTTAGCAACCTACTGCCTGGTTAGTATGAAGCTGTTTCTTGCAATTTTGTGGCTTAGTTTTATCTTTCTTTTGTCTGCTCTACCTTCATTTCTTCCTAATGAAGAGCAGAATTGGACCTTGTGGTGTCTTGTGTATTTTTTTCATGGGAACTAATTCACCATTGTGTTGGCAGTGTTCCCACTGCTGTCAATGGGAATTATGTACTTTGAAGGAGAATGAGGCCATAACTGTTTAAGAATTAGGCTATTAAGACAGTACAAGGTTTTTTATTTTTATATAGTGCATTACATATGAAAAATCAAAACCACTTTGTGGAGAAAAGGGATAATAGACTGTACTTCACAGGGTTGTTTGGAGTGGTACTCTGATTTAGAAGGAAAAGGACAAATGACTGTACAGATATGAAAATAATAGCAGAAGAGCTGGACATTCAAGGCAATAAAGCAGCCAGCAAGTTTCCTGACAGAATAGGCATGGCAAAGGGGAAATGGAAAGCTGAGCTACTGAGAGGAGTTAAATGTCAGCTGGGGGAAAATAAAAAGATGTTGTAGAACCTCAGTCTTGAGTAACCACTCAGTCCTTCTCCTGCCAAACACAGGCCAGTGCCTAGCCTTGAATTCAGCAGCACAGGTCAATGGACATCCACACAGAATCAGTGTTCTCTCTGTTATCTTACCACGTTTTCTTTCTCTCTGTTGTCTTATCCACACTCTGTCATCTCAAGGCCTGAGATGTGTGGGGCCATGCTGTGTGGCACATGGGGCCATGCTGTCACACTTGTTCCTGTAAAGTCTTTCCAGCTGGGGAAAAGGGCATCACCCACTGGCCCAGGTTTGCTGATTGTGCCACTCTGCCAGGGGGCTGCTGAGTTTGGCTGCACACCTGGATGTCACAGGTGTGCTGTGCCATGGAGGGGCTGCTCCATGTGAGTAGTGCTTCCTTGGCAGATGGAGTGGCAGTTGTTGCACTGTGTGGGAAGGCCAGCAATGGTCCTTTCAGGCAAATGAACACATATCTGGATTTCTTTTCATTTCATTATACTCCCAGTCTTTGAGCACCTCTCTCCCATCCCCTTCCTTTCAAATGGGGTCTATCCAGTTGCCTTCAACCTGGCAGGAGCCAAAGGGACACGTGCCTGCCTTGCAGCCCTTTCCACACCCACAGCTTGTGCAGCAGGAAGTTTCCATGTAGCTCTGGCCCTGCCAGCAGCAGGGCAGACTCAGCCCCCTGCCCATCCAGCTCTCAGGGGGCGTGGGAGCTGCAGGAAAAACCAGAGCCATGCTGCTGTGTCTGACCACCAGCCATGACTCTGCAGAAGCTGCAGGCACTGGAGCAGTTGAAATATAGATGAGCCCAAAGGCTGTCTCTTCCTCCAGGAGGAGTCTCAGGAGGATCTGGAAACACTGCATGTGATGCACCTCCCTGACTGCCTTCCACCCTGCTGCCTCCCAGCACATCCCAGCTGCTCTGCACGGCTGGGTGCTGACACTTCTGTTTGGTGGGGCTTTTCAGCTGGGTCTGAGAGCCTGCCTGCAGCAGGGCAGGGGGGCCAGGCACAGCAGGCAGCACAGAGCCTGCCAAAGGAGTCCTCTGGGTGGATGGAGTGTCCAGACAAAGCCATCCAACCCAAAAGCACTTCCCAGAAAAGGCCACACAAATGACCGTCCCTTGCGAGGCACTGGGCAGTAAAGCTCAGCTCCCTCGCTTTCCTTCACTGGGATGAGTTTGCTGCTGCACCTTCATCTGGAGCTCAGTCATCCACAATAGCAGGGCTCATTCTCTGAAGTGTTGAGAAACAGTTGCATAAAATTGCTGTTTGATCAATTTGATCGCTAGAGCACGTGGAAAACTCAAAGAAACATATTTTTGTCGAAGCAGGTTTGCAATCAATATTTTTTCCTAGCTTTATTTTTCCAATAGAAGCATCTCGCAGCATTTTCTATTATCAAATCCTTGTCCAAGCATCTACTAGGCAACTGAAGTGAGATAAAGGAAATGTTAATAGTCTTCATTTTTGCAGAGGTGAGATGAAGCCAGAGCAGGTGAAGCAACTTCCCCAAAGTGGGATTTTGAACTTGTAGCACTGTGGAGCCTTGCAGAGCTTTGTGGCTCAATTCCACGTTTGCAGTGCTTCTGTCCTGAAGCCCCAAGTAAAACAAATCAAACAAAATAGACTCATAACAGTTAAAATAAGTAATCTGAATAATTAAAAATTATTTCTATGATATTAGGATTTCCCTATTCGACCTCTTTGAAAGTAATATTCTAATGTATCATCCAGTAAGAATCCTCTGCCTCTATATACAAAATTTAAGGTCTAATATTGAAATTAAATGGAAATAAAACAGTCAAGAGTTCCAATACACCAAAGCACTTAAGTATGTGTTTATCTTTAAACACATCTGGAGCCCCATTGACTTTGACAGGGCTACTCATATGCTTAAAGATAAGCCTGCTTTTGTTGGATTATGGCCCTGAGGATCTAAGTGCTGGGGGAATCATTTTCATGCTCTCCAGAAAGGGCTTTAAATCACTTTTGTTTAAGGAGAGCTAACTGGTTGGATGTAAACACACCTAACAAACCAATAGATCAAGATTAACTTTTATGCTGAGCCACTCGACATCTCTAGAAATTACTTACTGTTGAAGTTTGGTCCTTATAGAAAATAACGATCCAATTATTGTTTAAGTGAAACAGAGCTGTAGGAAAACCTCAACACCTCCACTTGGGAATTTTGTTTAAAAAAGAAGAGAAGAAAAAGGAGAAGTGAGACATAGCCATATTAAAGGGAATGCAGTGTGCATGACTGAAGGACAGGAGAGTTAGGGGGATTATTAGATTTCGGCTCTTGAAAGGAGAAGCAGTGTGGTACATGCTAGGACTTGGATGTGGATTTTGCTGTTTTGCTGGTGATGCTCTGAGATCAACAAAACAGGGCAACGTGGCCCTAAAAAACAGGTTGTCTTGAGTACAGTATCTTTCATTTGTAGATGTTAAAGAACATAATACAAAGTCCTTTAAATCAGTGGAAATGCTCCCACTGACTCCAAAAAGCTTTGCCAGGATGGCCCTGCTTGTCCTGCCACCCCACACTGGCACTCTGCCCAACTCAGATCTGTGGATCTGGACAGGTCAGCCCTGCACAACCCCTTGGAAGGTGCACAGGCACCAGGGCTGAGATCTTACCCCTGCCCTTGACACACACAACCCTCCACTTGAGAAAAAAATTTGGAAACAGCGCTTATGTCCCAAGGTCTTTGCATTTTTTCGCTTCCTCACAGTCCATTGCAGGTTGTGGGGCTCTGCCACGTTGGTGTGGTCTCCACAAGTGGGACAGTAGAGACCCACTGGGTCCTTAGGGTCCCAGGACTGCAGTGCAGGTGCAACCCATGCACTTCAGCTCAGTCCTTCTCAATTGGCCTTGAAAACATAATAATAAACAGCAGTAGTCTGTGGGGGCTTTGTTGTTGAGGTTTTTTAAAGCAGAAACCAGGATTGCTAATACTCCATGAAAACATTGCTTTTTAAATGTTTCCACCTCTGCTCTGTGCCTCATCAGAAGCCTGGATGGGAAAAGCAATGGGAAATGCAAGATAAGAAAGCCCCACCATCTAGGCCAAGCACAGCAATACAACATCACTCCAGCAGTAATGACAATGGAGAAGGAACAGAATGCTGTCAGGGAATAATGGTGTCCTGCTGGCAGCTAAATATGAAAGCCAAAGCAGAGACATTTATAAAATAAACAAGCATCAGGGAAGATGAGACTTTTATTACAGAGCAGGAAATAGTGATCTTTAACAATGGTCCATTTCAGTTTCTCTCATTGTTACAGGAATAAAGTGGTGTAAATGAATGCTTTGTCTCATGTATGATTTATTGTTCCTCAGGCAATTACTGGACTGCATTCAGCCTGGTCTAGGGGAGGGAACTGCACGTCATCTGACCAGAGGGCAGCTCGTGGGGGCAAGCAGGCCAGGAGGAGACAGGGTTTGTGTCTCAGCCCCACCAGCAGCAGGCCAGGCTGGCTCACATCAGCTGAGGCCACGGGAGCGTCACACAGGGCAGGAAGTGGCTCCGTGGCTCCGTGACATCACTGTGGTGGCAGAGCCTGCTTAAGCAGCTGCTGCACCTCTCCCCCACACACCATCCTGCTGTGGCTGCTTGTCCCAGTGGTGCCAGCCAAGGAACTGCAGGAGGAGGCAGATGGAAGGAAACAACACCCAGAAAGGGCTGTGTCCCCCGGCTGGAGCCCTCGGTGTCCCTGTGGTACCAGCTGCACACGTGGGGGGTGCTGCAGGGACAAGCACAGGGCGTTACAGTGAAGGTGGAGAAGGGGGCAGGAGACCCCTGGGTGAGGAGTAATTCTGCCAGGGAGAGGGCAAGGGAGACCATACCCTTCGTAAGAGGGTAAAATTACATCGAGGCTGTGACAGAAAAATGTACTGCCCTGACACAGAAAGCTCCCACATGCTGCCATACCATACATTTATTCTCTGTGGGGTACCAGCTCTATGTAAATGTTTCATAGAGGAAACAGCAGAGAAAGCAGCTTGGGGCAGAAGCAAATAAATTTCCAACTTCTCCTATCATTTCAGAGGAAAAATAAATCCGCAAGAAAGATTATGCTGTTTGCCATCAAGGTGTCAAATAGGGGGAAAAAAAAGAGCAAGAATTTGGACATAAATGGGTAGTCAAGGTGCTGCCTGGAATGAAGCCCGAGCTAAACCCACACTCTTTTATTAACCTTCTGTAAGGAAAAAACCCTGAAAAAACAACAAAACCCCAACAACCCCCCAAAAACCCACATTAAAAACACGGCAGGGTCATGGTGACAGGAGTACAGATGAAGAAGAGAGAACACCTATTTAGGTTGTCAGAGGGATGTGTGACTAATATCAGTGGGATAAAATGAAACACAGAGAAAGAAAATACAGCTGACCATCAGGAAACATTTCTTAGCAACCTCTTTTTAGTGTATTTTCACGCTCTTCTGAGCTATCTGTTGGTATAACAACCTCTGGAGACTGCAGAATAATTCCTACAGGCTATTTTTAAATTTAAGGCTGGACTGAAAACTGTAAGAAAATGCTACTGAGTGAGGATAGATTAAATAGCCTAATAGACCATTTTCCTCTCTAATTTCCATTAAGGTGATTAGGTGGAATGTTGCTTGCAGCAGAGTAGTGAAAAAACACTGGAAACACGGCCATAGAGCGGATCCAGTATCCCAAACTAATGTTTGTAGTAATAACAGTGATATAAAAATACATCTCAGGTATTTGATTACTCTAATTAATGCCTGAGAGAATCACAATCTTCAGCATATGCATCTTGCAACACTCCCCAGGAGAAGAGGTTTGTATCAAGTCTTTAAAAGAAAAGGAGCAAATATACACAGGGATTTGGTTGTTTGGTGTCCTTGGGCAATCAGGAAAATTAATCTGAATTAACTGAAGCACGAATTTAATTTGGATCCTTCTGCCAAGTTGCATTTTGCACATAATCCTCATTCAGAAGGAAGTGTCTTCCATTGAGTGCAGAGTATCAGGCTCTCGCCGTGTACCTGTTGACATCGATACCCATTAGCAGTTTACAGTGGATTAGTTGCACTGTCCAGTGACTATTAAACACAGAGTTTGTTTGCGTTTTTCTATTGCTTATGGTTTGACGGGCAAGCTGCCAAGCATTTTAGAATTAACTGCACAAAACCATCACCACCTCCACGGTGAGGAAAACAGAACTGAGAGGGCTCCGCTGGGTTCCCCAGTCCCGGGGAACCATGACTCTCACAGCGTGACTCGGATGGCGAGGGGCCAGCTAGCTCGAAAAACCGGGTCAGGTTTGCCTGTTAAATAGATTACGGGTGTAAATTAAAATGCCTAACAGCCTTGCGATGATGGGCAGAGTTAGTGCTTTCAAACAACTTCTCTTGTCAAGGTAATACTCTCAAGTACCCGCCAGGTTACCTGCCCCCGATTGCGGCGCTCCCTGCCCTGTGCGGCAGGAACGGCTCTTCCTCTCCCTGCATCCCGCTGCATCGGGAGCCAGCAGAAGGAACGGGGGATGGATGCTTTGAGGAAGTTGTTCATTAGGAAAGTGGCGTTTGATGCCTGGTGTTTATCGCTTTGTTTTAAACTGCGGTGAATTGGCACTATGGAAGAAAGGAAAAGGAAGTGGAAAAGAAAAGGGAAACGGAAAAGGAAAAGAAAATGGAAATGAAAAAGAAGATGGAAAAGAAAAAGAAAAAGGGAAAGGAAAAGAAAAAGAAAGAGAAAATGGAAAAGGAAAAGAAAAAGAAAGAGAAAATGGAAAAGAAAGAGAAAAAGAAAAAGAAAAAGAAAAAGAAAAAGAAAAAGAAAAAGAAAAAGAAAAAGAAAAAGAAAAAGAAAAAGAAAAAGAGAAAAAGGGAAAAACAAAGGAGAAAGAAAAGGGAAATTAAAAAGGAAAATAAAAATAAAAAGAAAGAGGGAGAAAAAAGAAAAAGAAAACGAAAAGAAAAAGGGAAAACTGCTATGTGGGGAAAGAAAAAAAAAAACTGACGAACAAAACCCTGTTCAGCAGTGTGGGCGATGCCGCCGCCCGGCCTGACGCCGCTGCACCCGGCTGCTCTCGGGGCAGGGAAAACCCTCGGTGTCGGAGCGGGGCGGGAGCGGGGGAGCGGCGCGGGCTCCCCCCGTCCCACTGCGGCCCGGCAGCCGCTCCCCCGGCCCG
>VZRX01016127.1:2164-48134 GCA_013398075.1 Notiomystis cincta | reverse complement strand
TTTTTTTTTTTTTGCATAGCTGGTGTCAGGGCTGGTTTCTGAAAAGCAAAAAATACTGAAATCTTTTTTCCTCGCGTTTTATCCGTAAAATTGTTTTCTTCTCTGTCGTCGACGGTCTTTGGGTACCACAACAGCACAAGGAGCGTGGAGGGGGATAACCGAACGGAATAACTGAATATCTTTCGTGCACAGGATGGAAAACTTAAGTAGAACAAACCGAATCGCACCAGCAGATGCTGCAGATAATTTATTTGCGCCAATTCGAGAGTTCGATGGTGCCATCCTCGGGGCCGAGCGGGAGCTCAGGCACAGCCCGGGCGCCTCCCCAGCACCTGGGCCGGCCGCTCCCGGCACCGGCTGATGCCTGGAAACGGCCTTTTGTTTCCAGGATTTCACACCGGAGCCTTGCCCACCTTTTTTGTTATTTTACAGGTGGTTTGGAAACCCAGAATAAAGAGAGAGTTCCGCTCCCCACAGGCGCTTTGCCACAGCCTCTCCCGAAACGCAGCTTCGCGACTCCTTCCACAGTTCCGAGGAGAGAACCTGCGAGCCGAGAGCCACAGCCCGGGCACGCAGGACCTGCCCCGGCTCCGTCCCTGNGCGACCGGCCGGGGCTGCGGCGGCCCCAGCTCGGAGGGCGCTCGGACCGGGCAGCGGCCCCGTCCAGGGCGCCCAGGCTCCGCGGAGGTGCCGGACGAGAGCTGCGGAGCGGGCGCCTTCCTCCTCTCCCGTCCCCCCGTCAGGCAGGGGTGACACTCTGGCTGCTGCTCGCTGCTCCCGCCCTCTCTGTCTCCCTCGACGCCCCCCGAGCCCCGCTGGCCCGCGGCGTTCGGCGCTGCCCGGCCGCGGATGCTGCGGGCTGGGGACGGCCCAGCACCCTCACCCCGCAGCCGCAGCGGCGGGGAGCACGGGGGATGTGTGGCAGCACGACATCCCCGGGATTATATCCTTTCCCTCTGGCTTTCAGGGATCCTTAGAAAGCTGCTTGCTCGGGCATGGCAGTGAGTTTTTACTTGAGCTGCATGTGTGCCTCTCCTCGGGGCAGAGCGAGGGTCCTTCTTTCCCTCACCCCTCAGTTCAGCTTCTGCAGGTCTCTGGCTGCTGGGAACGTCTAGAAAGTCTCTTTCTCCCTATTAAATCACACTGAGGGTGGGGGAAGGAGGTTGTTCCAGAAGGGATGAAGCCAAGGGATCCAGCAGAAGGTCAAGCAGAGCCTTTTTGCCCCAGCCAGCCCTCGCTCCCAGCAGTGAGGGTACCATGCTGTGCTCTGCCTGACTGGGGAAGCAGATTTGTTTCATTGGAGTAGAAGCAGCTCCCTTGCTCTCCTCCAGTCTAACTTGTCTCTTCCCTGGCAGAGACCCTGGGCTCAATGGTTTTGTTCCTCTTTGTCACAACCATCTGAGAAGTGAAGTTTCCTTCACACCTTCATGGGGGCACTGTCAAGGTTCAGTGACAGCTTGGAGAGATGGNCTGCCCCGGCTCCGTCCCTGCCCGCTCCCCGCTCCCCGCGCCGCCGGCGGTGAGCGGCTGGGGCGGGGTGAGCGCCGTCCGGCGGGGTGTTTTCCATTTATTTTCTTTATTTTCTCCCTAGGCTCGGGCGGACACCCATCCCTCGCATCTGCGGGCCCGGCCGGGCATACCCCGGGCCGGGCCTCGGGAGCATCCCCGGAGCCGGTGCCGGTGTCTCCAGAGCCGCCCGCGGCTCCGCGCCTCTCCTCGGACACTCCCCGCTACCACCGGCAGCGGAGCCACGAGGCAGCAAGCCCAGCCTTGCGCCCTTGCCAGCCCTCAGAGCTGGAAATTCCAANCCCCGCAGCCGCAGCGGCGGGGAGCACGGGGGATGTGTGGCAGCACGACATCCCCGGGATTATATCCTTTCCCTCTGGCTTTCAGGGATCCTTAGAAAGCTGCTTGCTCGGGCATGGCAGTGAGTTTTTACTTGAGCTGCATGTGTGCCTCTCCTCGGGGCAGAGCGAGGGTCCTTCTTTCCCTCACCCCTCAGTTCAGCTTCTGCAGGTCTCTGGCTGCTGGGAACGTCTAGAAAGTCTCTTTCTCCCTATTAAATCACACTGAGGGTGGGGGAAGGAGGTTGTTCCAGAAGGGATGAAGCCAAGGGATCCAGCAGAAGGTCAAGCAGAGCCTTTTTGCCCCAGCCAGCCCTCGCTCCCAGCAGTGAGGGTACCATGCTGTGCTCTGCCTGACTGGGGAAGCAGATTTGTTTCATTGGAGTAGAAGCAGCTCCCTTGCTCTCCTCCAGTCTAACTTGTCTCTTCCCTGGCAGAGACCCTGGGCTCAATGGTTTTGTTCCTCTTTGTCACAACCATCTGAGAAGTGAAGTTTCCTTCACACCTTCATGGGGGCACTGTCAAGGTTCAGTGACAGCTTGGAGAGATGGAAGCCTCTTGTCCCCACCAAGGAGGACACAAGCAGAGCCACAGGCAGGCCTTTCCCACGGCTTGGAGGCCGTGCTGTCTTAGCTGATCCACTGGGCTTTGCAAGGAAACAGCACTTTTCCTCCCAGGAGGGAGCACCACCCTGCCTTGCACATCTCAGCATGGAAATGTGTGTGTGTGAAGTGTTCAACTCTCCAGCTCACTCCCCCCCATCCCCTATTCCAGCCCCATCCTGGTTGTTGGAATGTTGTAATGTCTTTCAGTCCTTTTGCTCCTCACTCCCTGCTTGCCCAGGCCAAGACTGCAAGCTCAGAAGGTGTTTGAAGGGGAGGAAGCAGGCTTTACCTTCCACCCCAGCAGCTGCACACTAGTCACTTTCCCTGTGGGACTGATGGGAAAGGATCAATGGGAAGAGTGGTTCCTGCTGGAGCTGTCCATTGCTTGGACACCTGTATCCAAAATTCCTGTCAAAGTGCTCATGGGCAGAGTCCTCAGCAGAAAATCTCTGGGAGACCTTCACATTTCCTATCAGGGAGGGCAGCTCCTTCCCTTCCTTCCCCAGGGGATTCTGAGTGACAAGGATGAAAGGAGGAATTGGGCTAATTCCCCCCCACCACCTGTCACCCTTCCCACTGTTGTGACATGGCAATGCTTCACTGCCTGGGGCTGTGCCTGGCTCAGGGAGGAGCTCTCCAAGATTCAGTGGTGATCCTGAGTGTGCACCTGGTGATTTCCAGCCACAGTGAGCCACCTCACCAGGTACATGAGCAGCCTGGCTAAAGCCTGTCCTGGGTGCTGGAGCTTAAAAGAAGGCTTGGAAGAAAAAATAAAGTTGTGATGGGAGTATGGTTTATGGACTCAGGCAATCATCCCTCATGGCAATTTCTTACTGCAAACCTCTCTGCTCTCACAGGTGAGGGAGGATGCTGCAGGCACACTCTCAGCTCAGAGCTGTGGAGACTTTTCAGCCCTCTGAAATGCAGCAGTTCCTGGGAACCATTGCTGCTCACACCACTTGGCTTGGGCTTCTCTGCTCTCCTTGCACTTAACATTCATGGAGACAGAGGAAAGAGAAGGGCAGAAAATATTGCAGGAAAAGAAGAGAAGGGACTGAAAGAATTGTCTGTGTAAGAGGGAATTGTGTAGGAATTGCCATTCCCAGAAGAGCTCAGGTAACTGCTCAAAGACAGAGAAACCAAACCCAACTGCCTTTCCCCTCCTCCCAAAACACCTGGGAACCCTCACCAATATTACCTAAGGGGAAATTTCTTCCTGACCCCAGCTCTACTGAGTCCACAGTGCCAAGGCATTGTGTGAAATGCTTTGGTCATGGTTCTTCCTGGTGTTAAGCACTCATTCCTAAACATATCCAAAGGGATACAGATGGGGCAGAAGGAGCGAGCTAGAATCCAAGCAAGCTCCACCTGCTCTATTAGGCACACCGGTGTTTTTTTACTAAGCATCAACAGGTTAAGAAATAAAATGTAGGCTTTAGGGAACTCTATTTAGATTTACAAACAACATTGTAACTGGATCAACAGGCTATAATTAGAATTTAATAATCCAAATGGAGGAGTAATATGCCCGCTGCTTGAAAAATTGGAGCCTTTCTTTTGCAGTTCTGAATATTCAGCTCTGCAGATTGGACTCCAACTTGCTTGACACAATTACTGTCCTAGTGAGGTGAACACGTTGCAAATAAGAACAATAAGATCAACAATAGTTTAGTTCTAATACCATAAACAAAGGAAATAATCAGAACACCTCTTGCCCCCGTGCAATCTGCACAACTGGGATGGCAAATTAGCACGGTTATTGGAAAAAATACACAAGGAAATGCTATATTTTATGGACTTTTGAAAAGGCTTTAAGGCTGGGAAATATGTTACAGGCAATCCCATCTGGTGCATTGATGACTTTTAGATTTGGATTTTGGTCTTTGGATTTTCTTCTAAAGCCAGTGTGGGCCAGGGGGGGCACTCAGCACAATTGATGAATGGGGCAAAAAAAGACCTGGGTAAGCCAGATCCCCCTCACATGACATTCAAAGTGTTTAGCCTGAGGTTTGTAGTCAAGTAAAGGTTCATCCAAGGCACTCAGCACATGTGTGACCAAATAGAGTCCATCCCCAGCCTGTGTTGGTATCACAACAGCCTCTGGCAGGACTCAGGCACAAAGCAGACCTGGCCAAGCTCCTGCCAGGGGCTCACTGCTCAGGGCTGCAGCTCCAGCCAGTTTTCAGTCCCAGACACTAAAAGGAGACTTCCCTTCTCATTTTGCTTGCTAAGAAGACATCAAAAGGGGTCACCCACCTGGCTTGAGGTAGGACCTCTTCCCAGCCATTGGCCAAGCAGGCATAAGGCACACCTGCTCCCAAAGAGAGGTGCTGTGCTGCAGCCATCTCTGACATCAGTGGTTTCCTGATCCTGCATCTGGGATCTCTTCTAAATTAATGAAATAGTGGCTCAAGGGAAAGGCAGTACAAGCAGCTCTGCTCCCTGGGCAAGGGAAGGGACTACAGAAAGTGCTACTTAGAAGTTTTTCTCCTCCATAGTTTCTGCCACAATGATGGATATATTTTCCCATTTGATTTAGATTAGGTTGAGAATTCTATTTCAAAACTCGTGCCAAAATCCCAAGAGTAGTTCACGAAACATTCCTTCTGTGTGAAAATAAACCACATGAAAATAAAATGCATTATTAACTTTCATTTTACATGGTTTCATTTCCATAGGACAGGAATAATCAGAAAAGGCATTTGGCCCAGCCAGAAGGTGATTGGAAGTATACCCTAAGTCAAAAATTCAGTTGCGAGGATGACATCAGATAATCTCTAATGAGACCCTTGTCAGAAAGGATATATATTCTCCAGTCTATTTAAAAATCATTAGTTGATTTCTCTACATGCCCTGACTAATATTAATCTTCTTCTAGCAGCTTGAAGTTTGCCAAGAAAGTGATGACTTTGTCAAGTGTTTAAAGAGACTTCAAAGTGAAAGATTATGTGTATCCAGTGAGCTAGAGGTGACTAAACCAGACATAGTATGAGGATGAATGTCACCCATTGGTAGGGCTCTGAGCCCTTCAGGTGTGTCAGGAGCAACCAAATTGTCCCTGGGTGCTGGTATGAGCCTTCAGGCTGCTGGGTTGTCTTGAAGATATGTGAAAATTAAATAATGTGAAGAGATGACTCCCTGTTGAGGGTGTTTCTGGAGGAAATCAGGTGTGGTGCTGTGCTGGTTTGGACACAAATTTAGGAGGAAACAAGCAAGTCCCAGCAAGTGCCTGGGACACTGATAATTTTGAAACAGGCCCAGGAGCTGTCATTCTGGTTGGGGCTGTGGGAGTTTGAGGGGACCAGGTGAGTCTGTGTAGCTCCTGACCCCTGGGGCAGCAAGGACTGCACCAGTTTCAGTGTCTTTTGGGACAAAGCCATGCTCCAATTTAAGGACCTGGAAATGCAGGTTCCTTGGGGCTCACCATCACTGCATGTGCAGAGCTGAGATCTTGAGCTTGGCAAGGGAGGTAGAGCTTGTAGGCTCTCCTGATGTCTCTGCTCCCCTTTCATCTCACACTAGTTTAGAGATCAGGCAGGAGTGAGTGAGATCCAGATGAGATTCAGGGGAGGCATTAATGTTATAACAAACTCTTGGTTTTTATGGTTAAAATGACACTCCTCAAACTAGCTGGATAGCTGCAGGCTATTCAACATAGCTACACTTGCAAAACCCAGGAGATTTCCTTTCTTCTCTCCCTCATTGCCTGCACAATCAGGGGCTGCTCTTTGGTGTGCTTCAAACAAGAGCTCTCAGAAAAGCAGCCAGGGTGCCCAGGAGGGCAGTGCTGAGCACACAGGTGGCACAGTGTCTCCAGTGTACCTCACAACCACGCCAGGCTGCTGCCTGTCCCCTGGCCACGGTTTGCAGCAGCTGGAGATCCACTCCCTCAGAACATCCAGCTGGCCACCGGAGCCAGCACTGGCAGGTCTTGAGGTGGTAATCCATAAAACAGTGTGTAAGGGAGGTCACAAGTGATTTTGTTTATGTTTGTGTGTATTTGGTGCCAAGAATTCACCAGCATATTCGTAGGAGCTCACTGATGGCATAGAATCTTAAAATCATAAAATGGCCTGGGGTGGAAGGGACCCTAAAGTCCAGCAAGTTCCAAAACCCTGCCATGGACAGGGACACCTTTCACTACACCAGGTTGCTCAGAGCTTTTTCCAACCTGGCCTTGAACTCTTAAAGGGTGGGACATCCACAGCTTTACTGGGAAACTTTCGAGTGCATCACCACCCACACAGTAACGATTTCCCCCCAAATATTTAATATAAACCGACTCTCTTTCAGTCTGAAGCCGTTCTGCCTTGTCCTGCCACTCCCTGCTCTTGCGAAAAATCCCTCTCCATCCTCTTACATTTCCCGGCTCTCTTTCCGAGGGAGTTTGGACCACAGCGATGACACTCTGCAGAGGCTGGGCGGGCTGCCCGAGGTGCGGGATGTCCCTCACCCTCCCGGAGCCTCGGGAGCTGCCCGAGCTCCCGCCCCGGAGCGGCCGGCGCTGCTCGGCCCGCGGGCTTCGAGCTCTCTCTGGCGGCAGCGCCGCGGTACTGGCCGCAGCAGGAGCGTCCCTCCTCCCTCCTTCCCCGCTCCCTGGCAAATTCCAGCCTTCTCTCCTTGGAAACTGCGCTGGAGGTGGATAACGGGCAGGCGAGTCGGCCCCCGGGAGGGTTTCCTGGCAGGTGCCACCCCTCGATGAACTCCTGGTTCTTTCAAGGGTTTGGAAACTTCTTCCTTGTCACAGAAATACCATCTTTGGCTCAGGAAGTCCATGAACTGCAAATTGCTTGAGGGTGAAAGACTATTCTGAGAAAATGCCACTCCAGCTTGCCGTGCACTCCTGCCCTTTCCTGAGCAGCTGCTGCTGCAGGCAGAGGTGGGGGCAGGATGGATCTGGACGGCTCCTGCTCCTGCTCCTGCTCCTGCTCCTGCTCCTGCCCTGGTGGGGTGTTCCAGGCTCTTGTGGCAGGGCAGAGAGCACTGCCAGACAGGCTGTTGGGGAATCACTTTGCAATAGGGTTCTGCACAAAAAGATGTATTTTGCCAAGGTGCATCTCTTCACAGAGTCATAGAATGGTTTGGGTTGAAAAGGATCTTAAAGATCATCTACTTGCAACCATTTTCCACTAGACCAAGTTGCTCAAAGCCACATCCAGCCTGGTCCTGAACACTTCCACAGATGGGGCATCCACAGCTCCCTTGGGCAGCCTGTTTCAGTGCCTCACTCACTTCACAGTAAAAAATTTCATGCTAATACATGACCTAAACTTACCTTCCTTCAGCTTAAAGTCATTCTCCCTTATCCTATCTTCACACAGGGTTTTTTGGGCTGTTTGTCAGTCCCTCTGGCTGTGCTGAAATTCATCCCCTTTTGGGATCCAGTGCACCTGTGTGCAGAAATCTGCTGCAGCCCAAGCAAATGCACATATACAGGTGAATACATGTGTAGACATGAGAGCATCTTAAACTGAATTTCTTCTCCACTCTTCCTCTTCAAGCAGACAGATGAACACTGCAGACTGAGTGGCTCAGCTGCTTTCCTATCCTTACAACCCCTCACAGGGACACCTTATGCTCCCTGATCACAAGAACCTGCTCCTTGTCATGGTTCAACCAGGTTGTTCTGCTCAGAAACTTTCTCCAGCACAGCAGGACCATGCAGCTGAGTTATTCACTGTCAGCAGGGCCAGTGCTTGTTTGTATGAATATCCTGGACATGTGCCCTGCAGCACACATGGGCAGCTGAATCTATGTGGAATTGCTCTTTACTTCTGAGTGCTCAACCTGGTCATCTTAAAACATGTCTTTAAAACACAGTTTTGCCCTAGTCTGGGATTTCCCTCTGTAATTTTGCATGTTGTGTGTGATGAATGTTTCTCCCTGCAGAGAACAGCAAGCTCTGGGACAGAGAAAGTAAAAGAGAAGCCAAGCAGGAGACAGGAATATGGTGTGAGTGATGAGTCTACAGCTAAAATGTCTACAATGGCTTATTAAAAAAAAAAAAAAAGAAAGAAAAGCTTATTCTGCTTTCATATCCATTAAACTGTGTTACATGAGTTTAAAAGAAAATAGAATCTGACCAAATTCTGCTACAAATCAGCTATATAAAGGCATTAAATTGAATGCTTAATTGGTGTAAATGGCACATTTCTGCTATTAGTGTTGGACTGCAGATAACGTCAGTTTCAAATTAATGAACAAAATTCTGGTCATTTCAGAAGGGAAAGAAAGTTCCAAATCTACAAAGGGCACTTCCCAAGATGCTTTTGCTTAAGTAAACATCTGACTGCAAGGAAGAAGAGAGGTTCTATATGCTGTTGGAACAAAACTTCAGGAAGGAGGATCTCTCTGTCCTTTGGCACCCATCTTGTGCATTGAAAACAAACCTCAGTTATGTCCAGAGCTCCTGGATCTGAAATGCCTCATCCAGCCTGCAGCAATTTGACCAACAATACTGGAGCCAATCTGTTGGCTTAGTGAGCTCTAGAGCAGTGATTTTGGCAAAGAGCAGGAGACTTGGGTTGGGCACATCTTGCAGTTATGGCAGCGATATTTTTTTGAGGGGAAACCTGGTCTGACAGAGTTTCCTGAAGCAGTTACTGTGTCTTTCCAGCTGGGACCCAGGTCATGTTGAAAGGAGATGATGGGGTTTGTGCCCTTGCTCTGTGCTGTGCCTCTGATGTGGTTCACCAGCCAGAGAAGCTGATCTGCAGAAGTGATGTGATGTGGGTCTGTTTTGGGGCAAGCTTTTCACACACCTGCTAGGGTTGGCCTTCTAACAAATTATTTAGCATTGTGATAAGATAATTCCTCTGGAAAGAAAGAAAAAGAAAGTTGTGGCACATGGACTGAGAAATCCTGGCAGGTTTGGTGTGACACCCAACAGCTGAAGTGAGCTGATGCCATGGGACTGTTGGGTAGAGATAAGGGCTGAGTAGCAACTCTTGAAGAATGTGTAAGAGGACAGCACAGAGGGGCTGCCACTGTTCTTCCATCAGCAGCTAGCCTGGAAAAAGGAGAAAATGCAGCAGTGTCCATAAAGCATCTTGTCCAGAGTCTTCATCTTGCTCCATGCTGAGGGCTGCTGGCAGCTCCATTGTTTGGGGGCCCGTGTTTTCCAGCCAGACCCCTGGATGTGGACACACCCCTTGGCTGGCTGTTGTGCTCCATCTCCCTGCCCCGTGGTTGCATTGAGAGGGCAGTGATGAGCTCTGGGTGCTGTAGGGCTCAGGAGGCTGTGCCCTGCTCACTGCCAGCACTCCTTACTTCATGGGGACGTGAGGCACCTCCAGCCCTGCCTGCTTCCTCCTCTGTGTGTGCACAACCTTCAGGGCTCTTCTGAAATCTCCTCAGCTGCTCCACGTTTCATTCCTGATGTGTTTCTGATGTCCTTTTGTTTAGACAAAAGAGAAATCCCCAAAAGCTGTAACCTAAAACCCCACCTCTCTGAATATGATGCAACGAGTGGCTTCGGCTGCCTGGTGGGATTCAAACAACAACCCTCGCTGACCTTGCATTCATCCTGCAGCTGAGCTGCTCCACCCCAGCAGCTCAAATTCCCAGCGAGCTGGAGAAGACCAGTGCCACGTAGCTGGCTTTTTCCTGCATCCTGAGCAGCAGGCAGCAGCAGCAGCAGTGGGCAGTCTGGGTGCCAGGCGGCCTTGGGAAGAGCCTGCAGTCCCCGGGCAAATCTGCAGGGTCATTGCACGTGGGGCCTGTGGCCCAGAGGGCTCGTTCAGAAGTGCTACAAGATTTTCTCCTTGTGGAGAAAAGTGGAAGAAGAGACTTCATTCCACGCTCAGTTTTTATAAGACATCCCTCAGAAAAGGTGGGCAATTTTGCATGCGTTTTTTCCAGCCCAAAATATTTTGCAGAAGGCGCTTTCATAGTGTGGCCTTACTCATCAACCCAATCACATCACTGAGGAATTATGTCTTAAACTAATTAAATATGTGAAGCCACATGGGCCCAGAAGCTGGAAGAATGTCCCCCACTAAGGTGGCAAAATGTTGTTTACGGATTCACTAAAAAGCATTTAAGAGCTATTCCCATGACTGCTAAAACATTTAAAGGGCCAGCATTACAAAGGATAAGCAATTAATGATTTATTAGCTGAAATGGGTGGAACAGGATTGGAAAAGTTCATGTATTCCTGCTCAGAGCTAAAGGAAATCAGCAGAATTGAAAGAAATTTGAAGACAAGTGTCCACTCAATGTTGTCCCAAGGCACACCCATCTGTGAAAGTGTCTTCCAACCCTCAAATCCACAATGACTAATGAGTGGTAGGATAATGGAGTTAAAACTCTTCTAAGATTACTTTACACAAAAGGGGAAGAGAAATTGCTTAGTGTCATTAGGAAAATCGGGATGAAAACAAGTGATGGAAAATTTAGCCTGACACTCAAGAAACTCTGAGCCACTGACATGAAACTGTGCCCAGTCTGATTGCCAGGGAGAGGAGGCACAAAGAGGTGTCTGACTGTGGGCATCTTACAGACTCCTGCCTGTGGTTTATAAAGTGCTGTGGATGACTGAGGGTAAAAAATACTGTAAGCAGGGTACTTTGGGGATTTACAGTCCTTAATGACCTCAGAGCTCTTCCAGATACACATCTGACCTCGATGTTACCCCTAATACTTGGCCAATACTGCAGCCTGCCAAGGATGACTTTTTATCTGTGTTCTCTTTGGCTGAACTTGTATGTGACATTGGAAATAAGATCAATAGATTTGTTTTTTCATTAGTATTTTGCATGCTGAGAGTTGAGAGGGTCTTTGCCAGTCACAGAGATAGTCTCATATGAATGCTGGTGGATGTCTATGGCTATAAGTTTGTTCTCTTATTTGGGATTTTTGATTCCCATCTTTCAAACTGCTTATATACATATGGTGCCACATTAACAATAATAAAGAATAAGCATTTTTTAAGAGCAAAGTGGACTTGTCATCTTGAACCTACATGGGATTTTTTGCCAGTTCAAATTAGTGCAAATTTGCTCTGTTGACATGAATTATCATGCTTAGCTTTCATGCAGCATATAATCTCACATACTCTAATGTTAATTAAATTCCTAAGAAGCAGCTTTCTGATCTCTCTATGGGGAGCTTGTTTGCCTTAAAATGAACTACTGTGCTGAGATAGTCTCCACTATACCAGCATTACGTTCACTACATTAACTCAGTAAAGACTTTGGCTTAAGACTTGTAGCTGAACCTCAGTAATCCCCTTTGCTTATCTGGAAACCCAGGGCTTCTGCAGCGTGGGGTCTGAGGCTGGTGACTGGTGGTGATCCCAACCTTTCTGCTTGTTACAACACCCTCAAGTGTTGCCACAGCATTCAAATGAGTCCCACAGAGAAATGAGCAGTGAGGTGGCTTTGTTTGTGAAGCCCTCCCCACCCTGACTGAGAATTGCTGCCCTGTGTCCATCAGTTTTGCTTGTGGCCCTTTAGAAAGGGTCTGGAAGAGTGTTGTCTGTCTAGGGCACCTTCCCTTGCCAGCCCCAAGTGGATTTGCACGTGAGGAGAGGCATCTGCCACAGAGCCCTGCTGTGCTGGAGACCTCAGCCTGGCAAAGCTCTGGGAGAGAGAAGATGCTACCAGTCCCTGAGGAAGGAAGGTTGATATTTCCTCATTTAGGGGGCAGCTCTGCTCCTTCCAGGCTGTTGTGGTTGCTCAGGTTTGGGGAACAGGAAGGCAAAGTGAAGTCTTTCTACCCAGGCAATGATTTGGGATGGGGGAGAGGGGATTGAGTGGCTGGTTAGCTCCTGAGTGAACAAATACTGGCCCTGTGTTTAGATACCAGGTGAAAAAGACCCCCATCAGAGGTGTTTCCTGACTGTGTGACTTCATCCTTGTTAAAAAGAAGGAGGAGGAGCAGAAACTAATACCAAAGCCTTGGTTGGTCCTGAGGAATATAGAGAGTGTTTTTCTCTCACAAGTGATGGGACCACCTGCTTGGCTTTGGTGTGAACAAAGAATGAAATAGGAAATTCTCCCATTCGGGGTGAGAGTCCTGGACATCTTTGAATCCACTTAGCATTCTATGTAGTGTCAGGATGTTAGTCCTGAGTGCTCTCAAATATTCCCAGAGGTTACAAGCTCAAGCACTTGACACAGGCAAAAGCTGAGACTTTTAAAGATGGATACAAAGAAAGCTAAACCTTCCCTGGGGTATCCAACACATCCTACACCGCCAGTTAGTGCATTTCTCTCTCCATCCCAGCAGTGTGAGGTGTAAGGGCACAGTGGTAAGAACAGGAGGTGTCAGGGGAATTCATATTCCAGGGGAATATGGAATATGGGGTTGTGAGGAGAAAAATATTTTCAGAGTGCCTTAAAAGCCTGTGTGGCTCCTCTGGCAGGGTGTGTTTGCTCTGCACAGGTGTCATGTGTCTCTGCTGGGGCTGGGCTTGGGCCAGCACTGCTCCTGGGACCACTGTGGGCTGAGATCCCACAGGGCCAGGCCTCAAAGAGCCCCAGAGCTGGGAGGGAGCCGGGAGGAGCCCTTTGGAGGTGCTGAGGATGCTGAAAGCAAAACCTCACTGACCCCATGGCCCAGCTGACCTTGAGGGCTGTGTCGTTATGTCCTGGGATCAAACCTAATATTTGCACAGCCCTGACACTGCTTTCTTAATGCAACCACCACTGCCACTTGTTTTTGTTGTTTTGGGGTGTTTGGGGGTGATATCAGCATTATTACCTGTTTTCTTGGGGAGTTTAGGTTTATTAATGCATTCTGGAAACACTTTCTGGGGGCCTTTAGTAGGGCAATGGGCCAAATCTTCCCTGATCCTTGTAAACATTCAACCTTGAATGGAATGTTTTTAATTCTCATTTTTGTGAAGTGCTGCCAGGCTGAGGTGTCAGTCCTCTATCCAACAATATTCCCATCAGAATCAATGCCAGGTGTAAATAAAAGCAAACCATTTAGTCCATTGCCATTTATTTTTAAAAAGCACTTTCATCCTTCGAGTCACTTTGATTTTCTCTAAAAAAGGAAGACATTTCACTCTTTGTCAATACAGAATGGTGAGTCCAGTGGTGTTTCATAGAAGAGGTAACAAAATAGGTCTTTGGCAATGTGGCAGATGACTTAATGCAGGGTGAGTTTTACTGATTACTGAAAAACATTTCTCTCTGCCCAAACAACGACCTTCTAGTTTCAACCTATACAATTCTGAAATATCAGGTAAAATAGCAATCTCATTGTAAGTATATTTTTACTGGAATTATTTAACCTTGCAGCCGTGGTCAAAAACTTCCCTTTCAAGCAGCACCTTACAGAGCACTCCCATTTGCCCTAATCAAAGAAATGGAAGTTGGGACAAGTGCAGGTTTGCTGTCCATTAATTTGAGTAGGAAATGTGTATTGCAAAAATCTCTCTCAATACAAGTACCAGTAACTCAATTTGGAATAACTTGTGGTTAGTGGGATTTGCTTTTAAGCAACGAAGTTCAAATATGTAATACAGCAATAGTGGGAAATGGTTTAGATTAAGCAAATAATGTAAAAATCATTTCTGATTTTATTTTTATTAAATTTTCTTGTTGTCACAAGCTCAGAGTCTGATTCTGCAAATGGCTGAGAAGCTCCTGGGAATTGCTAAATACTTTGCAGTACCATGTGTAGGAGGAGACTGAGAAGATTTTAAAGCACTTTGTAGGAAAGATGTTTCTGTCTGAGTTGTAGATAAAAACTGAGCAGGACAAATTGTATCAGAATTACCATACTGGTCAGTGAAAACCTTTTTAGAACATCAATGTGAATATGTTGCCTCAGACAGGGGTCCATTTGGCCCAGTACCCCATCTTATTTTTACAGCTGCAAGCTGTTTTCTGTTCAGGGGGGTTATTGAGCCCTGTGTGGTTTGTAGTCAGTATTAATGACCATTCTTCTGAACATCTCTCCATTCTCTTTCATGCATGGAAATTCCAGCATAAAGGACACCAAATCTAGGAACATCATCTCCAAGGGCAACCTCTCAGCAAGTTCTGTTGCTTTTGACGGATTATGAACATTAGCAGATTTTAACCCTGTGTTTCAGGTCAGTGGGGGGAAAAATAAAACTGAGATTGACTGCAGTAAGAGGATTTATAAATCTATTGCTGAAAAGCAAGACTGAGCCAACAAGGCAGATAACCAGAAAAGTTCACAGGCTTGTTTTTGTCTTAGACCCAAAAACCTCTTTTTTGCAGTGGAGACTTGCATGCTGATGAACATAAACTACCTTCTGATCCAATTTGCTGAGAGTTTGACCTAGAAGAAATCATTGTAGCCATGCAGGATTTCCATGTGGATGTGTGGACATGTTCCATATACACAGCTCAGTAGGTCTTGGCTGCACAAGACAGTTTCAATTTTTAATGAAAGATGCCTGGAGATGAAATATTTAACACCTCTTTCTGTAAAGTCCAACTCCCCTTACTACCACTACAAACATTGCAAAGGGCAGTGATATTGCTTGTTGCTCCAAGTGTTTTAGAGTGATGGATGAAGAGAAAGGCTTTATTTTTAAAGTCAGATATAGTATGCAAAGATTACTAACACTGAACTGAATCTTGCAGTTCTGACTTACTGAGGCCAGTGGGACTTTCATAATTGAAACTATTTATATAGGAAGATTTTATTCAAGTGAGAACTAGGAAAAACCTTCTTGACTCTTTTATTTTTTCTTGGGAGGAAAAGAATTTAAAATTCAAAAGACCCTCTCTATGAAGATTGAGTGGTATAGAGAGATTCTGTAAGAGAATTTAAAGAGAAATTAATTGTTCTATGGTCTGCCCAGGGGTGACAATTAGTGCCACCCACTTCTTTTGATTAATTTTAAATTTCCCTGTTTGTTTCTGGGAGAAACCCTTAAAGAACTCCATCCCTCACAGTGTGCATTTTCCCTCCTGGGAGGTGGAAGTGTTTCTGCTCTATCAATGGGAAACTGTTGTTCAGGAGAAGAAACTTCAAGCCCGAGTTGGCTCAGTGGAAGGAGATGGGAGCTGGTAATCCATGTGCATTACAGTGCTGGCTGATCAATAATAATTCAGGGATAGAGTGGTGTGGCGTCAACTGAGAAGTATTTCAGGGCTTGATTAGTTGTGCTCCTTTTCCATGGGGACTGTAGTGCAATCTTCACTTATAAAGACATGTGATCTGAAAGCCTGAGGCAGAACAACCCTTGTTTTCACAGGAGAAGCTTTTCTTGGCTGCAAAAGCTTTTACATCCTCATCCTTCTGTGTCTTCTCCACAAAATTATATATTAAAAAAAAAAAAAAGGGGGGGAGTTTAGGATGGCAACAACATCACAGCCTCTGAGAGGTAAAATAGCATGTAAAAAAATATTTTGGGCAGTGTTGCCTCATGCCTGCTTCATTCTGTCTCTTGTCATCTATGCTTTTCTTGGGGCTCTCATGTTTTCCCACATTGAAGGTACCCAGAAGGTCACTTTAAGTGAAGAATATAGAACATTTCTGCAGAATCTGACCTTTCTCGCCAGAAAGTTATCAGGTATGTACTGGAATTTCAAAATTACTTAACTGTACAGGGAGATACTCATTCTCTTGCTTTTCAAATGAGATTTTTTTTTTGCTTTTGAGCTCATTCTTTGAAATACTAATAGCTGACCCTGCAAACAGGATTTTCCCTCTGCCTGGCTAATGACTGCTCTTTTCTTCCTTAGCTGTGATTTTTGACTGCAAGTTTCCCCAGTCCCTGTGTTCCTGCCTGGAAAGACTTTTCCTGGGATGACTGTGTTCTCTCTTTTGCCCAGGTTACCTCAGGTCCTTAATGAGCAGCTGAGATTCCTTGCTGAGAGCTGAATCCTGTCTCTCACAAAGTTTCTCCAGCTCCCTCCTCCCTGCTCTGAGCTTCCCTTCCAGCCCTCTGGTGATGGGATGCTCAGAGGGAGACAGTTCTGCACCCCAGACCTGGTGATGCTATGCAGGGGTAGAGGAGAAAAGAAGGGCTAGAAATCCTCCTGGGTTTGTGATGGGGCTCATACACAGGCTTGGAGTTTCACTCAGGTGTCTGTGCTGGCACAATGATCAGTTTTGGGCAATTAGATAATGTAAATAATGTCCTTTCAAGCAAGGCTCAGCCACGGGGAGGAGGAATAAGGGTTGCAGGCTCTGGGATTCACAGCAGGGTACTGGGCAGTGACATCCAAGTGGTTCATGTTGGTTCCCTACTGTTGACCTCACATTTCTTAATGACTTTGGGACAAAGGAAGACTAATCTCCTGAGAAGCCTCAAATGAAACAGGACATTCAGGCTGGAAGCTGATTATTCAATCATCTTGCCCTGCTTCTTTGTATTTACGTTTATTTGTGCCTTGTATTTTTATTCACCAAAGCCACTGAACCCACCTGACTTTTTCAGAGATGGGGGTGAGGGGCTTGAAAGGGAAGGATGAGAAGTTGAATATTTTTATCCTTTAAGAGAATATGAGCAAATCCTCAGCTGGAGTAAATTTCACTGGAGTAACAGGCTGGCTGCTCCCTGAGTGGTGCTCTGCAAACCCTCACTGTGCCTCCTGCTGTGCCTGTGACAGATAATGTGACAGAAAATGAGAAGATGTTTAAGAAGGACATCCGTGAGCTCTTCAGCACAGCTGACCCAGTCTGGTTTATCAATCCAGAAGAAAGATGGAGTTTCTTTGGGTCTCTCTTTTTTTGCTGCACAGTATTCACGACTGTGGGTAAGTACAGAGGTAAAGTAACACCCTTCAGAATCAATTCCTATTGCTGCTTTCTCTAATGCATTTCTTCCAGGGAATCAAAACCACCTTAAATAAACAAACAAACAAAAAACACCCGTTCTAAACCCAAAGCCCAAATCCCCTTGAATTTTTCTCCTGAGCGTTGATGATGAGTCTGCAAGCAGTTCTGCAAACACAGACTGCAGAGACACAGAAACAAGTCAGAATTTAGTAACTAGTGATGGTACACACTAATTAGCTGCATCATTACATATATACTATAATATACATTCATATATGACGTGCACAGAACTGTTGAACTAAAAAGAAAGCTCCATTTTTCAGTCAAACCTTATCCTTGCCACTGTTGTGTGTCCTCTTGGGTAATGTTTTCTTCTCTGGAAAGGTAACTCATAATGCATATATTGTTTTTCAATTGCTTCCCAGTTACTTATGTCTAATTCAGCTTTGTTAATCTGTGGCTCTGTAATTAACCACGGTGGTGTTCACATTTCTCTGGGCTAACAGCACATGATAGTGTTTAAGTCACACCTCTGAAATCTTTCATTCTGACTTCACATTTCAAAGGAGGACCTAGATCAAATAGGAACATCTGCTCTGATTTTGGCTCCCTCTGCATTGCTAAATACAACTCCTCGTGCTCATTCCCAAAGCTACTTTTATCCCTTTGTTAATCTTTCTCAAATGCTGGCAAGTACAGGCGCTGTCTGTCCAAATTTGTCATAATCAAAGCTGGATGGGAAATATTCCCACAGCACTGTATCAAATTGCAAAGACATTTCCCCACTGCAGTGGGACATACTCAAGATCTCAGCATGGGCATGCATCTTACTGTAAAACAAAAACTGAGCCTAAAAAAGGAGCTGATCCTACACAAGGGACAGTGTGAGAGCTGCTGTGCTCACTCAGAGCTCGAGTGTGCTGTGTCACAGCTCAGACCCCAGACTCCCATCTCTTAGGTGACTCTTCAAACTCAGCTTCTTGCAGCTTGAAGACAGAAGTCTGGGTGGTCAGGGACCAGGATCCTCAACCCTGTGAATATCTCCTGGGACAAACACAGCAGCCAGGAACTTTTGAAAGGGGATGTTTTATCAGGAAGCTCTGACTTCTGCAAAGCAATGAAAAAGCATATTGTTGAAAATGTCTTCCCTGGGTGTATTTACCCACCTCCTTTAACATGGGACTTGGCCAGTGTTGCCATACACACTGACCCAACATATTTATTTCTAAACTGCAAGTACTTTTTTCCCCTTCATAGCACTGACTATTAATGCATCCTCCTCAGTTTTGACCTGAGTTTTGGGATCAGTAGAAAGCCTGGAATATTTGCTGCTAAGGGATGGAATAGGTGGCTATTTCCATAGCAGTGGGTTTGTTATTTGCAGTATGAGGAAATGATAAATCACCTCGGGATAGAATCAAATTATCTACCTTGAATTTTCTGGGAGAATTGAGGCATCTAGTCTGAAGCTGGATGGTCTGAGCTACATCTCTTCACTGCCTGGGGAGGCTGCCTAGTGGCTCATCCAGGATAGATTTCTGGATAGCTAAATTTAAGCTCAAGATAAGTCCTAAGCCTTGAAACTGCACAAGTCATTTTTACAGAAATTGATTTTAAAAAGAGTAAATAAGATCATTCTCTGAAATAATTACAATAATCTTCCCCAAGTGCTTCAACAGTAAAGATTATCATCCCCAGTTGGCCTGTGGGGAACAGAGTGACCAAGAATAAATAGTATTTACTGTGTTTTCCTCACAGCAAAGCGGGGACTGAGGCTGGGTTCAGACCAAAGGCTGTGGCAGCCAGAAGTGAAAACATGAATGGATAAAGAAAATGAGGGAAACCACACCTCAGCACATGAGCTAATAATCTTACAGGCCAAGTACTTGGCCTAGAAGCTCATCTAGGGAAGAGCAGTGTTTTTGAAGGGAGAGAAGAAATATTCAATGTCTTCTGAAGGATGAGGAATAAAATGGTGGTTAAAATTTAATACAGTTACTATAATACCAGTTTTCCCCCACTATAATGGAAGAACACTGGCTTACAATTGAGTTTCATATCCAATATGTTAGAGGAAGGAAATATAAATCCCCAAATTGGATTTAGGGGAAGGGCATATCTTCACTGCTGGTTTATGTATCACATCTCTCTCTCTTTCCCTTCTCTTCCTCTTCTTGTTCCTGTTCAAGGTTATGGTAACACCTATCCTGTGACACGGATTGGGAAGTACCTCTGTATGTTGTATGCTTTATTTGGGATCCCTCTGATGTTCTTGGTCCTCACAGACATGGGGGACATCCTTGCGACCGTCTTATCCAAGTGCTACAACGAGTTCAGGAAACTGCAGTCCAAAATCCTGGACTCTAAACTCTGCTCTGGATCCACATGTAGCAAAAGGAATGAACTGAAATCCAGGGCACAGTCTAAAATAGTCATCAACGAGCCCCTGACCATCATGGAAGTGCTGAGAAGTCAGTCAGGTATGAAACGGAGGCTGGTCAAATACCGCAACGTGGAGCTCTTCGAAATGTTAATTGCCAGGGAGAAAAAAAACACACAACCAGCAAGAAATAAAAGCATGGAGAGATGGAGCTCGTGTCCTGAACTAGCCAGGGAAAAGGCAGTGTCCAGAGTAATCGAGAATTTCGACAAAATAGGGAAGGAGTTAGAAAAATTAGATGTGCCCATTGTATTAATGGTGCTCGTTATCTTTGTGTACATCTCCTGTGCAGCTGCTATTCTTCCAAACTGGGAAAGAAATATGGATTTTCAGGAAGCCTTTTATTTCTGCTTTATCACTTTGACCACTATTGGATTTGGAGATACAAAACTAGAACATCCCAAGTTTTTCTTGTTTTTTTCCCTCTACATTATGATTGGCATGGAAATTGTCTTCATTGCTTTCAAGCTGGGCCAAGACCGCTTAATTGTTCTGTATAAAAAGGTGATTTCATTTTGTGCAGAGAAAAATATGCCATCAAAGAAGATATATCCAAAATAAGAGCAGTCATTTCTCCTTCACTTGCCAGCATTGGCCACTGCAATGAGACGAAATAGTTTCTGTGTATTTCTGCCTTGGGCTGGCAGGTGCCTTGTGATTTTTGCTGAGAAATGACTGTGAAATGGCTGAATACCTCTGGAGGCACTTGGTGAAGGCATCTCCAGGGAGTGCTTTCCAAAGAGGTCCCTTCTAAATAATCAAAGATGCTGCATGATGAAGAAGCTGAAGGCTCTCCCTGCCAGTTCTCCCTGACATATTTTACAAAGCTCTGACTTCCTGCAGCCTTTCTGTCCCCCCTCCCACAGCAAGCTAATCCAGGAGTTTTATTTTCAGTACTTGCCCAGGCAAGGCTCAGATCTCCTTGTCTGCATCCAGGGCCAGCTTGGTTGTGGCTGTCTGTCCTGAGCTGTGACACCAGGCTGCTGCCACCACCAGAGAGAGCTGGGGAGGGGACCTGTGGACACAGCTGCTGTCTATGGCAAACATCACACCTTGCACAGGCCAGGAAATGTAAATGGAAAGGAAGGACACCACATTTTTCCATCTTTGTCACCTGTCCAGAAACCAGAGACTCTCTCATCTGCTCAGGGCTGAAACCTCTCCTGGCCCAGGGTGATTTACCGTGTCTGTGCTCAGCCTGGAGCCAACGTGTGTCCCACAGTGTGCAGCTGCTCAGGGGCTCGTGGCACGTTCTGGGGGAGGCCCAGGCAAACCTGGAGTGGCTGCAGCCCCAGAGTGAGCTCCACATCTTTGCTGATAAAGGAGCACGTGCTGAACACCGGCCCAGGGGTCCCCACTCCTCACCCACATTTCCCTCTGCACACACTGCTTGACTTCTGGGAGCTCCTTCACCCACCTGGAGAAGGAAAATCCACTGGGATGAGGGGAGAATGCCATAATTATATAATTGTGGAGCACATTAAGATGAGAATATTGTTGTTTCTTCAGGATTTTGCTTATATTGTTAACAATTTGAATTGTCAATAATAGGTTTTCATTAAAACCAATAATTTAGAATAAAAATATATAATTAATATAAAGGAAACCACTGACTTTAATTAACCACCTTTCAGCTTATAGATGATATGCATGCCCACTAAATGTGAACATCTGTAGTTAATAAAAAAGGCTTGATTATGACAGAATGTACAGTGTTCTCCACTATCAAATTCATCATTTGGAGCTGAGATTTTCAGAATATTTCATGCCATCTTATGTCTGTTGCACTCCATGTATGTGGCAATATGTATTCAGTCCTTATTAATAATTAGATGCAATTAAGCACTGATGATATGCAAGATATATAATGATAGTATATAGAAAAGTGTTTTATAGGAATAAAAATAAAAACTACAGAAGCTGGAAGAAACTTCAGTTAACTTTGTCGTGTTTGCTGTGATTTTGGCTTTACACAGAAAGTCCCTACTCTCATATTACTTAATTTTATGTCTTCAGATTAAAATCAGAGTTGAACTTTGGTATTATCAAAGTTTTCAGAAACCAATGAAAGGACTTGGATGATATCATGGGTTTTGGATCAGATAACTGCACTTCCTGCTCCTCAAGGTTTTCCTTGTGATATCCTAAAACTGTCAGCATTTTTAATAACTGGTCTTTATGTAATTTAATTTGTTTCTCTCATATCAATGGGATCTCATTTATGAAGAGCAGTTAATCCTGAATTTATGCCCTATAGATTTCTCATTGGCACAGTACCTTAATACCTTCCCATTTACTTTATGGATTTAGGGAATTCTGGCTGGATTTGCAATAAGGATTCTGCACCAAATCATTCTAGTTATGGCCAAGGGATGGCAGTAAACAGCTTTCTTTCCTATAGAACCTGTCATTAAGGGGGATAAAAATGTATTTTGCAGAAGGAGAGGGAACAAATCACATCCCCATTACCCTCTGTAAACAGTAATGCACCTGACTGTTGAATATAATGCACAGCTCTGGTCCTTCACCTCCCAAAGGATATGTAAATTTGGAAAAAAATTTATAGCCCAGGGTAAGGGATGAACAAATACAGGGAAGAACTTCCATACAGGACATGTACAGTAGCCCTCTACTCTGGAAAGAGGTGAGAGACTGATGGAGGGATGTGTAGCATTACAGGGGCAGAGAAAAAGGAAACAAGGAATGATGGAATGATTTTCAAACATCTCTCATTATGAGAGCTTGGGCTGACAAATGAATCCCACATGTGACAGGCTTAAGAAAAGAAACAGAAAGAAGAGAAAATGGTGCTACACACAACATATAATTAAGCTGCAGATACTCCTTGTCATGGGAGGATGTGGCAATTAAAAGTTCCCATTAGATCAATGAGAGATGGGACAAAACCATGAAAGAAAAACTTTGAAAACAATTAAATCCAGTGATAACAATTCTGGCTCAATAATCACTGAGTTCTAAATCAGGACATGAGGAGAAACCTCTCTACAGACTTTGCTGTCCTTGTTCTCTTCCTTTGCAACCTGCTGTCTCTCAGAGACAGAAAGTATTCTGTCCATCAGTTCTGGCCTGATTTCCATGCCTGTAATGCATAGAAACATATTGCTATAGAGCTAAAAAGATCTCTCAGCAAATCTAATGCCTGAATAGATATTTAGTTTCCTATTTGTGTGCCAGGTAGGCAAAACATATCACCAAAACCTGTGATTTAGGCCACACAACACAACCACTCTGCAGTAAAAGTAATGTGGTCATTTGGCCTGTGTTATGAAGCAAGCAAAGCAAACATTTGGCATCTGTCATGAACCTAAAGGAGGGTGGAGAGTTGGATACACATTGCATTGTCAGGTATAAAAAGGTATTTATGTCTTTGGTTCAGGTGCACTGAAACACTGATCCCCCCAGACAGGAATATCTGGGCCTGATTCTCTTACTCTCAGAGCTGGGAGCCAGTTTCCAGGTGGCAGAGCAGCCTTGGGCTGACAGTGACAGCAGCAGTTCACAGTGCAGAGCAGGAGCCGAATGTAAATACAGTGAAAATAGCCACAGAGCTAATGAAAATGAAACAAAGTAGTGAGTAATGGCTCACTTAGTGCATAAATATTTATGATTTGACTGTTCTTATCATGGACTAAATCCTGGAAGAATTCACAGTGTCTGCCCACAGAAGTTTTTATTCAACAAAATTGACATGGAGATCAGCTTTGTTTGCTTCAAAGCAGTACAAAATATTGCTTTTCATAAATTTTCCCCATCACAATCTGCATGAGCTGGTGGATTGGATGTGAAGGGCTTCACTGAAGAACTCTTCTATCAGGGGAGACGTGACTGATGGGGAGAGAGTTGCTTGATGTGTAACCCACAGCGGATATGAGTTATTAGAGCCCCAGCTGGAGAGCTTTACAGATCAAATGCACTTGACGCTGAAGGATGCTGGATCAATCACCCTTGATTGGGCCAAGATGGAAGCTGTCACGAGCACTTAGGAGCAGAGAGCAGGGTATTCCTGGTGTGGGAATCACAGGGGAACCATGGAGGAATGAGTGGAGGGAAAATAATCTTTGGGCAGAAGGGTTAGAAGGAGAAAACGATGGCAGTGAAGGAGGAAAAAGCCATTTTCTGTGTAGACATAAATATGGTGAAGAGATGCTTGAGACTGAAAATACAGCAGGGCTCTTCCTCTAGCTTGGGGAGGTTTGTGCAGCCAGCCTGGTTGGAGAGCCCTTCTTAAAGCACTGGCTATGGATGATGGGCTCCAGCAGAGGTGTGAACACCACCAGCCACAGGAGGGCAGAGAATCCTTCAGTGCAAGGAATCCTCCTGAGAGCCAAAACTGGCAGAAAGATGATGCAGGGTCTGCACTCCAAAGCCATTAATGAAACCATCAGAAACATTCCTCTTACCCTCTGCTTTGTCATTCAAAGAATGACACTGCATTCAGAAGCATCTTTTGCATGAGCAGAAGGAAATTCTTAATGGGATGTAGGACCTGTCATCTGTGTGCCAGTAGCTCACATGTAGTCCAGATTTTGGTGGGCTCAGTGTTAATAACATCTGATAGTGCTTTGATGGCTTTTATGCTTTTTCAACTTGTTCCAGGTGGAGATGCACCCACATCACAAAAACACTGCCACATAATGAATGCTAATTGCATTGTGGTGGCAGGCCCAGCAGAGGCGAAGGCTGGGACTCCAGCTGAGAGCAGCCCCTGCAGTCCTCTTTGCTTCCAGGCTCCCAGCATACCTTGTGATCCTAATTTCCAGACCTCAGGGAGCATCCAATGTGGCTGTTGCTCACAGTGTGAGTGCTTTGTGAACCCAGAAGGATGGGTCTTATCATTTAACCTGGCTTTCATAAATGAAACACTCTTTGAAAATTTATTATTCTTATACATAAGTAACAATATTTAATTTTAAAAATTATTATCGTTACTATTATTAAGCAACTCCACGAGCTGTACTCAGCATGTTCTGCCAGGACATGCTATGTTCCAAGACCAGCTTAAATTATTTAGTTGGGCTACCTTTTCCATTTCTTCCTCACCTTATGCACCACTTATAAGTTAGAAAAACACATTTTTCAAGCCATCCACCATGGCAGCCTGCATTCACACACAGAGCAATCAGGTTGCTCAGGATAAATTTCAATTATCTCTGATAAAGTACACAGGCACAGATAGTGGCAGAAATACAAGGAATTTGCTCCATCACTCATGTAACAAATCATAGCTATGTGAAGACAGCAGATCTCTCATATATGAAGCCAATATTTTTAGGATGGCAGCCTGAGGTCTAAGTGCAAACCTTCATGAGCAATGAAGTCCATGAATGTATTGCTTGTACGTGCCAATAACTGGTTGTCTGCACGTGGTTTTCATTAGAGAGTTTTAGGAAGTGCTTGAACAAATGTTAGCTGGCTTGTGTGCTTTTGAGTTTGCATGTGAATCTGAGCTTTTTGCTTTTTTTTTTTTTTCCTTTGAGTTAAAAATTCAGTTTTTAACAGAGTAGACAAAATGTAGTTCTTTTGAGGTTATTTCAGGCTTTTTCAAAGTGATGAAGCTCTCAGGGTCTGGTCAGAGACAGAATCCTTCCAACACTGGTCTTGTGCATAAAACTTTATGTCTGTGCATTTTCAGGATGCACCAAAGTCCAGAGGAAATGGAAAGAGATGGCAGAGAAGGGAAGGGAAAACAAAGCAAGAAGAAAAAAGCAGAAATTTGACAGTGAAAAATGAATTGCTGTGTTAAGCATCTACTGATGAGAAATCAGGGTAACGATGCTGTCTAACAACATTGATTCATTACATTATCTGCTTCCACAGATTCCTGTGTGAACAGGAAAACTGAGTGGGAGAACACCACAAAATCAGCATATAAAGTTGCCAATGTACTTGATGTGCTGCTGGAAGAGAGCTCCTTGATGTGCTGTGCAGATTGTCATCGTGCTCCCTGATCTGTGCCACCTGTTTGCTCTCTTCTGTCACACATGGCAAAAAGATTGGAGAAGCAGTACCAGAGCTGGAGGCTGAGATTCTGACTGTGGGTACAACACACTCACTTGCTAATATTTTCCCCACTTTACACTTTTATTGTGGCAAGTAATAGAAGATGTTGCTGCTAAAGGAATTTGGGAGTTTGGGGAATTCAGTTATTTATTAAACCTTCTGCTCACCAGCTTGATAATGGACATGGTTTTAGGCTGTTTATCTCTCACACAACCAGCCAGACTCTCAGGAAAGCACTGGCTACCTAGATTTCACTCATGTTTAATGGATAGTTTTTCAAGTACACTTGCCAGCCAAAAGTTGTAAGTGTGTTCAAAGCAAGTCTGAGAGTACAGTGGGAGTTTTGGAGGAACCACAAAATGTTGGTGGTCAAGAGAGGGCTTTAACAATTCCACCTTTGAATGACTCTGTGAGATGAGCCATTCATGTGAGTAAGAAGGGAAGGACCTGACAGATAAAGCTCTTTGTGATCCTGCCATGCTGCAACTGCAGCTTCTCACACAGACATTCAGTCAGGTCACACTGCTGGTGAAAGTCTGGCTTTCTCCAAGGCTCATTCCAAGCTTTTCCATATCTCCCAGAACACCAAACACTGCTATGATCTGCTTCAGACAAAGCAATATGCAGCATTCTTGATAAAAACCATTTCTCAATCAGTTTAAACAGCCTTATGATAAGACAGCCTTGTACTTCCTGGGAAGAGGAAATAAGAGAGCAAATGGAGGGTCATGAATTTTCCTTGGGGTTTAAGAGCAGGACACAATTTGCTGCACCAAGAAGTCTGATTTTCTGAATGGGTCTCCAAATAGTGAATGCTTGGACTAACATTTGACAGCCAACAGCATCTCTTTTCTATCTCCTCTGCAAGAAAAGTTACACTGCCAAATGGTTTTTACAGCAATTTTCTCTGCCAAGGAAATGAACACATTTTGTGCTCAAGGAGATTAAGGACTGGCATGGGTACATGTGTTTGCCTTCTAAAAAAGCCACTTATAAGTGCTGTTCAAGAAGAAGAGGGCTGAATTCTGATCTTCTTGATATCCATGGCAAAGCTTATAGTGCTTTAGAAAAATCAGGTCTGGAGAGAAGTGACAAAGAGAATATGTTTTGCCATTAATCACTTTGATCCTGGTTTTAGAAGAGCCTTTCATGCCTAAACTGTCCTTGCATGGGAAGGTTTTTTTCTACACAGAACTGCCTAAATTACTGATTTACTTGTCTTTTTTTTTTTTTCTCTTGAAAGGGATAGATATTTTTTTGAGCCAGCAGTACTGACCTGAAAACAGACTCTGGAGACAAGGGAATTTCTCAATAAATCCAAGTTCTTCTTGGTCAAAGCCAGACAAACATTAAGATGTGTCTTATACCTACATTAGGCAGTCATGTGGTTATTAATTATTTTTTTCTGTGGCTATGTCTGCCCCTGTCACTGGCTTTGAAGAGAGCTCCCTGTCCCAGTTCCCATCAATGGTCCAGCACATCCCTGGATCCTCAGGCAGAGCCTGACAAGTGTGACATGTTCCCTGGGACACCAAGGCTCACCCTGCCATGGGTCAGAGGTTTATTTCTTCCTTGGAGAAGCATGGATATGTTCTCTCTCTTGGCTTTGTTTTCCATTAAAAGAGAGCAGGGAAGCAGCAGCATCAATAACAACAACACTATAAACACAGCAACTAAGGTAGTCATTAAAATCAGTCTCCAGGTGACTTTAAAATAGATTTTAGGGATGATGTTCCAATAAATGCTTTGACTTGAGCTTAATTGAAGACCAGTGTTTTTAGAGTCAGGTATTTTATTTCTTCAATTATAAGCTTTTACTGATGGGAATGGGAAACCATGCTAGAAACTGTTCTCAGTGTTTCTACTGTTTGGAAAAAGGCGTCATAAAAAACCATTAGGGAGTCTGTTCCTGTAAAATTCTCCAGCCTACCACTTCACACTGAAGGATCTGAAGTGGCTGACTTTGGCAAATGCTGCTTTGATCTAAAAATCTCACCTGCTTTTTAGTCTGAATAGCATCACCATGGGGCTATACAACCTCTCAGAGCAGCTCAATTATAAATAAGAAGGCCAAAAGATTTGGTCCCTGACTCTGATTACACTTTCAGCAGTTTCAGAGGGAAGCAGCTCTGCTGAAGTCAGAAAAAAATAATGAAATTATAAACCCAGCACGGGATTGGGGTCAGGCTCCTTGAATTCTGTTAACAATTATTATTTCAGGAGTTTATTATTTTTATTATGGCAGTTCCTTGGAGCATCTTAGATAAGAACTTTAAATCACCATTTATCTGAGAGTTTTTAGCTGCCTGCCTGCTGCAGAGTGCATCTCTGTAACTAAAGCAGTTCTTATCACTTCCTGCCTGTGCTGGCTGAGCAAGAAAGAGAAACTCCTTATGGCACGTGCACAAAAATGTGTCACTGGGTGATTGAGGAGATCTGTGCAGCAGCTGCAGTGTGTTTCAGAAAAGAAGAAACAGTGAAATAGGAGCCCTGAATGCAGAAGCCTCCTGCAACACCATGAAATTTCATGACAGGGGAAGTGTCTGCACTGCCCATCTGTCCTGCTCCAGCTGTGCCACTTCACCCCACCAGATGTGCTCCAGCTCGTCTGGACCCATCTGTGGCCCTGCTTGGCCTGGCCAATCAATCAGTGAATGCCTGACCAATGCATTGGCTTTGGGTGTTGTTAGTATTTATAAATATCTTTACTGATCTCTACATTAATCTCTTGGATAACTCTGAATACTGAGGAAAGCACGAGTTCATCAGCCTTCAGACATTAATTTAGTTTTCATGATGATGGATAGATCTCGTTCAAGGTGCTTGAAGCTGCCTGGAAAGCTGGAAGAGGGGTGTAATCCAGCACAGCAAGAGTTTGACAAGCACAGAGAGAGGGAATCACTTTTCCTCTCTCTGGAGTGAGGAAAGAAAAATGAGACAAACTTGCAAAATTGCAAATCATCGGCACATTTTATGAGACTGGTCTAAAAGGCATGTGTGTCAGAGAAGTACTTATATAGCAGTGTTTATAGTCATATTATTATATTGCCAAGATTAAGTGATTTATAATAAGAGAATCTGTGCTCAGGACTCCACAAGCATCACTTTTTCACAGGCAAGAGTTGCCTTAGAACTCAGCTGGAGCAGGTGCAGAAAAGAGATCAGTGAGAAAAGCAACCACACTTGAATGCTTGTTGTTGCTGAGAAGGGACTGAGAGGTTGATAGACCCTTGAAGGAAATGTTCCATCTCAGAGCCTTCCTGGCTCACTCCCTGAAATATCTGTCAGAAGATGCTTAGATGGAAGAGAGCTTCATAGCAAGAAGGGCTCGGAGCAACATGATTTGATGAAACAGAAAGAAAATCAAAGCAAAGCTTATTATAATGTCTGAGAGAGAGCTGGGCAGTGCACAAATGGTCTGATAGGTTGTACCTGGCAAACCTGGGAGGGAGATGAACCTCTGGACACAGGATAGCCCTCCCTTCACTCCTGCAGGCCTCTGTGGATCTCTGGAGACAGCAAAGCAAGGTGCATCCTTTCACTCTTTTAGCTCTACAGAGAGGTCCCTGGGTCCCTGCAGTCTGGGGAACACACCCGTGCTCCTTCCTGCAAGATTAACATAGGGAAAACCTCTCTGGACTGTTTGCCTTTTTAAATTTAATTTTTAGTCCCAGAGAACACAGTGAGTGGAGGGAAGTTAAATTTGTGTTTACAAGTGGAAAGCAATATGCATAAACAATTGTCCACTTGGGCTCAGGCTCTCTTAAAGTCCCAGAGTCTTTTAAATCAAAGAGGCTCCTGCTGCCTCTGCAAGGTGCAAGGATCTCTTCAGGAGGACACTAAAAACACTTTATGGCAAATAGCAGGTGCTTAAATTCCTAGAAAGGCTTTTCCAAGTCACTGTGTAGTTACATTCAAACATGACTCAAAGGCTGTTCTGAGTGAAGGGAATAATTTACAAAGAATTCTGTCCAGGTGGTTTAGCAGGTCATGTGTTTTATACTGGATGTGTTCTACTTTCTATATAAATTATGCTGTCTTGAGGAATGAATAACTTGTACTTGAAGAGGTCTACAGGCATCCATTAAACATAACCTGGAACTTCCCAGCCAGGTGCCTCTCTCTTCCTGGGGGCTTTCCATCCTCTGACACATCCATGGATCTCCATGCTGAGAACAAGGTACTGTTTGCTTAGCTCAGGTAAATTCCCAAACTCAGAGGGACTGACAGCAATTGCAAAACTCTTTTTTTTTTTTTCAACACAAAACCAAAGACCTTTAATGTGACTCTATCCTGAATAATTCCAGCTGTACTTCTGAAGTCTTTGGAGATGCCTTTCCTTCCATTCACTCAGTAAGAGTGATGAGATACTTCTCTGTAGCTTTGCTTTCACAGCTCTGCTTCTCTCTGGAGGAAAGCAGAACTGTTCTTAAGCAACTGCAAGAGGAAGGATGTGTGATAATGATCACAGTCTGACCTCCATAGTATCGACCCTTGGAAGTGAGATTGGACAGATGCCTTCTCTTGTATTACTGTGGAAGAACTTTCCTCCTTATTTTATTTATTAAGGATTCTGCTTTTTTGTGCTTTGAATGGTGGCAATGTTAAATAAAAATTGGTCTGTGGCAAAAAGAACTGATTAGTAGAAAATTCTCATTTTATTCCTGGAGGTAAGCTTGCTTTTTGCATTTCCTGTGTTCGCTTAGAGCTACCTGAAATTGCAAATGCATCATCTGCGTTGTTATTGCTCAGGCTTGCTGGGGAAGTGTGCTGGGAACAGAAAATCGCTTTGGCTCGGTTGCTGGAGCCACTAGATGGTGCAAGCAGACCTCGTTCCTCCGGCAGCCCCAGTGCCAGCAGATGGCACGGCTGAGATGGAGTCAAATCTTCCCCTTCTCTCACCAGCGTCCTGGTTCTGCCTTGCTAACGCCTCAGAAATGCAACATCAGCAACAAGTTTTTTACACGGGAATAACGGGATTGTTGGTTGGCTTTAAAAGGAGGAGCATCTGAATGAAGTTTAGGAAGGGAAGAACAACAAAATACACAGAATAGTCAATCTGTTATTGGTTTTTAAGCAAAAAAGGGGCCACAACGATCATTTGATGTGATGCCCCACATTTATCCTCATAGAGAGAGCATAGATTTTAAGATGTTCTTCAATCAGTTCTTATTTTAACATTCCTTTTAGACAAAAAATATATAGGAAGTATTGAAAAATCTCAAATTTCTTCATCATGGCCATATGAATGGGCAAACTGAGGCACAGAAGACTTAGAGCCACACAGCAGCTCCGAGGCAGAACCAGCAGCTGGGTCTGCTGGCTCCACAGTGCTGCTGCTCCCTCTGCCTCTCTCCAGTTCCTCTTCTGTTCCTCAGGAGCTGAAAAAAGAGTTTCCTGCAGTGGAAGCTGGACATCACTGCCCAAAGCAGGGACAGAGGAGGTGACAAGGGTCAGCTCCTCAGCCAGGCCCACCCAAACCCGTGTGGGAGGCAGCCAGTGAAAACTGAGGCCTTTGCAATCCTTGTTCACGTGCAACGAGGGCCAAGAAGGGTGAAATCACTGCCCACACTGCTCTGCATGCCAGCAGGAGAAACTGGTCTAGAACAGGACATTTTATGCTCTGTTTCTTATTTTGCATCAATTTGGAAAAATGACCTAAAGCAAATCACAGCCCCCCTTGGCTTTATTTGCCCTCATCCATTGAAGTGTGGTAATAATACCTTTGAGGACTGTGGCAAAGCCTAATATGCTGTTTGCTCACCATAGGATAGAAGATTTAATTAATACCAGAGGAGGAGCTAGATTCTAGTTCTTTGCTCCCATAACTGATCTCTACAGGCCTTTCTAGCATTAGGAAAATGAACATCTCAGACAGAAAGGCTTATTTTGATGTTTATTGTCTTGTACTGACAAAAAAATCACTGGACACACACACAGATTTTTAAAAAGTCAAACCAAACCACCACCCATCACACTACAATTAAAATAATGCTCAAAGCAAACCCTAAAACAGCCAGAACAATACTGACTTCAGGGTGTGTTGGAGGACAGGGGAGTTCTTGGAAGTCATTTCACCAAGCACACCCCTTGTACAACTGGAGGTTTGAGATGGGTAATCACTCCAGGAACTCAATGGGAAGGTGTCTGGTACCATTTCAGGATTAGGAACTGAGAGAGAAAATGGATCTGGTTGAAGGATACCCTGAATGCACAAGTTTTCTCTTCAGGCAGATCAGTTCCCTCTCCATTTCCCACCATGTCCATGGAAACAACTGGCAAGGAGTATGTACACTGTAAAGCTGGTGTCCCCACTGTGCAGGGCCAGGAGTTGGAATTGGTGATCCTTGTGAGTCCTTTCCAACCAAGGATATTCTAATCCATTAATGCTAAATGCCACAATGCATCCTGGATGTGAAATTTATGTCTCCACTGAGATTTCACACTGAAAAACATCCCTGAGATATCCCCCTCAATGCACACAGTGCCTTTTCTCCTGCTTTGGAGCCTTGGTCTTTGTTGGAAGCTTCCAAACATCATTTTTGCTTCCTGGGTTATCTCTGAAGCAAACTCTGCCATTTCCATGCCCCTGCAAGCACTGATTTTTCCTATTCTGCAGCCAGTCAATATTTGAATTGGCAGGAAGATGGGGTGTTTCAAAAGACAGATAATCTTTTATTTGTTCTCTTCCATCCTTGCTTACACTCCGCCCAGACTTCTGCTTAAATGTCTCCAGTTTCTCTTATTATTTGTTATTTTTAGTGGAATTTAAGTTCCAATGGTCGAGGCCACGGGACTCGAATCCTTCCAGCTTCTCCTCCTGGTAGCACGGCTGATTGTAACTGCACGGGGCAGATCTGAGGCAAACACACAAAATGTCAGCTCCTGCTCAGAAAAACACCGACCTTCCCAGCCCTCTACAAGCTGCTCGGGATGCTGAACTTTCGCTGCCCTGAATGCAGGAGGAAATGTAATGTACAGGGGAAGAGCGGCTGCCAGCAATGGGGATCGCAGCTGGAAGCGTGCGGGGAAGGGCGATGTTAACCGGGGCTGGCACGCTCCCAAGTGCCATTCCCGGGCCCTGGAGGAGACCCTGGGGTCTGGGAGCAGCAGGGAGGACGGGTGCACATCCCCGCTGCCCCTCCTGCTGCCCCTCCTGCTGCCCCCGCGGTCCCCCGGAGCCGCACCTTGCGGGGCTTTCTCCGTGTTGGCTCCGAAGGAGGAGTCAGGGCAGGGGCAGAGCACACCGAGCACACACAGCAGCCTCCCCTGACCCCCTGCCTGCCCTTCCCGCTGCCCCCGCCTCCTCCAGGGCAATTCCCACCTCGGTTCGGACAGAAACATTGCTGTCGGGTGGATTTACAGGGAGGCTTCGGAGGGGGACCGGGGCAGCATCAGCACCGAGCCCCTCGGGCGGCTCCGCAGGGCTGCACAGAGGGGTGAACACTGACCCAAATCCCTCTTCCCCACACGGATTTGGTACCCTGGGCTCCGTCAGTGTCCCCATTTACGTTTGTGCGGCAGCCCCCGGTTCCAGGCTGTGGTTATTGCCAGATAAGAGCGAGGCAGAACAGGAGCGCTGCTCACACGCCCAGGGAGAGAGGGACTCTGCACGTAGGGAAAACGAGATTCATTTCACTGTCTGCCCTGTGTTTCTTCTGTTTCTTCTCTTACTAGAAAGGACTGGCTGGAAAGCAGCAACAAAAGGCTCAAGGGTTTTATCAGAGCAAGCAAATTATTTTGGTGAGTATTAAATAACATTTATCGATTGATTTTTTGAGACAAATTTTAAGAAGAACAAGGTCTGATTCACAGTTACCTTTCGAACACCTCTCACAAATGTGCTTTAAATAAGATCACATATCCATAGGCAATTCTTGGCAAGGCTTACAGGACTCAGAAAGGAAATGCTAAAATTTAAATGATGTGTTTGTTGCTGCTTAATGATCTTCTCTATATATTTCAGACCCTGCTCTCTTTCTGACTCTACAAGTTGTGTATATAAAACTGACAAGTAGAAACAGCAGCATTTTATCTGTGCAATCAAATAGGCCTAAACAACACACAAAAGAGTTTCTAATATTATCAGCCTTTTACACTCAATGGATTATTGTCCCACAAAGAAATTCAGCTGAATTACAATGTTTGATAAACACCCAGAAGGAGCGTTCTTCTTGTGCAATATCCATGAGGAGAACTTCCAGCTACAGGATGTTGTTCTGCTTTTGTGAACATTTCAGACACAGCACTGCTGAATGGTTGATGGAAATGCTGCTCAGACTGAGGTGGTCATGCTCAGTCTGCAGTGGAAAAACTGCCCAGCTCAGTGCTGGCTGATAGAGGGGTGCTGCAAAGAGTACTGATAAACCCCTAGTGAGGTGTCAGGTATGGAGGGAGCCCGTGCTCCTAGCCCAGCACTGGAAATCTTCTTAGTTGTGCACTGCATAACTAAACAATGTAAAGGCAAAGGCTGCCCTGAGTAACATCCAATTACCCCAAACAGGGCAGGGAGAGCAGGAGCACAAGGGGCAATGGTCAGTCAGGCAGCAATTTCTGTGTGCCACATGTGCCAAGATTTGTGTACTCATCATGGGCTCAGGGAGGATGAGAGAGTTTCTTTAATTCTTCTTTGGAGAATGTTTTTGGTGTCAAGAACAGCAGAAGAGGAAGGACAGTATATTTATTACAAATGTAACAGTCTGAGCATCAGCAGAGGGGTATCCTGAAGCTGGCACCGAGGTGCCCCAGGGCACACCTTCAGCCAGGCTCTGCTGTTCACAGCAGCCTGGTTACTCTGGTATTCGTGGACACAGCCACTGCACTTTCCAGCAGGTGCAGTAAATGCAATTAGTTGCTATGGATATTGATCCTGCCTTTAGAGTCTAACTTTGAAGTTGGTTTGGGTTATCTGAAAAACAAAGATGTAGCATGATGCTTTGCCTTCACTAGGATTGCAAATTATTTCTTTTATCCTCAAATTTTCCTTTTATTGCTTTGCTTTCTCTCTTTTATTTATTCTTGTGAAGAGACAGTCTATGCAAATATTGTGATTTGAAAATAGAGGCAATGGAGGCAGCCTATTGAAAGCTCCTTTCATGTAGATGCAGGCTCTAGCAGAGCTAAATCAGAGGTAATTTTTTTGCAAAGAAGTGGGAGTACCTGATTATTTTTGACAAAGAGAAATCATATGGAAAGAAAAACATAGTACTTAACTGCAAGTAAAATTCTAGAGATGTTCAAGACACAATTGGATTCAAACAGACTGGGAACAGCCCAGAATTCAGATGTCCAGCTCATTAAAAAAAAAAAAAAAAGGCTATTTAGAAATATCTAGATTTGAATTTTGAATTTCCAGAACTCCTGAAGATCACAGGAGCTTGATTCTCAGATCCTTGGTTTGGGTTGCCTGTATCCCAAAGTATGAGGGATCTGCTACTACATGCTTACATGGCAATCTAAGAAAAAAGAGAAAAAAAGGTTTTACATTTTCAAAATTGTTATTTAGTTTAGGAAGTTAGGAATATTTATTTTAGAAAATTAATCAGTTACAGACATACCATGTTGAAAAACTGTGCTCTGTTAATATTTTGATGCTTCATATTTCTTACCAGAAGCTTTTCCTTATCGTGGCTGTTCACAGTGCACAATTCCAAAAACATACTTCATTTCCCCTGAAAAAGGATTTTTAATCAGAGATCAGGAAAAGTTATTGGGAAATATCTCATTACACAGAAACCAACTGGCACCTTTGTCACTTCTTCACCTTCTTTACTGCAGGCATTCTAGATAGTTAATTATAATTCTTATTGATATAATTATGGTTATGGATATAATTTGCAGCTTTCAGTGGATATGTCTTACCTGGATTCCTCATGGAAAAGGCACAGAAAGAAAAGGAAAAAATGAATGAAGGTATGCTCTCCTCTTAAAAATCCAGAGCCTTTTTCCCACGTCAAGGCTTTAAATAACGAACTAAACCAGAGAAGATATTCATCTTTAGCCCAAGTCAGTGTGATGCACGGTCCATTTCCCTTTCAATTCAGAATATGTGGTCAAAATGGGATTTATGCTTTAAATCTGTATATAATTCTTGTGTGGAGCATCTGTAGTGCCTGGATTTTGTCCTGCTAGCTGCAGTTGTTTCTGAAAACACAAACCCTGCTTTAGTTATGTAAGAATTTCCATTAATAAAAACCAAAAAATTGTAGCCTGTAAACCTGGGACTGTTTATTATTCATAAAGCTATTCTTGTCCATAACTTCTCACATATGATAGGACTCCCTAGAAGCCAAAAATCAAGGCACTGTGTGCACATATTCACCAGAGTAGAGTCACAAAACATAGTAAAGGACCTGAAAGTTGAAGGGAAGAGGCTATGAACATGGTCCTCCCTTAATTTAGCTGAATGAAGCAAACAAACCTTTGGAAATTGAAAATGAAGAAATCAGATAATGAATAACTATAAAGGCTCATTAGATCTTAGACGTGCTCCCCTCGAATATAATTACCCTTAATATGATTTTATCAAATGTCACTGGAGAGCTGGAAACTCATAATGATGAAACACTTGTCGTCCTACAGTGAGGAGGTCTCATCAGGCTTTATAAATATTGACAATGACTGACTCTTCCTGCAGGGAGAGATCTGGTGGCTGGAAAATGTGGATGTTTAATCTAATAGAGAGCCCAGGCAGCGTCACACAGCAGGGGGAGGTCGAGCCCCTGGGCCCCACGTGGCCCCACTCAGCCCTGGTGCCTGTCCCAACATCTGCAGGATGGTCACCTCCACTCACACCTCAGGATGCTAAGCATTTGTCAGCTCTGAATATCCAGCTGTGGAACTTCCCTCCCCTAAAATGCTTGAACTTCACAAGGATTAACTGACCTGCACCAGTTGTGGTGAGCTGCCGTGGAAAGCAGAGGAACTAGAAGGATTTGTGGCTCTGGAAAAGCTGTCTCCAAATGTTTCGTGTGTGATTGGCTTTGTTCACATAGGAAAACTGAAGGAGAAATGGTATAAAACTATATAGGTTAAAAAAAGTCAGGTAAAGCCAGGATTGTATGAGAAAGAAGATACTCCATGTCATAGAATCCTGATTTTACCTAAGTTCTCTTTCCTTTTCAGAAAGACAAAAAGTTGTATAGTGAAAATTTAATACCTTTGATGTCAGGCATAGAGGAATCCCTCTGTTCCCTTTGCAGAAATGCTCTCCTGCTCACAGACCAGTGCCTGGATAAAGATGGATGTACTGAAGGTTTTTAAATGCAGTGTTCAGCAAATCACAATTTTCCATTTCTTGGCTTGTGGTGTTACCACTGTATTGCATTCTGCTATATTAAAGAAACAAATCTCTTGTCTAACTAAGCCTTCCTAATGCTTTCAAGGAAAGCTCTGGCTTTAGCTTAGTTTTTACAGCTGATGGCTTCTCAGTTTGAACAAATGCATCTTTTGATTCAGCACTGACTCCATTATTTGTGGTTGGCTTTTCAGCACAAAAGGCCTGAATTGACCCTCCCTGGACCCTGTGAGGAAATTGGTGCTGCTCAGTGGCTCCCAGTGACTGGGTGAAGTCTCACCTGAGAGCTGCTCCAGACTCCCATCCCCACGAGGGCCCTGCTGATCTCTTTTCTCCCCTGTGTGAAGGCTGATGGCACTTTGCCCCTTGGTACCACATTTCACACCCCACACCTCCCTTTCCACGTGCCAGACACACCCAGTGGAGATTCCTTGACATTGTATCTGTTAATTCCTGCTTTGCTAACATCTGACACCAGGCCAGCTTCACTTCTCTGTCACATTACTTGGACACAATGGCAAAAATAAAGGCACCTGAGAAAGTACAGGTGTAAAGAGGATTTCTACTGAACTGTTCTCCCCTGGAAGATCCATGGAAATCCTCCAGCCCATTGAGGGCTCATCTAAGACTTCTGAAGCCCAGAGAAGCTGCCACTGTCAGCAGGGCTAACACACCAGGAAAATTTTGATCCTTAAAATTGGAATCTCACATGAAAATGGCCAGAAATGTCTTCACTGCTTGGAGCCTTCTGGCTCATATTTGCTTCCTCTTTTTCTGAGTGTATTTAACACAGCTTCACAGAATTAGAGTTTATTATTGCTTTTACTCTCTGTGTTCCCCTGGAAAATGTCCATAAAGACACCAGGAAAAGCTCAGTCAGATATGCTGCAGCATAAATGTGCATACATGATACAGAGTTTTTATTAGGCAGGGTTGAAAACAAAACTGCAGAGCTCAGTTTACATATATATATTGAATCCACACACACACACAAATACAAGTGTTTGTACAGCAGTGTGACACTACATGTCCATGCTCATGGACCCCTGCATATAATACACAGAATTAAATATCACATGAAGACTCGAAAAAGCTCAAAACACTGACAGAAAACAGGAGGAAGCACAGCCAGTTTTGATGGCTTCTGACAATAAACATTAAACTTTATTTTTCACTTATGTGGCACAGGCTAAAAATCACATGTATGGGTAAGCCCTGCTATAGCTAATGGAAATATATCTCCTTTTTTCTCAGGGTTCTACAAAGCAAAATAAAATAGGAAATAAAGCAGGCTTTATGCTAAGGGAAATGTAATTCTGAATTTGAATGCATTGATCAGGAGAGAATAATTTGCCCTATGTTTTGGGGTCATTAGTGTGGGAGACAGTGCCATGCAGTCCAGCAGTCTAAGTTTAGCACTGGTATTTCTCATAGAGCACGAAGCTAATTAGTCCCTGTGAAAATTCCTTCTCAATCCCTTGTGGATTTCTTTCTGAAAAACCTCAGAAAGTCAATACAGAAGTTCCTCTTAATGCCATGCATCTCTAGTTAACTCTTTATTTTTCAGTGTAGGACCAGGACGAGTGTGGCAGTCTTGAAGATTGTTCACAGTGTTACACTTGTAAATACACACACTTTTCTGTAATTAATAAGGGAAAAAAGGGGAGTGGGTTGGGGGGTGGCTGTTGTCCTGCTTTGATTTTCCACTGCTAAAGCCAATGCTGAAGAAAAGGGGGTGTGTAAGAACCCCAGGATTTGCTCCTTCAGGCCCGGGCTGCAGGCACCAGGAGCACATGAACACTGGGAATAAACACACCATGGATTTCAGTGGATCCTCAGGGAAACCCACAGCTCTGCTTACAAAAAAGTGAATGGTTGTACACCAGAGTCCTGTGTTCTGCTGTTTCCTCCACTTACAATTCTTCCCTTTTCCTGTTTGCCTTTTGTCCTGCCCTGCTTCCCACGTCCATCCTCTACTTCTGCCACCTCAAAGGCTTTTGGAGAACAAACATTATGAAGACATTTCTGCCAAGGGCAGCCCAGACCAGGACTTGGACCCCTGTTATAAACTCAGCCTCTCACAAAAATTTCCTTAGCACTGACATGTTTTCCCTTCGATTGAGCAGCTGCAAAAAATTACAGGCTCTGAAATCTCTGTGTATTGTTCCCTCTGTGAGTGGTAGGGATCTGCTGGGGCCAAATTCCCTTCCACATGTGTAAACTGTTCTCCCCAGCAGTACTCTTGCTAACTCTGCTCTAACCAGCCACTGCCAGATTATTTCTAGGCATTAAAAAGATTTTCTTCAAGCAAACACATTTAGGATTTTCTAATAGCAATTTAAACCTAATCTGAGAATGTCTGGAAGTGGAAAATGACTTCTACATGCTGAGGATAGTGTTCCATTACCAGTAATTTATTGTCTTTAAGAGCATCACTGGAACATTTATTGACACAACAAAACACAGACATTTCTGGTTTATTGTAAAATCTTATTGTGCTCAGCCATTTGTGACTAAGCACAGCAGTGCAATTTGTACTCCCAGGCAGGGCTTCCTATTTTTCCAAGTGTGTTTAGACTCATATGAAGATTGTATGGTCCAAGAGACAAAAAAAATCTCCTGTTGAAAACCAGTGTAAAACCACAAGCACTATTGGTGGGAGAAAATCAATTAATATCTTCAGAAAAGAATTTGGCTGAAGAAATTTACTGCAGCATTTCCAGCTGGTATCTAAGAGATTATGACTGTTCTGTTGAAGCAAAGGGTTTCAGTCATTTTAGACTGTAAATCATGTGTTAAGAATTCAACGAGCTCACGTAAGATATAAACTTAGTTTTTGTCTCTTCATTGACTCTAGAGCAGATATTTCAGAGAAATATAATTTCTAATTAAAAGTTACACAAAAGAGAACTCTTCAAAAAGCTTTTGTGGTGTTTTGTTTTTTTTTTTTTCCAAATACTTAAATATTTATAATTATTTTTAAGACATCTTAGATCCAGTCCTGCAAAATCACATCCTGAAGCCAGGGATTATACATGTGAGTAACTGTTAGGTTTGTCAGAGTATTAGAGCAGAAATCTTCCTTGAATTTCATCCATAGCAGTGGGTGAGGAAATAAGTCCATGGATGGTTCTGGGTGTCTAAGGAGACCCTGAGTGAGTCACAAATAGCTGAGAGGTACAGCTCATGCCCCCCACATTTCACTGATGTTCCTCTGCATTATTCAGAACAATCTCAGAACTGAATTTTGCAAGGATTCAAAGCTGTTCAATTTTTAATCTTCAGCTATTTTAGAGGCTCTCGTGCATTTTTATTTTGAATATATTTATTTCTAGGTACATTTCACCAATCAACTTGAGCTCTATCCCCTACCAAAAGAAAAAAACCCCTTCAATTTCTTAGCTTTGTCTGGGATTGCTCCTACTTGCAGGAACTTGCAGGTGGCAGAAACCTCTCCTTCTGTCTTTCCATCTTTTCTGAAAGGCCAGGATATTTTATGCAAGGCCTTCTCCTGTAAAACTAATGTGATTTCCTCCAGACCAGGCAGTTAACATTTCTCATTGACTGCACTTATATCTAACATATTGCATGAAGGTCTGAAGAGATTTCATTTATGCCAGCAATATAAATAAGGCCACACAAAAGCTTTTTGTCCCCCAGCTGATCTAGTATCTTTGTTCCTGCATTTCAGTTGTTTGTTTTCTTGCAAGCTCTGAATGTTTCTTTGTGCTCTTATCCCATAATTATTTCATTAGGACCCATGAGGCTGCTGCATCAGCACAGCACATTCAGCCCAGGTGTTGCTAAAATTATAATCTATGGGAAGCAATCACAGCATTCAGCAGCCTGCAGGTCACACCTGCTCGGGGTGGCTGGCTTGTTTTTCATTATGAATTTTCCACAGGGTTTATTCCAGGATAATACATTTAGATGTAGGTCTGGCAGGCAATTCAAGGATTTTAGAGTGGATTCACTTTCCATGACGGATGGGATTTGCACTTAAATGTTAATTAAGTAAGCCAACTTTTTGGAGCCCCTTTCACAGATGATTGCGTATTTGAGGCACTCTAACATCATAATTCTTGAACATGGCAAATGAAGCTTATTTTATGTTATTGACACTTAAATTGTCCTTTAGGGAGACAAAATTACAGCTTGGTTTGACATTCTTAAAGCCCACTGCAGTAAAACTGTGTTAAAGAACAAGGAATGACTCCACAAGGATTCCCAGGGTGAGTGGGTTGTGCACCATTACCTGAGTAACTGATTTTAGACACACACATCCCTTCATGTACACATTTGTAAATACAAACTCACACTGCATTCTTATTGCTAAACATTCTTCTTGATATAAAGAGTTCACAGCTTGTGCCTGGAGGGGATAAACATTTTTCTTGATATAAGGAGTTCACAGTTTGTGCCTGGAGGGGACTGTGTTTTCTTGCAGAGCCACGTAGAAGACACCAGTTTCAAAAGACAAGTAAGCAGTCAATATAAACACAATTCACATGCAATGACTGAATTCCTCTGAGCTCCAGGGACAGAAAGGATTTTTTTTTTGTCAGATGCTTTTTAGTTTCAGACAGATTTCTGAAGAAAATAATTAGGTTTGTAAAACTGAGACCAGCATGTCTTCCATTGATCAGGGAGCTAAGAGTGGCCTCAGGGCTGTGTTCACTCCAAAAGGAATACCAGCTTGGAAAGAACAGATACAACGAGGTGTTATTTAGCCTAGTTATTTTCCAGCTTTTCATGTGCTTGGCAGAGCCTCCTTTCTTGTCAGGTGAAACATGTCAGAGCCACATCTGCCCATCACTAACCTGTGGTCAGTAATACCAGAGTACCCAGACAAATCCTGCCATGGAAATGCTAAAAATAGCTTCCCTGTCCATCCTGCAGCATGATGGCTCCTCTGGACAGTTCATGAGGACAGACACATTAAATCCTCCACCCCATGCAGCTCTTGCGAATGTTTGCTCTCAGGAATGAAAAATATTCTGGGTGCAAAAAGGCAGCAGGGAAATGATGATGCTGTGGGGTGTGGGAAGGAAGGGCACTGCCTCTCCCTCCTCTCCTGGTTCTTGAGGGTAAATTTGCAAGCAAGTCTAAAAGGTGAGGATACACCTGGCACACCAGGAAATCGCTGCCACTGATGGGGCATTCGTGGTGTTTATTCTACCATTACTTCAGCAACCATGTATATATGTAGAAAAATATATTCCCATCCATACCTAAACCTATTTTCATGCTGTAACATGTTTAAGGATCCCAGGGGATGGGTTTTCTTCAGGGGTTTAGACAAGGAGCAGGATCAAATGGTCTTTTTCTACTCCAGCAATTCCCCAAGTCCAGAATTCTCAAATGCTTTTTTCCTAATGTGGATAGCAAAATAGTTTAAAAAATTAATTTTAGAGATGTTTTACTGTAGCAAAAAATTTCCTGAATTTGAAACACAATGAAAATCTCAAACCTTCATGAAACCCTCACCTTCATGAAAAATACATGAAACTGTATTTTTTTTATTTGTTTTCAGTGTGAATTGTACAGAACAAACCTGAAGGAACAGCATCTCAGATTGCTACTGCTATTTTGGGTCAAGATTATGTGTGAACAATATTTTAGAGTGAGTGAGTAAGTTCCCTAACTTGAACATCTTTATTTTTAACAGGTTGAATTATTTAGTGCATATAAATGGCCCATGCCATGATGTGTAGAGGCTCAGGACTCTGTCCATGACACACAGGTACAGTCTTCCATCAGCATGATAACAAAGCACCACCTATTTATGTTCATATCTTCTTCTCCTCTTCCAGCACAGCTTTCCTACATCTGTAAGAACCTCCTGCATTGTTTCTTGGTGGATGGGGAAGAGCCTGCCCTGTATTCTGACATTAAAATTTACATTGCTGTTTCTATGCAAAGGGGAGCAAGAGATAATTTACTCCTTTTTAGCAGAGACACCTGAGCTGTGCAAAACCCACATCCCCTTCCTCAACCCTGAGCCTTCCCAGCTCTAAAAATTACTCTTCAGAGCATGTCAGACCTGGCTATAGCACCCACAGTTGTTCAGCCAAATAAATGTTTAGCATTACAGATGAATTGGTCAGTGACTCTCTAAAAAGCAAAATTTCTGCTTTTTTTTCTCTCTCCTCTGAACACTACATGCCATAGTGAGTGGTTGTACATACAGAAATACACATTCACACAAACACTTTCTGTAGGTTATATTTTCTGGAGATTAAAATACAATGCACACCCTGTGTGCCTGGAGAAGAGGAGATGCATTATTCAGTGGGACTAACTAGCACAGTCTCACTGCAGAGTAATTAGCAGCATGACTGTCAGGCACAGAGGGGAAAAAAAGTCTGGAAAGAGCTGCAAAGGATGAAAAAGCTGAGTAAGTGTATTACTTGCTATTAGTAAAACACAAGCTGCCAGGTATGCCTTCCAACTTAAATTGTAAGAATTATTTATAGCAGGAATTTTCCCCAGTAGCAATAACTGCAAATGATTAATTCATGCAGAAAGCTAAGTTAATTATGAAGTATTGCAAATTAAAACTCCAAGCACTAAAAATAAATGTAAATCTTAAAAAGAGACAGCTTTAAAAGGGATTACTTTTCCCTAAGAAGCCAGCAAGGTAGTGTGTTTCTCAGACTGGATTGTGAGAACAGGGAGTGTTTTTTTCTAAATTTCAACATTTAAGGAACCTGTAGGCAAATGAGCAAAATTCCACTTCTCCCTGGTGCTTGCAATGGAATCACAGAATGTTTTGGAAAGAGTCCTAAAGATGATCCAATTCCAAAATCCCTGCCACCTTCCACTAGACCAGATTGCTCCAAGCCTCATCCAGTCTAGCCTTGGACACTTCCAGGGATGGGAAATATTTATGAGTAAGTCCTCAAAATCTGTATTTCTAAATAAATATGTGCTTTTGGACCTAATTTCAGAGTTTATTTATTTTTAAAATTTCTTATTAGCTGTTTATTTCATATTAATTTCTTATTAAAATTAATAGAGTGATTGCTTTATTAAATATGGGTCTAATAAGTGTATAGTTGAAGAAGTGAAAGCAAATAAAAAGCAGAGATTTAGCAAAAGAGATGGACCTGATCAGCATTTTTGAAAGCATGAAAGCTGAGCATTTTTGCTCCACTGTTCTGTTGAAGCTGGAAAAAACCTCCATGGCTTTTCTTCACTCTTTTCTGACCAATATTAATTAAAAATTACAGAATAGTAAAAACTTAAAATCACCAACAGCTGATTTGGGTGTCTTCACATGCCAAGGGAATGTTTTTGAGTGCTCTTCTGTCTCTCTGTGCTTCCAGCACAGCTGTGATTCTGCAGTTGTGTTTTAGCATTATTTATCAAAAATCAATTAGCTGAAGGCAAGAGAAACCAGGCCAGTAGGAAAGGGGAGGGATGTAGAACTCCAGCAAAGTGACCAGATACTGTCAGTGTGTCATAGCAGCACAGCAAGGGAGGGATGAGGAGGAGAAATGTGTCACAAGAAAGGACTGACAGAGGAGGCAGCAGGAAGGGAAGGTCCCTCCTGTACAAATTGCTTCTACAGTCACGTCCCTCTTCAGGAATTGTTAGAAAAACATCTTATTTTTCTCCACAGCTGCTTTTTGACAGGTGACAAAACAACAGCACTGCTGGTGATTAGCTCTCCTGTGAACTCTTGGGAATACAAAATACCCAGGCCCACATTTTCCTGGTAAAATGTTGCTATTGACATTCCACTGACGTGCATCCCATATTAATGCTGCTTCTGCTGCTGACCAGAGCTGGTGCTCCCCTCCTCCTACTGCAATCCATGCAAGCTGTTAACTAAATAATGCCATTTTTTGACTAAGTGCCTTCAGTATCTGACACTCAAAAGATGAAACATTTCTCCTCAGTTCAGTTCAGTCAATTGTGGTTTTTTATTTCCTTTGAAAACACAAGTCCTGTTTCAGAAATTCAATTTCAAATGTGAATGTGTCCAACTCCTGAAGCTGCTGGTTAAAAAAGTTTAAAATCCCAAAACCAATTATAAAGCCATCATTCAAGAATCAATAACCTATCAATAGCCTTGGATGACCATGTGCTAGCACATTAGGCTCTATGTAGAAATGATACATGGTGGACATGTCAAATAAAATCAAAACTTCCTGCATGCAAACAAAAGACAGCTGAGCTGTCAGCAGATCCTCCCACTTTTCATCCTTTTTAGAAAAATCTGTGTATAGCAGATAACCCACTGTCCTGAAAGTCTACTCCCATTAAACTTCCCCCAGGGATGGATAAAACCTAAGAGAGCAATTTAGACCATAAACAATCATCTCCTACTATAACTGACGTTGGCAAAACTCCAGTGTAAATGTCTTTTGTTCTCAGTCTGGGTGTTCACAGCACCAGCACAGGTTTGAGCACCTTTCCTAAGAAACCTGCATTAGCAGTGAAATCACATCACACCGAAGATGGAAACCACTAAACTGATTAAAATGCTCAGCAGGCAATGCAGCTACAGAAACAAACGACCTGCGTAGTGATGATGTCATTATTTCAGCACGACATTTGGGTCTGGGGCTGCTGAACTCCTGAGGATGCTTCCCTCCCATTCCAGGGGGGGTTTCCAAAAGTGAAGCTCTGTGAAGCCAAGAACAGTTCACCAAGTTCGGTATTGGGTGACTAGAAGAAAGTGCTGTGTTATTGGATATCAAAGACAGGAGTTTTACAGAAGCGGAGACCTTTGTTAGAATGTGTTTCTTGGCCAGTTCAATGACAATTTGGGGACTCGTCCGGTACTGTCTCCCTCCCACAGCTCCTGAGGAAATCCCTGTGGGGCTGTGGGGGCGGCAGAGTGAAACCCCAGACAAACAAGAAGGGCCCCTCTGGGCAGCACAGGGAGCTCTCAGGAGAGGAGAGGTCCCGGCTCCCTCTGGGCAAAGCCTCCCCTGGGCCGGCACCGACCGCGGGAGGGAAGGGCTGGGAGCGGCCTGGGAGGGGCGGGAGGGGAGGGACTGAGGGGGTGTGGGAATGAGAGGGGAGCGGCTCTGTGGGA
>VZRX01016123.1:0-18674 GCA_013398075.1 Notiomystis cincta | reverse complement strand
AAAAGGGGGGGGGGGGAAATCAGTATAGACTTTTTTTTCCAGTGATGAAATAGGTTAATTTCATAGCTGACTTGAAATCTTGTGACAAGTTATGGTATTCTATTATGCCATTATTAGTAGAAGACATAATCCCTTGCAGCTGTGGTAACTCATGATAACGCACAATATATACCCATCAAGATATCTCCTGACAGCAATGAAATTAACTCGTGTCACCCCTGTGTCTAACAGAATGTGCTTGCAGCTTCTTCTTAGCATGCTGTTTTAGATACCAATGAATTGTTATATGGGGAAAATGCATCTATTAGGAACAATTGCTTATACCAAAATTTTCACTGGTTTCACTGTACATTTGATGACAGATGTTTCAAGTAAGGTAAGCAGACATTATAGGTAAATGATTGAAAGCAAAAGAAATCATAGTTATTGCTTACTTCTTAACTGTGGGTTTTCCTGAACTTCAGCAGGATCTGTAGAGCTGCTCTGCGCAGTTACTTCCAATACATCCTTGGTGAGGTTGAAATCCATTTCTGTGTTCTCTGGCTCAGAATCAATGTGTGAGCCAAAGCCTAAAATCATTGCAAAGTCTGCTGTTTTAAGGAGCTATTTTGAAATTATAGGATGATGAAAAAACTGTTACTTACAGATTTGTTTTATCTCCTAAACTAATACTTCTAGTACAGAATTATCTATGTGACTATGAAGCTTTGAGAACATGCTTTTTATGGCTAGTTCCAAATTGCTGAAATATATTTTACAATATTTCAAAGAGGAGGAAGAAGGAAAATCAGAAGATAGCAAACACATCTCAGCAACACTTTAAGACTGCACTTCTAATGACTTTTTAAAATAAGTGTTTTGCAATAGCAATTAAATAAGCAAAGAGTTAAAAGCCAGTATTTACTGTCATGCATATTCTCATTTTCTGACAGGTTTCCATAATCAAACACTTCTCACATCACAAACATTATACAAACACTCTTCAGTCCCAGCATAGTATGGGTTATTCCCAACTTCATGTACTGTTTCCCTGATGACTAGACCAGTTCTGACTTTCATTTTTTATTTAAAAACAACAACAATAGCTGGACTCCAAATTAGTCTCATGGAATACCCTCACTTTAGCTCTTTTAATAAAATGGAAAAGTTGAAAGCAGCCTGGTCACAAGGGGAAGTGTTACTTAAAGCTTGAGTTTGGCCATCAGCATTACAGAAATAAAAGACAGCTTTAAAAATAGAGACTACTGGCTTTATCACTGGTCTGCATTGCTTCCCTTGTGGCTAAGCAGCTTTTAGCTTTAAATTTTTATTAAATAAAAAGAACAAATAGAATGCTTTCTTTATGTTTTTTTTTTCTTTGATTTGGGCAGATCCTATTTTAGGAAACAAAAGCCAATAACTATAAAAATAAACAGGATACTAACTGTGCAAAAGATGTGATTGTCAACATTTGCAAGTTAGAAAAGTATTCATTCTTCCTATAAATAAAGCGTATATTCATTTTGTGATTCAAGCATTTGACAGTATGAATTGACACAAGCTGGATTTAAAACCAGCAGGTTTTACAGACTGTATTTCATACAATGTGAAAATAAAAATTGTAAATTTATAACAAGTAATTAATGAAGATGTAGGAAATAGTGCAGCTGGGTTCCAAAGACTAGTGCAATTACATCTTAACAGAAAGAAAAATTGGTTACTAAAACTCCACCATTTAGGCTTTCAAAGAGGCAAGCAACATTTTAATGGCAGTCTACTGAGAGGCTAATATCCTTTGCTGGACTTTGAAAATGTAAGGATAAATGTTTTAAAGGCAGAGGTTGTTGGGGGAAAGGTGTGTCAGTGAAAGTGTACGGTTCTGCAGGAATTTTGATTGCACTGCTTTGGGATTGCTGTGTGGATCTTGCCTTCCAAACCTTCAGGCACCTCTACCCCCCTAAGACATTGAACCTCTTAACCGATACATTGATTTAAAGTGGTTTTAGGGAGGCTAGCTGTGATCCAGTTGAAAAAGGTTAGATGCCTGAACCTATAAAAACAAACATGAGAGAGTATCTTTGCTACACTGAAGTGTCTGCCTCCTACTTCTTTGTTTTTTTTGTTTTTTTTTTTTTCAGCTTGTTTCCAAGTCTCTGTGCCTGGCCAACCTCCCAGAAACTACCTGCTACTGTTCCTGCAGGTGTTGTACTCCTGCTCTGGAGAAAAGTTTGCAGAAATCTGTAAAGAGGACTTAGACAGCTTTTTCAAAATTTCAGAGTGTTTTTAGAAATTGTATGTGATGTTCAATGGCTATCCTATCCTGCAGCTTTCACTTTCCTTAAATATCACCTTCCAATATTATGTATTTTCCTCTCCTCATCTTCTGTCTTTGTACTGCCTGGGTCAGAAGTACCTTCCAAGGTAGGTGTGAGTCCTACACTGTGTTTGTCAAGAAACAATGTAAATTTGGGGAACCATGAAGTCAGTGGAAAAGGTAGCACATAGAACTGCAAGTATCATCAAAGGAATTGATAACAAATTAGAGAATGTAATCTCTTGTAAAAAACAAACAAGAAATTAAACAAGGTTTTACTTACTACAACAGGGACCTAAAGCATAAAATATTCATAAAATTAATTGCTTAGGATCAATTTCTGTTCAGGAAAGAATTCTGAGAGAATCAGGTACAGAGGAAGACTATTAGGATGATCAGGGGAAGGACAAGAGGAGGTTCTGAAAGAGCTTGGATATTGTCTAGCCTAGAAGAATGAAGGCTGACTGTAGGATACCGTGACATAAAAACATCCAAAGTTTAAAACACCAGGCTGACAGAGGAGCTGTTACGACTGGTGTCAACATTGCTAACTGGCCCTGAACAAGAATGGTCTGGAAAAAGTAAAATTATTTCTAATACTCAAAAATTCTGAACCATCTAAATACCAGTAGATTAATGGAATAAAAGGTCATATCTGTTTGTGATAGCAGGGACTTGATTTGATGAGCCAGATTGTCCCTTCCTGTCTAAAACTGATGCAAGTTATTATAATTTAAAATTCCTAGTAAAATATACATTTTGATTGAGGCAGCAAGCTCAAGGCACAAAGCAGATGTTAAAATAGATCAGATCTGTTAAAATAGCTCACTTGGCCCACCCAACAAAAAAGTTGAATTAAGCTTTTTCATTAATGTTAAAACTTAAATAACATTACTGAAATCTTCAGTTCTCTGAAAAGTTGTAACTGATCTGACTACACTGTTGTCTTTGGCAAATTATTTTGCTGATTGAAAGTTTCCTTTATTTTTGTATGGATCAATTTTCTTTGGCTAGTTCTTTATAAAAGGACAAAAGGATAATTGAGAAGGCACAGAATGTAGCATTGTTTTTGTCATTCTACCAGTGCAGTGGTGCAATACGTTTCCTTTGCAAACATAAGGAAGAAAGTAAATGGTCAGGATGGAATCTCCAATAGAAATTTCAGGGGATTTATATGATTTTTTGAAGTAATTTTCTTTTCCCACATGACAACGTCTCACTTTCAGGGCACGTTCTTTTTAATATAATTAAATGTTGTGAAGCTAGAAAATTTTGTAGCAGCAGAAGCAGTAGAAACCAAAGATGGAGAAGCAGCATCAAAACTGCTGAGGAAGTTAGAGCTCTGGTACTTGAAAAGGCAATCTATCCTTGCGAAATATTTTTTAAGGTATATTACTTAATAACATGTTCTGTGTCAGCTGCTTACTTCAGTGTTTTATTCTGAAAAAGTAAGCTATGGAAGTTTGTAGTTTGGGAAAATATTTTCCAGGGAAGAAGGCTAAGAGCTAACCGAATTAATTTAAAGTTGATGATGAAAATTAGGGGAATATATTTTTCCCCTGATTACTACATATGTTTAGTGAAAATCAAATTCATTATTAAAGAATAAACACACAAGCTATAATTAAACTGTATTTACCTTTGACATATGCCTGTTAGCTGAAAACATCCCCAACTGGTGGTTATAAACTTTCTGATGAAAGTGTCTCCTGCCAAAACCCTGGTGTTCTGTTGAAGATTAAAGCAAGTAACTTGTGGTTTCTTTATTATAGCTGGCTCTGACAGCATGTATAAACTGACGGGAAATTTCCATTGAATCCATGGTGTTTCAGGATTCTGCTAAATGTGCATATGCACATACAGGAAGGTTCAGTGGAATTTTAGCTTTAACAGGAAATGGTGGAATATGAAGTTCTGAGGAGACAGGGCTTTGGGGATGTCCTGATTCCTTACAAAGTCTGTAGCAGGAGGTGAGAGTACCTGGCTACCTACGTCAGGCTTGGCACAAAGGACTATTTTCTTCTTTCCTCCCTTCCATGGAAAACAAAATGTAAGCATGTACCTGTCAGAGCAATTCCTAAACAGGCACTAAATGAGCTAACTCTGGAACTGGAAGCAATAAAGCTGCTTCAGACTGAGGTTACGCCTGAGCTAATTGCCCAGGTGCAGTGCTATGCTTCAGAGGCTACACTGCTCCAAGTAATTGTAAACTTACCTGCTCAGGGATGTTTAACAGATTGCTTCATTGTAATATTTAGACATAACTCAAATGAATCATCAAAAAGCCAGAAAATATCAAAACTGAAGTTCTTTCAGTTATTTAATATGGTCACCTGTGGTATGTGCATTGCAGTAGCATTCTTAATTGTGCAGCAACTCTGTATTATTTTTGTGGGATCACTGCCTCGTTCACTGGACACACTTGGTGTCTATTTCTAAGCTGCACAATGAATTGCCATGATATAAAATATTGTGTATTACACTTTGTAATGTCTGAATGATGTCTTGTGAAACAGAATGACATCTACTGCTTCTTGTACTGAAATAGGTATATATTGTGCAGTGAATGGATCTAGGGTCAGCTGCAAGGTAAAGATGACTTTCATAGACATCTGGCTTTCATCCCTTTCTCTGCTAGTGACTTTGTGAATGATTTGCTGGAAGATTGAAGGATTTCTCCATTTCAGTTACTCATTAATAAAGTGGGGGATCATAATCCTCCTTGGTTAAACAAGTTTTCTTAATAGGTAGTGCATAAAGCTTTGTGAAGCAAGCTAAAATCTAACGGAGCATCAAAAAAAATCTAAGAAAAATACTAAAATCTATTTTTATTGCAGATCTTGGCCAGAATGAAGTAGAGGAGTTATAATCAACATAAAAACTAGTGTTGAATATTCTTTTCTTTCAACAGTGAAGGCAAAACCAGCATGTGTTTACATAAGAATGAAATGCAATTATCACACAAATTACTCTATGCCATATCATGACTTTTTAGTGTTTTGCTTGCAGACCTCTTATATTCTAATGTGGTTTTCCATACTTTGATTGTTCCATCTCTTAATGTTTTGGAAGGTAAAAGTGTCTCTTTTCAATAACCTTTCCTTAAATAAGCTGTTTAGAAAAAGAAATTAAACACTGGAAGTGTTCAAAACATGTGTGGATGTGGTACTTGAGGGAATGGCTTAACGGTAAACAAGGTGGTGGTGCTGGGTTGATGGTTATAGATTTGATGATCTTTGAAGCTTTTTCCAATCTTAACAATTTTATGATTCTGTGAAGTGCAAAGCCAAAGAGTTAAGTGACCAGCCTTCTTTATTGGGGGCATATAAGGCAAATTTTCCTTGTAGGTCTCTTACTATCTTTCTAAAGGACTTGGGAATGGCTTACTTCTTCTTTGTGTCCCTGTGATTCTTTCTCACCTCGTATCTCTTGGGTGTACTCAGACTATCAATATGCATGTAGAGCTGGGCTGTCTCTAGTATAAATTTGAATAGTGTATATCACAATAAAGGTCCAGTTTCATCTGGATTATGTAGGCATTAGTAAGGCCAAGCAAACATGCTAATAAATAAAATGTGTAAGAGAGGATCAGCTGGAAGTGTGTAACATTTAAATGGATAAATATATTCATCCAAACAAACTTTTTTGAATATATGGAGGTCACTAAAGGATCAGAACACAGATTTATAGTTTTGATGCAGAAAAACTTGTCACATCTGACCAGTAGAAATCATGACGACTTCCTCCACAAGTTTTTCAGAACCTGAAACTTCTCTCTCATCAGAATTTGCTACTTTTCTGATATTTTCCCAGGCATATTTTAGAGTCAGACATGTAAACCCATGAACATTAATCCAAGAGTCACTTTGAAAAATGTGTTGCTTAGTCATTCTAGCATTTCCAGTGGTATAATAGGAAATTGTTTTCTCACTTCACAGCAGTAGTGTTAACTTTGTGCCTAGTTCCTGGTAATAAAATAACTTTCAGATATCTCAGTATATGGCACAGTAGATATTAGACATTGATTAAGCATTGATTAGCATTATGAAGTTTGTGTGTTTGTGTGAAGTTTGTGTACTATGTTCTGATTATGGTATAAACATAATGTCCTCTAAAACAAAATAATCCTTTAGACCTAGCCCACTCAAGTAGATTCAAAAGAATATATCTGTTCACATGTAATAATATTATGCTATTGCAACTTTATATTTGGCAATTTTCATGGAAAAAATGCAAGTTAAATTATTGATTCAAAAATCAAACCCGCTGAGTTTTTTAACCTTTTGTGCCATCTTATCTTGGTGTGTTAATTTGTGGAAATTATATTATTCTGTATCAGAAATAGCATGGCCAGCAGGACTAGGGAAGTGATCCTCCCTCTGTACTCAGCACTGGTGAGGCTGCACCTCAAATCCTCTATCCAGTTTTGTGCCACTCAGTACAAGAAAGACATTGAGGTGCTGGAGCATGCACAGAGAAGGGCAACAGAGATGGTGAAGGATCTGGACCAAAAGTCTCAAGAAGAGCAGCTGAGGGAGCTGGAGGTGTTTTGCCTGGAGAAAAGGAGACTCAAGCAGACCTTCTCACTCTCTACAGCTGCCTGAAAGGAGAGCATAGAAAGGAGACATCAATCTGTTCTCCTAAGTAACAACAAGAGGAGAAGAGGAATTGGCTTCAAACTGTGCTGGTGGAGGTTTAGATGGGGTATTAGGAAAAGATTCTTCATGAGTTCTTCACAGCAAAAGGTTGTCAAGCATTGGAACAGGAGCCAGAGAAAGTGATTGAGTCATCATCCATGTAAGAATTTACAGGACATGTATATGTGGCTCTTAGGGACATGGTTTAATATGGGGCTTGTGGTGTTAGGCCAGCAGTTCGACTCCATGATATTAAAGGACTTTTCCAGCCTGGGTGATTCTACAATCTGTTTCCGTTATAGGGAAAAGCTATGCTTGAACCCCAGGTTAGCTTTGTCTTGCCTACATTGTGCTGCAGCATGTGGTGTCTATATGCCTCAAGTCTCATAATGAAGATGAGGGACATTGTCTTCAGTTACAAGTAAACTATTTAAATTTAGAACATTTTTCATGGCTTTTAGTTAAAATAATACTTTTTTTCCCTTCTAACTCTATCCCCTAGTCATCAGGGTTTGATTTGTCTTATGATATTCTAATGAATTTCAAGTTTTTGGGAAAGCTATCCTTATAATTTTGTTCAGTGGATTGTTTCAGTTAGTACCTGAAACAAGCAATAAGTTTTAGATTCAGCAGATACAAGCCACTTCTGAACTCTTGTGCCTCTTGAAGGTCAGATCTGGTAGCAGCTGCAGTGATGACTGACACTGCTACACTGTTTTGCTGGGTTCACTTCAGCCATCCTTCTAAATTGCATTTGTCTTTGCTTTAGTATGGAAGAGAAGTTGTGGAACACTTTTCTGTTTGTATAACTTCTAATATTATTTAGAAGATGAAAACAAATGTCTCTAAGAGTAACAAATAGACCACAATACACCTGGAACATGTAGTAGTCCTAAGGACGCGACTCTGGAGGTAGAAACTGTATTATTTAGAAAGGAAATATATAGTAGATGGAGTGTTCATATTTCATAGCATCATAGAATCATTGAATGGTTTGGGTTGGAAGTAAAGTTTAAAATTTGTTTACTCCAACGCCCCTGTAATGCATTTCAATTAGAATATTTTTAATTAGATCAGATTGCTCAGACTCCTGTCCAACCTGACCTTGAAGATTTTCATAGAAGGAACATCCATCACCTCTCTGGGCAATCTCTTCCAGTGTTCCACCACCCTCATTATAAAATTCTTGTACCTTAGATCTAGGCTACACCTACTCTTTTTTAGTTTTAAACATTACCCCTTGTCCAATCACAACAGGCGCTGCTAAATCTGTACCCTCCTCTTTCTTATAAATCCCCTTTAAGCATTGGACCACCACAATGCTGCCTCCCCAAAGTCTTCTTCAGTCTGAACAATCCCAAAAGTCTCAGGCTTTCTTTATAGGAGAAGTGTTCCATCTGTTCTCTGATCTTTTCTGTGGTCCTATATCTAAGAAATGAGACTAATACCTTCCAGTTTGTGTATTTTGTTTTATGTTTTAAGCTGTCAGTCCCGTTTCCTGTATGTCCAGTTCAAAATAAGGTCTCAAAATAGAAATGGACATAAAATCCTTTAGGACATTCTCATAATATTTTGGTNAGAAATAGCATGGCCAGCAGGACTAGGGAAGTGATCCTCCCTCTGTACTCAGCACTGGTGAGGCTGCACCTCAAATCCTCTATCCAGTTTTGTGCCACTCAGTACAAGAAAGACATTGAGGTGCTGGAGCATGCACAGAGAAGGGCAACAGAGATGGTGAAGGATCTGGACCAAAAGTCTCAAGAAGAGCAGCTGAGGGAGCTGGAGGTGTTTTGCCTGGAGAAAAGGAGACTCAAGCAGACCTTCTCACTCTCTACAGCTGCCTGAAAGGAGAGCATAGAAAGGAGACATCAATCTGTTCTCCTAAGTAACAACAAGAGGAGAAGAGGAATTGGCTTCAAACTGTGCTGGTGGAGGTTTAGATGGGGTATTAGGAAAAGATTCTTCATGAGTTCTTCACAGCAAAAGGTTGTCAAGCATTGGAACAGGAGCCAGAGAAAGTGATTGAGTCATCATCCATGTAAGAATTTACAGGACATGTATATGTGGCTCTTAGGGACATGGTTTAATATGGGGCTTGTGGTGTTAGGCCAGCAGTTCGACTCCATGATATTAAAGGACTTTTCCAGCCTGGGTGATTCTACAATCTGTTTCCTTTATAGGGAAAAGCTATGCTTGAACCCCAGGTTAGCTTTGTCTTGCCTACATTGTGCTGCAGCATGTGGTGTCTATATGCCTCAAGTCTCATAATGAAGATGAGGGACATTGTCTTCAGTTACAAGTAAACTATTTAAATTTAGAACATTTTTCATGGCTTTTAGTTAAAATAATACTTTTTTTCCCTTCTAACTCTATCCCCTAGTCATCAGGGTTTGATTTGTCTTATGATATTCTAATGAATTTCAAGTTTTTGGGAAAGCTATCCTTATAATTTTGTTCAGTGGATTGTTTCAGTTAGTACCTGAAACAAGCAATAAGTTTTAGATTCAGCAGATACAAGCCACTTCTGAACTCTTGTGCCTCTTGAAGGTCAGAGCTGGTAGCAGCTGCAGTGATGACTGACACTGCTACACTGTTTTGCTGGGTTCACTTCAGCCATCCTTCTAAATTGCATTTGTCTTTGCTTTAGTATGGAAGAGAAGTTGTGGAACACTTTTCTGTTTGTATAACTTCTAATATTATTTAGAAGATGAAAACAAATGTCTCTAAGAGTAACAAATAGACCACAATACACCTGGAACATGTAGTAGTCCTAAGGACGCGACTCTGGAGGTAGAAACTGTATTATTTAGAAAGGAAATATATAGTAGATGGAGTGTTCATATTTCATAGCATCATAGAATCATTGAATGGTTTGGGTTGGAAGTAAAGTTTAAAATTTGTTTACTCCAACGCCCCTGTAATGCATTTCAATTAGAATATTTTTAATTAGATCAGATTGCTCAGACTCCTGTCCAACCTGACCTTGAAGATTTTCATAGAAGGAACATCCATCACCTCTCTGGGCAATCTCTTCCAGTGTTCCACCACCCTCATTATAAAATTCTTGTACCTTAGATCTAGGCTACACCTACTCTTTTTTAGTTTTAAACATTACCCCTTGTCCAATCACAACAGGCGCTGCTAAATCTGTACCCTCCTCTTTCTTATAAATCCCCTTTAAGCATTGGACCACCACAATGCTGCCTCCCCAAAGTCTTCTTCAGTCTGAACAATCCCAAAAGTCTCAGGCTTTCTTTATAGGAGAAGTGTTCCATCTGTTCTCTGATCTTTTCTGTGGTCCTATATCTAAGAAATGAGACTAATACCTTCCAGTTTGTGTATTTTGTTTTATGTTTTAAGCTGTCAGTCCCGTTTCCTGTATGTCCAGTTCAAAATAAGGTCTCAAAATAGAAATGGACATAAAATCCTTTAGGACATTCTCATAATATTTTGGTCCAGGGTATATGTTCATGCTGAGAAGATAGCAACATTTGCTATGCCACATAAAAGTGGATTTAAAATGCAAATAAATTAAGTTCTTTCCCCTTAGATCTTTCACACCTTCTAAGCACATGGTAAATATTATATAAAATGGTGGTGAGTCAGACTACTTCTCTTCTGAGTGCATAAGAGGATGGATGGATTTAATTCCCTTTGGATATCTGACCCTAATAAATTCTCCTACCCAGGGTTAGCCACTTACGCCTCTAGTCTGTCCTCTGCAGCTCTGACCCCAATCTTCAATTTCAAAGGATATTTGGTAGCAGGGGAGCAAAAACCTGCCCATTTCATTGCTGCACAGTGCTTTAGAGTTAGGCAATCAGCTTATAGTAACTGCAACTGCCATTTTATGAATTCCCACCAAATCCTGAACTTTCTCAGTAAATTATATACTGCCTTCTCCTCCTTTTCTCCAATAGCCACACTTCCAAGCCATGTGTTGCAGTGCTCATGCCCAGACCTAGTGTGCAATTCTTATTCCTGAAGTGACACTGCTGCGACCCCAGGCACTCACACTGTGCCTGTGTTGATCTGATTAACACCACACAGATAATGAATGAGGTCTTCAAATTTTGTTTCCAGGGATTGTTCCCTACCACATTATTTCGATTATAAAATACTGCTGTATCTGTACATCTGTATCAGGGTGTCACAACTTACATACCAATATGTATTAGCATTTCTTCAATCAAGCAAAAACTTACACATTTTTTCTTCTTTAGCTCCTGCTTCATTACTTGTGATTCATCATTTCCAGTGTTTTGTTCTGATAAATCTTCAACATGGTTTCATTTTTCTGCTATTATACAGTGTCAACTAGCTCACAAAACCAGAAGAATAGTTATTAAAATGTTCATGCTTCACAAATAATATTTTGACTGTTGGATAGATATAAAAGTCCAGTAGGAAAAATATTCTGACATGATTTGTAACATGCTATCTTTCAAATGGCAAAAAATATCAAAATATAATTGAAACAGCCTCCTCATTATGCAATCCCCTTCCCATTTTCAAAAAAATGAAGGAAGCACACAGTATGCATTTTTCTGTGAATCTCAGGGCTTAGCTCTACACAATATTTCTATTGAGGCAGACAGTCAAGCAACTTTTCACAAAAAAAAATAGACAACAAACAATGTGATTGCTTTGATACTGTTTGACTGAGAATTTGTTACTAAAAAAAATTCTATATGTATTTGATTTTAATGCCTAATTATGAGTTTAATTTTTCTATGTGTATTTTTGCAGGATAATATAATTTATATTTATATTTATATTTAATGGAATGAAAGGGTGAAGGAGGAACTGTGAAAAGACAAGTCTTGTTAAAATGAAACCATTATCTTACTAAAGGATGCAGAAAATATATTGAAGAGATGAGAAATCCCTTTTGTTAAATGTTTGTGACCTGTGCCTTGTTTGAAAAGCAGAATGTTTAGCTCTCCTTCTCTCTCTCTCTCTGTAATGCGTTGACCAGATTTTTCTCTGCAAATTTCTTTGGGCAAAGAAGTTACTTTGTGTACTGCAAGATTGACAAAATGTCATCTGAATAAAACATTAATAGACTTATGCATGAAATACAGAAAACCTTACTTTTTGTATATATTCATTCATTGTAATATAAAAAGTGGGATGTGATAGACCTGTATGTCTAGAATATATATTTATGCATAGACACATATGTCTGAAAATAAAATATACATAGGAATACTTTATATAGGTGACTTTCTTCTCCCTGCAAGGTTAAGCTATCTGATTAAATCAAACTCCATTCCTTCTGTTTCATCCATCACTACCAGCTGATAGCAGAAACAGCATGTACCTTCTGAAATAGTTTTTTTCTTGTTGTTGTTTTATGATGTCTGAGGCAGAAAGAAAGAAGGTTTAATTTAATCTGTTGGATTGACTTTGCAGAGATGATAGTAACAGAAGCAGTATCTTCAGCTAAGTAACCTGAACAAACATGACATGGAAATTGAAAAGGAGTTTATAAATACAATACTTAAGCCCCACTTCTACCAGCCCCTTTTATAAGGATACTTGAACAAACCATCTCTTATTACAAGTAAATTTGCTATGAGAAGCCTGCTGATTTTTCTGGTTTGGGTGGGTTTCTGTTTTGTTTCGTTTGTTGAGGCATTCTTTGTTTGTTTATTGTTGGGGGGTGGGGTGTTTGGAGGGAGGAGGTGGGCATTCCCCTTCTACCCTTCTATTTATCTCTTTCTTTAGTTATTAATATCCTGAAAGATCCCTTTGATGTACATGCTCATATTATTTTAGTGAAATCTTTTGTTGGTTACAAGTAAAAATAGAAGACCCAGGATACCTATAATGTGTTTTGGTCTATACTGAATGTAGCCTTTCAAGGCAGTTATTGCTTCTCATTTATTTCTTACACTGATACATATTTATTTAATGAAACTGTCTTAGCAATAATGGAGGTTCTGAGGAACAATTTTCTAGTTTAAAAGCTTTTTAAATTGGAAGTGAAATCAGAAGGGTTTGATTTTTTAAATGACTTTTCCATGTAGAGTGGTTTGGCTTCAATGCCAATAAAATTTAGAGCACAAGGAAACTTAGGGTATATTATAGGAATAGAAACAGCATGTGTTTCTTTGAGACCTCTATCTCACCTCTTCCCCACCCAAATAAATTCAAGCCAAATTCAAGTCATCAATTAAGAAATGCCAAATCTTTCCCCACTTGAATGCTCATATTTGCAAACTGGCATATCTACTGAAATATTTGGGAAAAATAAAACAACAAACAAACCAAAAAATAAAAAACCAAAACCCCCCAAACTTTTGATACTATAACTATGAAACTAAATCAGAAAATCACAGAACCAGAGAAGGAGTCAAGTTGGATTGGGACCACAGTGGGTCATCTGGTCCAACCTCCCTGCTCAAGCAGGATCATCCCAGAGCAGTTTGCACAGTATTGTGTTCATATGGATCTTGAGAATCTCCTGTGAAAGAGAATCCAAAACCTCTTATCTTGCTGTGTATCTTTTAGTGAACAAGTTGTCATGCTTCCACATGGAATAGCACTTTGACAAATGGCGAATAGTTGCAATTATCATAAAGATACACTAACCAAAATTTTTGTTACAACCTCCAAATCCTTCTGGTGTTTCTTTAGCTGTGCTATCATAAAACCATGCTGAAAAAGCATTTGGATATGCTTTTCTGTTATCTAAAGGAAGAACATTCTGCAGTGGATGTTTCCAAATATTTTTAAGGAAAAAAAAATAAGCAAGCAAAACATCTCAAGATGTAAGAAACTTTGAGGACTTAACCAATAATCCAGATAATTCATGATCACAGAATCATGGAATGGATAAGGCTGGAAAAGAACCACAGTGGGCTATCTGGTCCCTGCTCAAGCAGGGTCATTCTAGGGCATATTGCACAGGTTTGTGTCCACATGGTTCTTGAATAGCTTCAGTGTGGGAGACTCCATCATTCCCCTGGGCAACCTGTTCCAATGCTCAGTTATCCACTCAGTAAAAAAGTTCTTTCTCATGTTCAGGTGCAACTCCCTGGGCATCACTTTCTGCCCATTCTCTCTTGTCCCATTGCCTGGCACCACTGAGCAGAGCCTGGCTCCAGCCTCTTGACACCCTCCTTTCAGATAANCCTGAGGAGACGTCTGCCCCTTCATCCAAGTCACTGATGAACAAGTTAAAAAATATTGGGCCCCTTATTAAACCTTGGTGGAAACGACTTGTGACAGGCCTCTAACTAGATCCTGTGCCACTGATTATGACCCTCTGGGATCTGCTGTTCATCCAGGTCTCAGCTCACTTCACTGTTCAATCATCAAGTCCATAATTCCTGAGTCTTCCTCTGAGCATGTTGTGCGAGACTTGCTGAAGTCGAGGTAGAAAATATCCACTGCTCTTCCCTCATCCAGCCAGGTAGTTGGTTCATCATAGAAGGCAATCAGTTTTGGCAAGCATGACTTACTTTTACTGCATCCTTGATGAGTTCTCCTGATCAACACTTGTTGTCATGTGGATAGTGATGTCCTCAGAACCAGACACTCCATCACCTTGCCAGGGATGCAGGTGAGGCTGACTGTCCTGTACTTCCCTGGGTCATCCCTTCTTGTCCTTTTTGAAAACTTGGGTGACATTTGCTTTTACAGTTCTTTGGCACCTGTCTTGATTGTCATCAAAGATGATGATGAGAAGCCTTGTTTTGGTGTTCACCTGTTTGCTCAGCATTAGTGGATGTAACCCCTCAGGGCCCATAGACTTGTGCATGTGAAGTTTGGCTAGGTGCTCTCTCACTCAAAGCTCTTTGACCACAGGACTGTCTTCCTTCTGGGATTCCTTTACCCTGCTCTCCAAAATCAGAGATCCCTGAGGGATGGTCAGTGAAACCCAGTGCAAAGGAGTGTTCAGTAATTGCCTTCTCTCTGTCCTGCTGCCAGGGATCCCCTCCATTTAGTAACAGGTCCACACTATCCTTAGCTTTCTTTTTCTTACTATTGTGCTTGAACAAAACCTTCATTTTGTCCCTGTCGTGCTTGGCCAGATCTAATTCCTGATAGGTTTTGGCCTTCCTTCTCTCATTTTTACTTATTCTGACAACCTCTCTATATTCTTTCCAAGTGGCCTGACCCTGCTTCCATCTCCTGTGTATTTCCTGGCTGTGCTTGAGTAATAACAGGAGTTCCTTATTCATCCATGTGGGTCTCCTGCCCTTTTTGCCTGATTTCTTGATCATCAGGATGCAGTGGTCTTGACCTTGAAGGAAGTGATCCTTGAATATCAACCAGCTCTCTTGGACCCCTCTTCCTTGCATGATCTGTTCCCATGAGATTCTTCCAAGATGAACCTTAAAAAGGCTAAATTAACTCTCCTCAGCCAAGTTGTAGTGTGACTTTCAATGGCCTAGCCATCTCAGCAGATTCATTATGAAGAAACTAATTCCCTAACATTTGTCATTCATCCAGTCTGGAAACAACTTTTTTTACTAGTTACAAGTTACAAAGCTTGAAATGCATTTTACAGATACTGCAAATGTAACTTTGGACATGCCATACTTTTCAACTCTATGTAAAAGAAGAGTTAAGGTAGGTTTCAGCCACCTCTCTTTTATTTCTGTTTCAAATCAGAGTGCAGGGTGGTGTGTGAAGTTGAGCCATTGTATAATTTTAGCAGCTTCCTTCACCACATTAAATGGTGTGTATTTAGTTTTGGAGTTTTGGGGCAGCAATGTGCGTTTTTTATGTTTTGTAGGTTTTGAGGGTTTTTTGGGGGGATTGTTGTTGTTGGTTTTTTTTTTTGTGAATGGTAATTTAGTTTGCTACTTTAGAAAATTACTTACCCTAGACTTCTTCAAGATAATGCTGATACTTTAGGAAATGTTTGTTCCTTCAAGTTGATATGAGTTCCTCTGCAAAAAACCTATGACAGGAAAAATTCTCCTTTACCAGGTCTCAAGATCTGGTTGTGATTTTATGCTACCACAGTAGTTTAAAATTTCTGTAGTCCATGTGAGAACCTTACTCATATATTCATTAATTGTTGAAATATCCTAAGGGTATAAAAGTAGAGATTGACAGCATTCAAAATTCAGATATAGAATGTCGGCTTTATAAACTTGTTACTTAATGTACCCTCCAAATTGTCAACTATCAGAGTTTTTGCTTCCTTGCCAAGGTATTCTAACTAAGCACTGAGAAAAAGTTTTTGTAAGGAACAGTGTCAGGTTTTTACCCTTTAAGAGCAATTGATTCTGCCTGTGAAAGCATCTTGGGTAGAAATGAACTACATTCTTAAATGGACATAGTACAGAGAGAAGCAATGGTGTTATGCTTAAGCTCCCATGTTAACCTTATTAATGGAAGTTAAATACAGGATAATTTAGCAATGACTGCTATATATAAGAACAGATGGCTGGTGGATGACTTCCTTCTGTGTACTGAAAAATTCCAATTAAGGCAAAATTAAATGAATTAATAATATCATAAAACTGGTATTCTACATTTTACAATGGATTATGCCCTCCTTAGCAGGGGAAAATTGCATTAATTGCTTCAAGAAAGGAACCATTCTGTGCCTGCAAAGGACTTGGTGGTGAACTGTTCCACTTCCTGCCACTGCACAGTTATGCATAATGTAACCATATGGAATTCACAAATCCTAAGTAAGAAGGGTACAAGATTGTTTGCTCCAAACCCAAGCTACTCTGATATTTAAATGGAGAATCTCCAAGACCTGTATCATAGCATAAAAAGTTTTTATCCACATTGGATACACACTAGAAAGTGTGTATGCATAAGAATACCTGACTTTATACTCATTAGAGAATGTCATTATGCTTGGTGCACTGTATAGCCTACAAATACATTCTTATACAAAATATTCTTATAAAAAATATTCTTATACAAAAATGTTTCCTAAGCAGTACTAAATATGATTCTCTCTCTCTACATATGATAGGTCATGACTTTGGCTGAACAGAGGGTTAAAAGTGAGGGAGAAACTACTTTCAAATCTCTAATCTCAATTGATAGTATTTTGCTGTATCTTTTGAACAGGATATTCTGGCTTTTTTTCCCTAGTGCTTCATGTCCAAACCCATCTCACATATGGTCTTTTCAGATGTTGAGGGGGTTGAGGAAAACTGAAGGAAAATTCAGAGGTTTTTTTAAACTATTTTACTCTTTTTGTTGGTTCTGACAAGCACAAGTTGGTATCATGAACTCAGCCTAAATGATACAACTGTCCTCCTGCCCAGCAGTAGTGCATGGGGCTTGCAAGCACTGGGTGTAGTTAGAGTTACAAGAGACCTTGAGGCTCCTTTCCTCAGCCCCAATGTCTCAAATAGTGAGGGCTGATGTGGTGTGGGGCAGGCCAGCCTCAGACTGTCCTTGTAATGGTGTGGTTGGTTACACCTCATGTGGGCTGGAGTCACCCCTGTAGCTGCTGGAACACCATGACTCTAGATAGCCAGGGCTTTGGTGTCTGCATCTGAGCTAACCTCCCTAGCCTTCTTGTGTCACCAATGGAGAGAAAAATAGACTTTTAGGGAATGATTTGGTGAATCACACTGCAGAAGTGCATGTCCTCTCTAGAAATTACACGAGTGAACCGGATAAATGAGCTGTGCACATCTACAGGTTAGCTGTAGGTGGTCTAGTGAATCTCAGTCAGGCATGCTAAAGATTGAATATATAAATGCTCCAAGGAATATTTTCCTCTTTTAGTGTTTCCCAGAAGCATGAATTGTCTGGGAGAATATATCAACCATGAAGAAATTATAGAAGAAAGCACATGAGCCTGTAAGTGGACCCTGACTTTTTTGTTGGCTATGATATATCTACAAAGTAAGTTTGGAACAATGGCAGTGGCACCCCTATAGATATGTGCAAATAGCATCAGAGAAACCAAAATGCATCAAAGCAAATCTCTTAAACTGAACTTTACGACAAAACATATTACCAGTTAGAGAAGAGGACAAATACTTATATGGCACCTGACATTTTGTATTGAGAGGATTTCTATAATGCCACAAGGGTAACATAGAACACTTAAAGACCTAGATATTTGGCTGCAATACTTTCTGGACTGCACAGCTAATTAAATAGTGGCATTTGTCCATACTAGATACTTATGACAGCATTAAGTCTCTATACTCATCCCCGTAGCAGGAGTTCTGGAGACCCCGAAGGAGATGACTGATATGCCTCCTTAGTATTGAAACGTACTGCTAAGTTGTTGCAGCAGCAGGAGATTGTAAGATCAAGAGGCTTAATAGCTTTGGTACAAGAGCAGTGCTACATTAAATGCAGTAAAATGCAAGAACTTACTGTATGTTCATAGCACTGAAAGCCCCCTAGCTATACATAAAGGAGCTGACAAACCGCACGTATGTAGAGTTCATAAGTTAAGCAAGTTTAAGGAGAATTTTACTGTATGTCACTTCTGACAGTGAAATTATTAGAAAATTATTTTTTGCATGCTAAAATATAGCCTCACAAGATTGCAGGCTAATCACAGATGGGTCTCTTTTATAGCATGAGATGCAAAGTAAAAACTGTAAATATATTTTTGAACCATATTTTTCAATATAAGTGTTAAGTGTTTTTCTTTTACTTATTTCTTGTTTCCAAAAGTTTGTATTGTGTATTACCTTATTGTTTGCAATGCATCTTCATGCTTTTACTTTGTTCTCCTCATCCTTATTTTTGGGGTAAATGTGAGGATTAAATAATATAGTATTTGTTTA
>VZRX01016122.1:10969-72746 GCA_013398075.1 Notiomystis cincta | reverse complement strand
AGCTGTTTTATCTATTTATCACAGAAAGTTTGTAGGAGGAGGCTTCTTTTCCCCTCTCTGGCATTTGGGGCAGCAGCAACCACATTCCCCAGGGGCTGCGTGGAGTCCAATAAACCTTGCCCAGCCCCACTGCTGCCTTGCACCTCATCTTTTTTCCAAGCCTGCTTTCCAGGGAGTGTGGTGGGCTGGCACCCTCTTGGTGCACCTACAGGCTGAAGGTGCTGGTGGGGGGAGCTGTAAAGCCTTGGGCAGGAAAATGCCACATTTGGAAGGCAGCTCTGCCAGCAATACACCACTTATTGGAGCAGTGGGAAAGAACAGAGAACACAGTGGGACACTTGTGATGGTCACCTACAGCCACGGGGATTTTCAGTGAGATGCTTCACTCCATTGCTGTCCTCCTGACACTAAACTAACACTGTTGCCTTAAGTGTAGCACTGTATATTTACATATCATAATGAAGCATTTGGCTTATCCGTCATCCCCACACTTTATTTTGGAAACATACATGATAGTTGTAAAAAGTGAGATGATACGTGTAGGATACTCTTGGTAAAGCTGCACGGTGGGCAGCAGGTGGGAGTCCAGCACGAGGAGGGAGGAGGCTGAAAGACCCATTCCTGCTCCTGGGCAGGCCCAGAGCCAGGCTGGGATTCTCACCTGAGCCAGGGCCAGTGAAGGCGTCCCTGTGGCAGCAATGTCCCCGGGAGCTGCAGCAAGGCTCTGCCAGCCCCCAGCGCTCAGCCCAGGTGGGTCAGGAACGCATCAGCCCTGTCAGTGTCAGACACGGCTGGGGCCGGGAGCCGGGGAGCGCCGGGCCGGGGCCAGATGCGGGTGAGGGGAGCGGTGCGGGTCACCCAGGAGCAGGCGGGGGCTCTCGGGGGCCCGCCGTGGCTGGCGAGAGCAAGGCAGGCAGCAGCCAGAGGCAGCAGCGCACCGCCAACCTGCCACCAAGGATGGGAGAAAGGCATTTCTGTCCCAAACAGGGAGGCGAGGCTGGAGCCCCCTTGGCCCCGCAGCTCCCCGGGGGTGCGAGCCAAGCCCCAGGATGAAAGGCAGGGTTTGTGCAGAGCCCCGGGGAGCAGCAGCACCTCGGTGAACCCAGACACCGAGGGCAGACAGCGCCCGCCTCTCCCCACGCCGGGGCCTTTTCAGGCCGAGAAGTCCATCTCTTAATTGGCTGAGAAAATAAAGGAAGACAAGCCAATGTACACAGGATTTCCAGAAAGCTGGGCTGGAGCTGAACAGCGCTGAATACACAGCTTTACTTAACAGGCTTTGGGAAAACAAGCCCTCCCTGCCCACATCCCAGCAAGAAGCCAGCCTGAGCCCAGGGGGGTTGCTGGATCTGGCCCAAGTCACATTTAACCCCCTTCTGGGTCTTGCCCTTGAGAAAAGTTATAACCTTTTCAAAGCCTCAACATTATTAAGGAAAAAGAAGTTTAATTCCCCCCCAAAACTGTTCCCTAATTTCTGGGAGGTTCAGCACTATTACTTCTGATGACCCAGAGTCCTAGAAAAGAGATTACACACCAAATCCCACTCAAATTAAAAAAAAGCAAGAGCTATTCCAGTGTAAGTAGCCAGGAGCAAGTTATCTGCTTGAATGTCATAAAAATATTCAATCAACCGGGGTCAATGACTGAAAGCTCCACCTCGCCTCAAAGGCATCTGGGCGTGGTTTGGGGTTTTGGAGAGGCACACATCAAATCCAGGTTATTTGGAGGCACAAAATGCCCAAGCATTTACTTTTAATTAAACTTCTGCAGAAATACTCTCCTTGTTCTGCCCTGAGCACAAAATAGCCCCAAACCCTGCACATTCCCACAGTGGACTGTGGGAAATTCCTCTGACTTCCCAATGGCTTTATTACTACAAAACTTAACATTAATCCTTTCAGCAGCATTTCCTTAAAAATAGAACACTCTGGTGAGTGAGTTCCCATTTTTGGGGTGTCCTCTCAAGACGAAAAAGGCCAAAGACAACCTCAAAGCAGGGAAACATCACCACAACTCAGTTACTTTTATAGCACATTTACAGATGGAAGCAGTGTCCACATTCATTCAGTCCCATGTCTGCCCTCCTTCCCCAGCACGTCCTGCAGCTGTGGTCATACAGATCCTTGTGAAAAATTGATTTACCCACAGTGTTACCCGCTCAGAGGTTCCTTCTGCCCACAGCTGCATTTGTGGATTCCAGCACCTCGGATTTATTCCATATTGCTGCAGTTTTACCCTGAACAAAACCAAACTGGCCGGGAAAGGAATCCGGCTCCTCTGGTGGCCCCAAGCTGCTGCTTCCCAACCCACCAAAGGTCAACCTGCCCCTACACTGCTGGCTGGATCCTCCCTCTCCTCAGAGGTGCAGAGCCAGCCAGCACCTTCTCCCCAGCAGGAATCACTTCTGAGAGACCAGGGCACCAAAGGTCGCTGGTGTTCGTGGGAAGCAAGTTCCCTCTGGTGGCCGGCGGAGCGTGTGGTGCCGGTGCCGAGCCCCGGAGCCCAGGGCAGGGAGCAGGGCAGGCTCAGGCCGGGGCTCCCCGAACTCGTGACTTTCCGCCGCTGCTGTCACTCACCGGCCCATGGGACCAGCGTCATCCCAGCTCCTGGCTGGAGTAACCCCCAGCTCCACCAGCTGGAGATGGAATTCCCAGCAAACACTCCCAGGCTCCTCCTGGGACGAGCTGTGGCAGCCACCCCCCTCCTCTGCTGGAGCAGGGCCAGGGAAGTGCCTGGATCCGGGAAGGAGTTTCTGGGAGAGCTTTCCTTGGGGAGCCCTGCTCAGCTCCTGCAGCAATCACCAACCAGAGCAGCCCGGGGCTTTATTTAGAGAATACTTTATTAGTTTCTGTAATCAAACCCATGTAAATAAGACCGTACATATTTCATACAGTGCGTTACCCCTGTACAAATGGAAAAAAAATTAAGTTTAACATTTCTAGACCAATATGGCTGTTAATTTCTGTACAATGCCAACTCACACTACAAGTGGGATACTTTTTTCCAAAGTTGACATCACAGCTAGTTTCCAAAAATTCAAATTATATATATATTTATATAAAAAGATAACCAATAGCGATTCACTAGGCATCAATAGCAGCAACAGCCTTTCCAGCTTCTGCAGTCATTTGAACAAAATTATACACATTAGACTTTCAACTCTTCCTTCCAAAAAATGTAAAAAAAAGAAAAAAAAAAATCCCAGAAAAAACCAGCAAATTCTGCTACTGATGTGGTACCTGGTGCTTTTTATTAGCTTTTTCAATCATTGTCTGGAAAAAAACCTCTAGAATAACATTATTAAAAACAGCTCCAGTATAGCACAGTCACTACTACATATCATAAGCAGGTACAGGATATCTTACATTCACAGAAGTATCATACAGTACTGTCCTACAGCTAGAATACTAGAGGATACAATTAAAAAGGCATTTATTTGACTTGATTCTACGTTCCAGCACACTGTGGGCAAGGAGGTGGTGCGACGCAGCTCTGATATAAAGAATGCACCTTTGAGATAAAACTCTCGTTCATCTGATAAGGTTTCTTTTATTCTTGTGGCACAGTTTAAGTGCTCGTTGCTGTGTTACAGACAGAAACTGGAAACCGTTTAGGGACCACTTGCATCATATCAAGACAGCTGGACAGGGGTGAACAGAACAAATCTGACTATTGATGCAACGAACCTTCAACTCCAGGGGTGAGAGCCACTGAGGGGGCAGCGGGTGGAGAGGACAGAGGTGGCCAAGTAGCTTTTTCATATGGTGATCTAAATGCAATAAATTGTCATCCAAGCAGCAGCAGCCAGCAAAGCACTGCCTTCAGAGGGAAATCCAACACTGCCAGTGTTACTCTGTGTTAGGTTAAACCTCGGGTGGCAAATACAAGGACCCCTCTGTTTATACAAGATAGAAGCTTCTTAAGTCACTAAAAACTTAACACGCATTACTTGGCCCAGCACCATCTTCAGATCTGCATGTTCTCATACTCATGGGTTTATAAAAAGATAAATAGCAGCTGAAGATCAGAGCCTGAAGAAAATAAGAGAAGTCATCTTGTCAGCTAGAAAATGCCTCCCCACCTTCTTCCCCGCCGTTGCTACTTCTCCGTGTGGCAGCTTTGGGAAGTGGGCGGGTGCGAGCCAAACCGGGCACACCCCAAAGCAGCCTTCATGCTGTCAGAGCAGCCCGGAGAGCCCGAGAGCCCCGGGGCTCAGCTGGACACGCAGCAGCTGCGGCACCGCGGCTGCTGCCGGCTCCTATGCCCCGAGAGGCCGCTCGGAGCCCGGCAGGCAGAGTGGGCTGCTCTTCATCCTTCGGGCTACCAATTGATGCTGCTGACATCTGGCCCACCCTCCCCTCTCCCCCCCCTCCATGGGAACACAGCCTCTAAGATTTTGTTTCCTCGGTTTTGATTGCCTGAGGTTTGATTGGTCCAGTTCTGACAGGTTTCGGTGTGGCAGCAGGCGCGGGGGTGGGCTTCTCCTCGGCTTTGTCCTGGCAGACTCCTGAGGAGTCAGCAATTGCCTCCGTGGGTTTACTGCCGTTCTCCTCCACCTTCGGGGCTTTGCCTCCTATGGGTTTGTTCTGCTGCTGCTGCTGCTGCTGCTCAGAAAAGAATCTCTGGGTGGACTGAAGGACCTCTGCTCTTTGCTTTGCCTTAAAAGAGGGAGAAAGTAAGTTTACTGAAGAGGGGACCCTGGAATTGGAGTGACTTCACAAGTATTTCCCATATGAAAGGGGAAGGACTGACCATGGTGGCCAGACTTTCCTAGAAAGGCAGCATCTGTCTTGCTGCTTCCCTGATGTCACCACACCTGGGTGCTCGGCTCCTCAGCAGTAGTCTAACATCGTGCCTAGGCTTCCTTGCTCTTCCTCATCCTTCCCCCCAAAAAGAGGATCAGGGGCAGCAGTTTGAAGTGTTACCTAACATCTTTGTGCACCACTACTATTGCAGAGCTGTACGAGCATGAACGCTGCTGAGAGCAGGCTCAAACTGCAGCTCCCCCTGAGCACAGGTCGGATGTGAGCAGAGGCAGATGTGCCTGCACGACCCTGCTGCGGGTGTGGGCCCCGAGGGCCGCTCCAGCTGTTACTCTGTTACTGCTGCTGCTGCCTGCGCTGCCCTCCGGAGCACAGGGCCTCCCTCAGCAGCACAGTGTGAGCACCCGTTGCCCTGGTGGCTCTGGGCACGGACTGTGAGTCTGCAGCCGGGTGTAAACGAACCAGGGTCAGTACAGTGCTGTGTGTCAACTGGAGCCTGATCTGCTTCCCAGTCCAAGCGGGCTCTCACCCCAGGCAGCAGACTGCCTGCCTGCCTGCCTTCCCTCCTCTGAATCCTACCAGCAACCCTGACTTGCACCTGTGAGTTCAGCCTCCGACTCGTTCCAGTTACAGTTTTGACACTGTGCAGATCAGACACTTCAGAGCAAGCACTTGGCTTTCCCGCCCAGACTGCAGCAACTACAGTAAGAGCTCAATCATTTGGAAGCTGACCAATAAAGCCCAGTGTAGTCAAACACCGCTTTATTTAAAATTAAAAAGGAGTATGTTAACACAAGGAAGCCCAGCTACAATACAGGCACTAAAGCCTCCATGTACCTCTCTGAGCATTTTCTGCCTTTTTACAAAAAACAGGGCTGGGACACACACACACAACAACGGGGGGACAAAACAGCAAAAGTCTGGAACAAGAGGACTTGGCTCTCACACTATGTAGTTGCTCCAAGGAATTCAAGCAGCAACAGAACAGAAAACAAACCTGTGAACTCTGGTGTGCAGGACTGCAGCAAGAGCCTGATTTTACCGGAGCCAGATGGACACCTGAAACCTTTTGCCCAAATTTCAGCCATCCCCTGAGGTTAAGGCTGGATGACTCGATCACCAGTAACCAAGCATGATAAGAGTAACTCTCACTCCTCTCAGCAGTGTTTGCAGGAGATTTAGGACACCAGAACTTCGTGTTAGTATTTGCTCTGACTGGCTGCATTCAATCCACAGTGCACACTCAGGACAACACTAAGTATCACCTGGTAAGCATCTCCAGGCTGCATGAACTGGCGGTAAAAAATGGACCAACCACCTAGAACTGAAGGGCTCATCAGTCCTCCCCCAGCCACGCACACCCAGAACAACACACTCTCCTGCTCTGACACCTCAGTGCACAGGTTTCAGGAATGGCAGCAGACAAAGGAGTCCCTAAGTGTCATCTATTCAAATAACTTCTTTTCTGCAGCCAGCAGGCTCAGTGTCCAACAGGGTCTCTACACAGATGTCCCACTCTGCAGTCCTGCCTTGGAAGAAGAGTTTGCCTTGAACTGAAGGGTCCCAAAGTGCTCTAACAAGTTAGGGTGACTGTCATCACCTGCTACTGAAATGCAGAGCCCCCTCTTCTGCAGAGTGCACCAGGTACTGCATTCTACCACACAGAATTCACCACAGGCACTTCAAACCACTGGGAAAGGACTCTCCAAGGAGCGAGGCTGGCTGAACAGGAGGAGCTGGGAATGAAAGGATAACTAATAGCCAGGTGTGCAGCTTCACTGCTCATTCAAAGATAACCAGGCTCCTGACGCCTCACTTTGCCTTGGACAGCAGTGGCAGCTCCATGACTGCTGATCACAAGACCACTTGAGACAGGAAACTCCCTACAAATATTCTAAAATTCTTATTAAAACACCAGGGCTTAGAGAAGGTCTGTGCTGAGCTGTTAAGGGCCTGGCTACTGGCTTGGGGGCCAGAGGCACTTTATGAAGCCATGACTTGCAGACACATCCCTGCCCTGGGAGCTGTCAGACTGAACTGCTGGTAACAGCACTGCTGTTCATACTGACCTTCATGTCTCGTTCAGCCTTCAGCGCAGCCTGGGCCTGAGTGCCTCTGGCTCCAGGTACTGATCCACAAGGACCTCTGGCCACACGTGGTAACTGAGGGTGGCTCATAAGGCCTGTGCTCATCTGAGACGGCATCTGACTATGCAGAACTACCGGCAGCCTCTGAACAGGCGCTGGGAAGGTGTTAGTAAATGGGGCTCTTACCAATGGAGGGAGCAGGTTAGGCTGAGAGAGGATCTAAGTGGGGGAAAAACAACAAAAAGAGACATTTCTCAATTAGAAAACTGCCAACTCGATTGCATGTTGGCATTACCTTAAAGGGGAAAAAGTTGCTACTCTGCTATGAAATGAATGCCAATAGGCTTGAATTGCAAGAGCAAAGCAGCCCTGCAGTGCTGCTGTCTGAAAGCAGCACCAACAACTTCAATCCAGCTTGTGACCAGGGAAAAGGCCCTCACAAGGCACTGGAGCAGTCACTGGTGAAAAGCAGCCCCAGGAAGGTGAGACAGTTTCTGCCAGTGACAATCCAGAAATCAAATCTCAAATCCTGCAAATACTCCAAATGCTAAAAGGAAGACAGAAACATCCTGCACTTTCAGAGAGGCTACATTTCCCTAGCAGCCTGGCTCCAGTCACCTCCAACAGAGATGCACCACCCTTGCAAGCTGTGCTCCTCAGAATGCCAAAGCCAATCAAACCCTCTGCCATCAGCCCTGCCTTGTGTGGACTGTGTATCCTCAAGAGATCCTTTCCAACCTAAACTGCTCCTTCAATACTTTAGAGCTGCAAATCTGCTTTGTCTCTACATGTGTAAAATATGCACTGGGACCCTTCTGAGACACGAAGTTTCTCCCCTTCCCCAAACAAATGACCTGTTTTTGCAGGACGAGGTGCATTAGAGCTGCCTGGGGAAGACACAACACCATCTGTTCTACATCATTCACAACTTGTACTGAATTCCTCAGCATGCACAGAACTCAAAATTAAACACCACAAAAATCAGCACTACTTGTAAGGAAGATCAGAGAGGTAATTTTTTGCTTTGATCTTGAAATCGCGTTTCTTACGCCATTTCATTTTAAGGATTCCATTTTGTATCTCCCCATGATAAAGCCTGAGGAAACACAGTCGAGTCAGAGCCACCAGGTCATACAGAGGAACAAAGCTGTTTGTAGGAAGCCACCTATCACCTACCTGTGGTGCAAATTGTGCAGGAAAGGGCTGTGTCATTCTCACAGCTGCAGCTGCTGACTGGAACTGCTTCTGGTAGACAATGCTGTTCATTTTATTGGACTGATTGTTAGGACTTGTAGAACTGGCCCTAAAGGAAAGAACTCCAGTTAAAGTCAACTGCTTTCATTTAGAGGATGCTTCTGCCCTTAGTACAACTTCACTAGGAATTCAGCATTGGAGGGGGGCAGAATAAATCTCTTGGAAAAGCTGGGGTGAGACCTTTTCTGTATAGAAGCTTCTGTGTGCAAAATACCTCAGAACTTCAGAATTCAATGAGAAGGCATAATCAGAAATATTTAGGCTATGAAGAGATTCCAGGGTATGACTGTATTAAAGAGCCCTGTCCCCCAGGTACACATGACACAAACCCTGATGTTAGATATGTGTTCCCCTTCCCATCCCTGCTGTCTCATGTTCAGTCCCGCTCCTTTGCAGCCACTCTTTGCTCCATCAGTTCCGAGCTTGTCACAACAGGCAGTGAACATACAGCTGCTTCTACTCTGACCTCTTGTCAAATGGTTCAAAATGCACTTGAACAGATTTCAAGAATTCACAGAAAACGTTCTCCCTGTTTTATTTGGCTAAGAACACGACCCTCCACTAAAACTTCCAAGGTGTTGAATCACCATGTATTACATACATGAAGCTTGACTGATTATCTGGGGGAAGGGCAGCAAACAGTACTCAAAGAGAAAACAGTGAACAGTCCTCAGAAAAAGAGAAAAGAGTGAAGGGCCTTCTTTAGGAAATGGAGCTTGACTTGCAGAGTTCTCGTGCAGAGGGTGTGGGTGATGCACTCCAGCCAAAATGAGCAGAGAGGCAGCAGTGGCAGGGACACCAGCTAAGCTCCACACACCAGGATTTTGTAAGCTTAAAGGAGTCTGTTTTGTTGACTAATGTCACTTGTGAGCAGCTTAGAAACCTTGCCACAACACTTACTCCTCTAACAGAACTGGTGCCACAATTGCTGCCTAAGTCTTTGAGTGGTTTTACTTTGAACACCACAATTCAGGTAAACTGTCTTGCAGTTTTATCCTGAAGTACATCTTCCCTGCCACTTCTGTGCCTCACTGGTACAACTCCAAGTCATTTCCATGACTTGTTTAGTTTCATTTCCCCAAAAAAGTGTTTCCCCCATTTTATTTCAGAGCTATTTCCTTCTGTTTAACTACAGCAGATGTGATGAACTATTGGAATGCTGCTCATAAACTCAGATTAAGCACTGTATCCTGTATCAGTGGCCCCTCACCTCATACCTTCCAGAACAGGCTGCTCATGCATGACTAGGTACATTTTCTAGCTCTGGTTTTAAGGAATTTTGAGCTTAAGGGAGATTTACCGGAAGGGACTGGAGGTTGGGGTAGTACTTCTGCCAGTAACTGGTGGTGTTCCAGGTTTAACATCAATGCCACCTCCAAAGGCCTTCAGGTCCATTTCTGATATCTGAAAAACACAGCAACTGACATGTTAATTCTAATTAAAAAAATTACATTTGCTAAGCAGCTGTTAGCTTACCTCAGTGAAAAGAGGTCACTTAAGTGGAGATGAAAGCCTGACTGCAGAACAGCCTCTTATAATTAGGCCCAGCACCACAAGCACCTCTGTGTACAATTTTCCTGCCCTATCTGGCACTTGCAGCAATGGTATTGGCTTTCTAACTTGGTCCTCCTGCATAATGACAGGGGATTTGAGAGTCATTTCATCTATTTGGCCCTAAAAAAAAGAACAAAGATATGTTTTGGAGTTGAGATTTCCTTATCCAAGACTCCCATCTCATGTACCATGTGAAAATATTTAGAAATCATCCTGAAAAATGCCGAGAAGAAGAATACCATCAAATAGTCCAGGTCTATAAAAAATAAACAAACCCAAAGCACAGCAAAAATGGAGCTGTCATTCATGCAAAACCATCTCCAGACTAACTGGAGCAGTGATTCTTGAATGCTATTATGCAGATACACTCAACAGAATAAATTAGTATTTGTAACAGTGTATTTCCACACATGGCCATAAAGCATAACAGCAGCAATAAATCACTTAAAAATGAGAGTCTGTTTTAAGTTGACTTTCTTTAGCAGCTACATGATGGGAATCTTAGAGCAGGGCAGGGAAGTCATCTAAGGCCAACACCCCACTGCAGCTCTTCCCTTGTTTTTTGCTGAAATGAGCAACCATTTTCCAGTGACAACTGCAGCAAGAAACATGCTGCTGCTTGCAAAATGGGCTCCTAACAACTACAAAGCTGAAAAGATTTGGCCAGATCTGATCAAGCTGGAAAACTGGCACAGTGCAAAAACCACCATACACACTCTGGGGGTGAGCAGATGTAAACTTCATCTAGGTGGTGTGAAATTCTGGCTGCTGTGACTGTCCAAGACATGGAATTAACACCCGGGATTTTTCTTATCATAGCTGTAAATGACCAGGACTGTAGGGTTATTTTACATTCAAAAGCACCCTAAAATCAAGGCCAGAAGCTGCAGGGATTTCAGGTGCAGCTGCAGAGGTAGATCAGTCCCTGAGGCGGGAAGACCTTGCTGTTCCTGCCAGTCAGCTGAGCCGTGTCCATGTCCAGGGTGTCACCCACTGCTCACCTGGAAGCGGACTGCAACTGCCGAGTGCTGCACACTATCCGAAAATCCCCGGTGCCTGTAAAGCTGGGATTCCATCTAAGACAAGAGACCTTGTGATTGGAAGCCAGCTCCACACATCCCTTCATTAGCAATTACCTTAGCAGCTTCACATAAAGGAGAGGAGAGAATTCCCCCCATGATATTCAAGTTTCTTGCACTATTTAGTTCCTTACTGGACCTGTCACTCAGTTTTCCTGAGCTGCAAGACCAGCCTTTTCTTTTTTTATTACAGAAAGATCCTGTCTTGCATATTATGCTATATTCTTAATATGCACCATGCTCTGCTATTCAGCAAGGCAGACCCCCAGCAATAACAGTAGAGTTTAATGCTGGCTTAAGGTCGTGGTTGATACAGAATCCACTGAAGCCCCTAAAACTCCCCTTTGTTGCAATGGAAACTCCTGGACCCAAACACCTTGCTCTGGTTTGAGTCTAGAAGCAAAGCAACAAACACAAGCAGGCCCAGAATCTGCCACCAGCCCTGACAGAGTAGTATTGTTCCCCTGCTGCTCTAACAACATCTCAGTACTATTTTCCACATGGCTTCTACATGAAATCACCTACTAGTCCATGATGTCACTATCAAACCAAGTACTCCTGCAGTGCAAAGGGACCATCACCAAGTTAGCTACAAAACCTCAGCTAAATGCACAGACCCAGTCACCAAGGCATTAACCTTGACTGGCTTTTTTATCTTTTAAAGCTGAGGCAGATTTTCAAGATGCAAGAAGTCAACGTGAGTGGCTGTGCTGGTTATATAAACGAGCTAACAGCTGTGCTTCACATTAATTTCTGTCCTGTAGATGTGGCAGTGTTTGTTACCTTTCCAGTTGCAGCAATCATGCTGTGCTGAGTTCCTGCTGGGATCAATCCTCTGAAAGGCTGGGTCACTTGGGCAGGTCTGCTCAAGTTTTGAGCCTGAGCTTGTGGTGGGGTGTGCTGTAGTGGTGGTTGTAAGGACTGGGGTAGGGCAATCAGTGGCTGTGCTGTGGATCCGAAGTTGGGCAAAGAAATCTGTGATCCTGGCAAAGGTACTGTCACCTGGAGGGAGAGCACAAAATCACCAGTAACAGAGACACAAAGGCAGACACTATGTAACTTTCAGTACAGGCTCTAGTTCAGCTTTATTCCAGGCAAATGGCTTAATGAGTTCATTTATTTAACCAGAGAGCTCCAAGCAAATAAGTGAACTTATTGCTCAGTTTGCCTGTATAATCACCTCCAACAGCATCTGGGTCTTTGCTTTTCTGAAATAAAGTTGCATGAGATCTCCTACCTCCAACAACATTCATTCAACTGTGTGACAGGGGACATTTAATTAAACTCAGGAAAGAAAAGTAGAACAAAATAACCAGTTTTGGGGTGGGGGGACAGGACAGGATTGGCTTATTTGTTTACTTCAAATAATTCTACTCATCAAAGGAAACTGGGATGAAAATTACATTTTTACTTTCCAGGAGTCCCAACAACCAGCAGTTTGAGCTTAAAAACAATGCCAACAGCCTGTCCCTTGCTTGTGTTTACTGTGAGTGCACTGGGCTGAAAACATCAGAGAGTGGTAGTGATAAATATGGAAACACCACAGCAGTGACCTGACTGGCAGGAGTTACTGCATGTCTGGGTCTGACAATCTACTACCTGCAAAATTATATTCTGAGTGTGACTAGGAGAATGATATGAGATTCCCAAATGTGAAAGGCTTACTAGGATTCTGCTCTGAGAAGTAAACAGATTAAAATCAGAGAGACAGCCAGAACTGAAAACTGAACACATTAAAAGCACCAACTCTTCTAAAAGGTCCTTAAAACTCTGTGCTAGATTTCCAGCAGACAACATTCCAATCTTTTACAACTCTTCTAGATTTCTGCCTTGGCAACTTTTCCTGTGTATGAGGTAGGCTATTATAATAAATTATAATAAATCAATCCATCACAAGCTTTTTTTTTTTTTCTCCTGAAGCCATTTCAATTAAAAAAACCAAACCAGAAGATGGAAACCACTGAGCAGTATCCTGTAAATATGAGAGAATGCTTGCACAGAGCAATATAGCAGTGCTGTCACAGAAGAATTAAAAAACCTTCAAATCAGTGGAGTTGTTTTACTGACCTGGCTGTCCTGCATCAAATAGTCCAGGTCTATAAAAATACACAAACCCAAAGCACATGTGCTGACTTGTCAGTTATTTTCTGTGTATTGGCTATCAGTGGCACATGGAGCATTCCTGGGTTCCAGCTCAGTGAGAACAGGTGTTAACAATTAGGCTGCACTAAGCACCTGGAGTTTGCCCCTCTCTCTCCACCACTCCTGATAACTCTTCCATCATGTGCCTCAATCAAATAGCAACAGCATTGTGCCAATTAAAACTTTGCCCATCACTGAAAAATGAACTGTTCAGAAGAAGGAACATTGCCAGGGACAAATGATCAACATGAACTGCAGGCCATCCAATTTCTCAGCCATTCAGTTTGTGCAGTGCTGCTGCTGTAGCCCCTCTTCACTATTTACATTCAATTTTTATTTTGGAAGAATTAAAGGTTGTCTCAGCCTTTCCCTCTATTCCCACCCCACAGACACCACCAACCACAACATGCTTTTAGGAAGAATACAATGTAGGAAATTTACCATGCCATAGTTTACCTGCTGGAGAGCACTGGGAGACTGTGCAGTGTTGTAGAAATTGCTCTGTCCAGGCTGCTGAACTTGTCCAGAGTAGAGATTTGAAGCCTGAGTGAGCGTAGCCCTGGCCTGGGGAGAGCAAGAGACACCATCCCATTAGGAGCATTTTGGAGAGCAGTTCTGTGGTGCATCAACCAGTGCAGGAGAAACCACAGCACGGGAAGCTGACAAACCTGAAGGTTTCACTCTGTGATAAAGCTCTCATTAGCAGATGGTAGAAGAGACCTTTATCATCATTAAGAGAAATTAAACCTGAAGCTCGAATTAATGACAGAAGCACAAGGAGCCCTGTAATTTGGGGAACAAGCCTCCATTCAGAGACTATGCTAACGTACATTTATTAAACTAAAAGAACATTCTCCTCCAAGTGTCTTAAGTTTCCTGCCAGCCCAGCTGAGCAAGCCCTGATTTCCTGTACCAGCCCACTGCAGAAGCTTTGCACGTGGAGCATTTCCTACCTGCAGAATGTGTGTATCAATGAGCTGAGAGCCTCCCAGTCCTGAAGCCTGCCCAAGCTGATGCTCGTACAAGATAGGAATAGGCTGAGTGTTGGAGGTCTGCTGGAATGCCAGGCTGGACTGTGCCTTAGCCAGCTCCTGGTGTTGCACTGCTGGGAAGTTGTGTAAGGCTGTGCCAGACAGGACCACTGGTGATGGCTGAGACAAACCACTCTGCATGAAAGCTTGCTGGGATCTGCAAGAGATTGAAGTGTCATAAAAATTCTGACAGAGCTCAACAATGAGCCACCACAAAAGAGGAGCACAGCTTATGTTCTTTGAACAGAATTAGGACACTTAGCTCTATTGCATTTTCACCTGAAAAAAGCAGATTTCTTTTCCAATTTACTCTGCACACAACAAAATAACAGCTGCTACTAAAGGCCACAGGAGAAAATGATGAGGCTTTTTACTAAAATCTTAAATCACAGTTTAGATGTTCATGCTGAAATAATTCTTGGATAACTCAACTATCAATTGTCAATTAACACAGAAGCTGCCAGTCCTTAGTTCCTGTGCTACAAGGTAGGTTGGGAAGGCACATGTGAGTAGCTCCACTTAGTCATGAAGTGCTTTGTTCTCTTGACTCCACAGTCCAACTTCTAATACAGCTTAAATCACTGGATGCTGACAATGGTAGCTTCAAAAGACCTCACAGCCTTTAATTTTAACCCGATATTCAATTCCTTTGTCACCAGAATGGGAAGTTGCATTGTGCTTAAAGAAGACCAAAGCCAGTACAGCAAAGCACCACAGACAGGTTTAGTCCATCAGAAGTATTTATCTGAACATTCTTATTGAGAACTTGGTGAGTAGCCACCTTGAGCCTGAAGAATCAGGAGTTTTTAAAGAAATGCTCCTCTCACAGCTTTTGAGGTCAGAGGGGAGTGTTTTTGATTGAGAACACCTTTCATTTTACCTGGTGCTGGATGTGCCTGAGCACAGCACTGGTCCTGTTGATCTGTTGGTGTGGTGGGGTTTGCTTGTGACCATACCTGAGTGAGCTTTGTCCTGCACTCTTTCTTTCACTGCAAAACATTCTTACACATCCTCTGAGCACTGGGAAAGCTCTTCCAGATTGGATGCAGAGGATTGGCTTCAATGGTGCCAAAATATTTTTTCACAAGTTTTTTTTAGTTCACTTTTAACTTTTGGTTGTAATATTTTAAACCAGCCACCTGTACATCTCCAAGCTTATCCTCCTCTGCACATTTTCCACGTGGGAGAAGTACTCACACTGTTAGAACTCCATTAATGCCATGTTTGTGTGTAATCAGATTTATTTAATCTGGACCACATGCCAGCCTGATTGTGTTTCTGCAATTACCCAACTGTTTGCAACAGCTTTTGTCAGCTGTAGCAGGACAAGCAATATTTGGGCCCATAAAGTCAGCCAAGCACAAAGTCAGGACACAAATGTAGTTAATTAAACCGTCTGTGGCCTCAGCCTTCTACATTGCAACAAGCAGGTTTAACTACAGCCCAAGCAAAACCCTCTAATTAAACTTCCAAAGCAGCTTTCTCAAAGTGGAACTAACAACATTGGTCAGAATTATACTGCTGTGAATTGGTTTTGATAGGAAGTGCAAGGACGCTTTGGAAAGGCTCACAGTGGAAGTCAGTCTGGCTATCAGCGCCCTTTGGGAGATACAAGTCTTACTGGTCTTTTGCAGCAAACAGAAAACATTCTACAACATACCCTGCTGCCCCTGACACATCTGCAATGAAGTTTTTGCCACCTATGAGTTCAAACTGGAACTTCACAAGTGTTTCAGGACTCCAGTGTTGGTTTGATTAGGAAAAATAAACTGCTGAACTAAAAGGACAGACATTTTCTGTTCTCTTAGTATGACAGAGTGATGTTTTCAGCTCTTCAGCCTGGGTTCCTAAAGACACAACTATCATGCATAGTTTTTTAACCCATGATTTCACAACTACATCTGTACAAGGCAGACAATCTGCATTCAGATCTCTCAGATCGAAGAGATTTAGGGGAAGACGGGAAGATGAGGCAGCTGTGGAGCACACGACACAAGTCTGCAGGAAACAAAGTTCGATAATTCTGACACTAAAACCTAAAAGAAATTTGCATATGCTACCTACCTGTAAGGTTGTAAGGAGGAATTGAACAACTCTTGGGCTTGTGAAACAGCTGGTGCTGCTCCTAAACTCAGCTGAGCTTGATGCTGTCCTTGCAGAGGTGCATAGATGGGTATGGGGATCTGCTGAACTGAAGCAGGCTGCACAGGAGAGAAAATATGAAAACTAAGTCAGAAAAGCTACAGTTAAACATGTGCCAGGATTTGTGTAGCATTATGCAGAGTAAAATAAGAATGTTAAATCCTAAGGCTGCATGCAGAGCTGCCCTCATGAAATAGTACTGCTGCCCTCATGAAAATTGCTTTCTACTTGAATTTTATACTTTTCCTCACAAATAACCAGCAGAAGCTGAGCGAAATATTCGGATCTGCATACAAAACAACTGCATGAGATTACATATAATTTTGTACTACAGAAGTTGAGAGAGGCTGGACTCTCATGGCCATAGAAACACCTGCCAGGAATATGAACTTTCACATGTATTTGTGAGTGGAAGCTTGCTCTCTCAACTTTCTTGACAAACAAACACTGCTTGCATGCACCACAAGGGAGCAGCAAGGCAGGCATGACCTCATTTTTTGCAGTCTCACTCTCCCCTGCCCCCACCAGATCATTAGCAGAACTTCAAAGGCAATATGGATAGAGAGGGAAAAAAGAGAATTAGGAATCCCCAAATACCTGAGAAAGCCCTGGCTGAAAGCCTTGCTGCTGGGCCAGGGAAGGTGGTGCCAAACGTGCGTGCTGGGTATTGAACAGATGACTTGTATCCATATAAAATGCTGGGATTTGAGCTGCAGTACCTCAGGAAGAGTGATACAGTTAGTACCTGATTCCCCACACCTCCCTACAAGAAAGGTTTTCATCAAGAGTTAAAGTTGCAGCTACTGTCAGGGCTTCCCACTATACCAGAGAGCTGGGAGAAGGAACAGCACTGGAGAGCTGGGTGCCTCACCAGCTTTGGTATCTTTCCCAATTCACCCCTAGGATCTATCAGTCTTGTGTAGGTATCATTAATCCCACAAAATTTTGGGAGGGATGAACAACAGATTCTGGCCAAAAAAGGCATTTGGGTGAAGGAAGGATTGTTGTTGACCTTGTTATACTGTCATGTCATTTAACAAGATTGTTAACTAGATGTAGGATTCTCCTTGAAGAAAAAAAGTCACAACTCTTAACTACTGTAGCATTTTAAGAAAGAAATTAGATTAAATCATTCCTAGTCTTATACAGCAATTTACAATTCTGCAACAGAAAAATGGTACATCATTAAGAGACTGAAACTTACTTTCCTCAATAAAGTAACACAGCACTGCTGTTGTACTTCCTGATGAAGCACTGCAGATTCAGACTAAGACAATTAGTATTTGTCTACAGAACACTCTTTATTGTTCTGTCTTTACTGCAGAGAAAATCCAGAACCAAATTCAACTCTCTACCTTCGAAATTTGTAAAAAAGCAGATGTGTGGCTTCTCAACCACAAACACCATTACCTGCTGCAGACTGAGACACATAGACCTGGGGACTTTGCTGCTGCTGGGCAATGAGGGATGGCATGCAGCTCAGCTGGGAAAAGTGGCTGGCAGAAGCCAGGCTGCTTGTCTGCAGCTGCTGAGGTTTCACTTTGCAGATGTTAGGAGGGTCTGAGGTGCTTGCAGTCTTCGTACTCAGTGAAGAGGTTGTGTATGTTCCAGCTCCTAGGAGGAGAGAAGCAAGAGATGCATCAACCAAAGACATTTCAAAGCCTCACCATTCAGAGGTCAAAGTTTTGTGACAGCTCTGTAAGCACAGCCACAACTGGTAAAGAACACTGAAACCTAATGCAGCTGTTTCCACCGATACAAGAAAAACATGGAGACAGTTCTGCTGAGTTCACTATGGGAAGTGCTGCAACCCTTACACATCTCCCTTCTCAGGCACAGGAGCACACAGAAGTACTGAAGGAGGCAGCTTGGTCAGTTACGCAACAAAACATTGCAGCACACAGTGCTTGTGCCTCTCACAGAGATACATTTTAATATTCCAAGGTACATTTTAATACTCCATCTCCTGTTTGCTGCCAAGAACCAAGGTGGCAACCAGCACTGTGAAGAGCAGCTGGACATTTGCTGTGCCTTTTGCAAACAGGTTTTAGTATGAGTTCTTGAAGCTTTAACTTAAAAAGCAAGAGCACAGATGGAAGTAAGACTGCAATTAGCTGGGCATCAGAATTATCCTTTGCTTCAAAAATCTACAAGCTTTGGCTGAACAAAATGAACCCAGCAAGGTTTAGCTCCTTTTTCAAGTCCATATAAGTAGATTAGGCAGAGAGACATCTTAGTATTATTTTCAGCTGACTGAAGTGAACAGGTGAAGTCAGTTAACAGGTTACATGGGAAGTTGCTCTTCAGCTCTGACATTCCATTTCTACCTAAACCTTTTGTTAGCTTTGCATTAAATGACTTCAAAGGGAATCCAATCCCTCGAAAAACACAAGGACAACACAACAGGACACTACAGCTTTGACATGTGGTACCTGAGAGGGATGTTGTGGGAGTAACTGAGGCCACAGGAATAGGAGGCATTGATGCACTTGAGAAAGAGCTGTAAGTGCCACTGCTTGGCCCAGTGTTGCTGCTGCTGCTGCTGCCACCACCAGCAATGGGAGATGCTGCCGAGGTCACTGGTGAGCTCTTCTCCCCCATGTTTGGGGAATTCTCCCATGCTTTGCGTGCAGACTCCATCTATTTAAAAGAAAAAAAAATTTCCTCATCCATTAGGAAGTTTCAAGCAGTCCTCCTTCCTCTTTTAACAGTTCTATTTAGTCAAAAGGCAATTTGGGCTTCATGCGAGCCTCTTTTTGAAGTCGCTGTAATCGTGCAACTCTGTTCATGCAAAAAGCAAACAGCCTGAATTTGGAGCTGCTCATCTGTTCCAACTGCACATGTGCACAGTTCATCATCTTAACATCCAATGCTCAAAAGAGAATTCACTCACACTAATTTGGCTTGGTTTTGTTTGACATGAAGAGCAAAGACACAGTGAGCAAAAGAAAGGGAAAACCCCCCTCTAAATATTTTCATCAAGTCCTTTACTTCCAAGTTACTTGGGCCATTTAAATAAAGCAGCCCCTTTTCTGGTAGATCACCCACTTTGAGTGACCACCAAAGATTCCTACTGCACACTTCAGTGAACATGACAGCAGTCGAATTTAGGTTTCCAGAGCAACTGCTGCTGACACAGCCTGTGCACGCTGCTTTACAGTACAGCTAAAAATGCTTCATGCTCCTCTATTTCTATAATTACGAGCTTATGTCTCGCACAGCAAGGGAGATGAAACTTTGTCTTTAATATTTAAAGTTACCTTCCACCAGAAGTGGAAACAACCATTGTTTTACTGCAGCCAATAAAATCTAATCGCTGCTACGTTAGACACGCAATGCGAAATCTAAACTGAGACTTCTGAGGGTCCACTGAACAGGAAATATTAATGTTCTCACTAATTTAAAAGCTCAAACATGGCCCGTGGATTTCTGCACAACCTTCAGCTGTCTCCAGTGGCAACACAAGTTCTTCTAGCAGAGCTGAAATTGCTCACTGTAAGTTTCTTGAGGCCAGGTGCTGTCTTTAGTGGTGGATTTAAGGGGTAAATATATACTCACCACACATCTGCCCTCACTGCCTGCATCGAGAGAGCCCCCCTAGCTGGGACCTGCAATCTCTCAAAGCCACATGTGTCAACCTATCCTACTTTACATGAGTTAGGCAGAGTCTGGACAGATCAAACATAGCTTAGGTTATTTCAGAAGTGATAAAAAAGCAGAGCAATATCGAAAGAAGTGGGTCACAGGTGATCAATACACACCCATGTGGAAAATGGGGTTCTGGATTCCTGAAGAGAATAAAGGGGGAGGAAGGAAACTCAGTTACACATTAAGTCCTTTGGGGGTAAGTCACCTATTTTTATTTTTAGATCATCTTTCCCAGCAATCATTCTCTGTTTCCCCTCTACAACATCTTCCTCCAAACTGGTTCTGATTCTTACAGACAAGGCAAACTTTATTCATCACTAATGTGCTGGAAATGATTTTGTTTAGGTGTATTGCACTGGCACTGAGAGAAAGTGACTAAGTACCTGTGACTGTCAGAATAGAGAAGGTGTAGGAGGTTCTACTGTGTTCATTGGGTTTCATGATTTCTTGAAGAAACTATTGATGGCAAAAGCCACACACTGCATTTTGTCACATATAGGGCATTATAACAGATTCCTGAAGATTTCTAACAGCTTTGCTTTTAGAAAGCCTCTGAGCAACCTCTAACTTTTATAAGCTAGAAATAAAGATGCAAGAGAGATTGATACTCTGGGAATGCCTGTGCAGCACCATCTACAGACCAGATATGGAGGAATTAGAGGCTCTAAATGAAGTGAGGCTGAGGGGACAGTGTTGTAGTTTCACTTCTCACTTAGCCAGGGGGAAAGGAGGGCACAGGGAGGACATTGTGGCTGCTTTGAAGCTTCTCTTCATCACTGATCCACTGGGGCCTCCACACTGCAGAAACAGTCCTGGACATATTACCCAAAACCTCCACTGGAGACAGACCCCAATGTGCCTTTCCTTAAATACACCAAAGTCTCAATGGTTAAAGAAAAGTCCAAACATGTCAGCTTCTGGACCAGATGCCTACACAGGAATTTTAGATGAAACCCTGGACATGAAGAGGGCCAAGCAGCTCAGTTTGAGATTGCTCTGGACTTTTTTCTGCTCAGCTCCTTACCTACCAACAGCCCTATGAGCGAAGTCTTAAGAGGATGATTTAGTAAAGGTGTCTTTAACAAAGTTACTCCAAGGAAACAAGATCTCAACAAGGCTTCCCATATGAGCACCTTCCATCAAAGAATGATACCAAGTAGTGGGAGCAGTTGTGGCCAAGTTCCCTACAAGTCTCTTCACAGCTTTCTGTGACAGGGGATGGAGGGAAGAGGTGCAAGGATTAACCCTTTATGGAGGCAGAATCTGGGCATTTTGTTCTTTTAAGAAAATGAAGGAAATGCTTTCCTCTCTCCTGCTCCAGTAGTATCTTTTGAAAGAAGCCAGGATTTTACGGAAGAGGATGATGAAAAGCAGAGGTGTGCCTGGACCAGAAGGCCTGCTGTGAAAGTGAGTCTCAATGTGTGCAAGCCTGCTGCCTTCAGTGAAAGGAGGTAGAGCTCCAGGGGTTGGAATAAAGAAATCGGGGACAAAGCTGCTTCCAAGCATCTTCCCACTCAGATTTCAGTCAGAGGATTCTTCAAGGTAGCCTCAAAACATGGATCTTTGACCTATTTTGTTACCACACATCCAAAATCCATCATGCACTGAGAAATCACTGACACCACAAGAGCAGGAAAAGAAACTGCAGGATGATTGACACAAACACCACAGTTTGCTGTTTAACTGGGCAGTGTCCCACACTTTGCAGTAGCAGCCCTACCTGTATGACAAGGGATTCAATCTCCAGCTGCCAAACAGTCAGAGACTACTTCAGAACATTTTCAGACGCCAGAAAGTCACATTAGGATAACTTGTTACACAAGAATGCAGCAGAAAACCAGGTTTTTTTTAAAGCTACCTGTCCATCCACAGTGCTCTCCCCATTTCTGCAGGTCTATTATTTGAAAGAGGTGTTATACATTTTTTAGGAAATAAGTGTTAACAGAAGAAAAGCAAAGGTTCAACAAGAGAACATGAATATTTCTCATCTGTAGAGAACACAAGCAAGCAGCTGTCAAACCATGCCAGTGAGACAAGTCTCACTGGGATTGACAATCAAGTTCCTCCAAAGCATTAGTTCTGCATCCAATCTAAAGTTTCCTTTCTTCTTCAAAAACTTAGAGAAACTAAGGTCAAACACCACTATTCCTTAATACCAGAAGCAGCAACAACACTTCTACCAGCTCAGTCACAATCACAAAGCAGATCTAGGACACAAAAGAAGATAAAACCCAACAACTTCTAAAAATACAGTAGCAAAGCTAGAGCCCAGCTCTTTGTTAGTGAGTTATACAATTCACATAGTCCAAAATCCAACAAAATGGGAAAACAGCACTCCAAATATTCTCCACACCTGGCTCTGCACCAGAGAGCAGGAAACAGAAGAACATTTGTAACACAAAAAACCACGTTCTGACTTGCTGATCTAACTGTTCTTCAGAGACACCAAAACACCATCTACACTATCTGGAACTTCAACCATTCAACTAAAAAAACCTCATTATCAATGCACCAAAGTCTTAGAACTAAGAAGAAATCAAGCTTGGCTTACCAAGCAAATCCTTAAAGCCTTTGCACCAAACTGTGTAACTTATTTTAAGCTCAACGCTCAAAAAACCTCAGTCAGATTCTGATGGTTTGCCATGAGCACCGTGGTCCAATGCTAAAACTCTAGGATCTTGGTTTTTCAGGGCAGTGGGAGCCAAGACTGGTTGAGATGCCAAGTGTTAATGCAAAACGGGGTTAGAAATGTACGGTTTAAATGCATCCTTCGATAGAGTCTCGTGTTTCAGCCATCCATTTCTATGCAAAAGCAGTTCAGCAGAGGAAACAAAGGAAGGCTCTAAAAAAGGTTCACCAGCAAGTTCTCCAATAACTTTTTTCCCCTGCATGCAAGAAAACGACCCTTAGAGGGATGTGGTACATACCTTGAGGGTGAGGTCGACGGTAGCGGGAGAAACTGGAGTTAGGCTGGAGCTCTGTTGTAAAGTCTCCCTCCTAGGGAGGGGAAGGGTGTGGGGCAGGGGCACCTGAAAGGCAGGCAACACACATCACATTCTAACTACGTCTACTAGAAAAGCCCCAGAAAGCAAAGCTCAAGCTTTATCAAGTGAGCTACAATTTCTTCAAGGCTTGAGCATTTGGCAGGGAGACTGATAAAATAAGGTGAAAATTTAGTAGGCAAGGAAAGGCCACTCAGCAGGTGCCAAGATGCTTCTCATCTCTCTAAGAGGCTGAAGATTAAGGTTTTAAGGTGTCCATGTCCTCTGCATAAACAAACACCAATTGTCTGTTTGGGGATTTAATTTCAAGTACCATTTCAGTTTAACCGATATGCAAAAATTCTTCCCAAGCCAAGTTTGTCCCTTTTTGTACCAATACAGTACATGGGGCTTCATGACCTCGAGTTCTGAGATGCAGTTTCTGAAGAGAGGAAGCTTTTATAGACCTGCAAACTCACAGGACCATGAAACAAACTACAACAGATTTGCCATCCAATAATTGAATTCAGTTATTTTCTCTTTCAAAAGATGAAAGATGTGATACTTGGGGAAATAAACCTGACATAATGCTACTGCTATTTTTGCCTATGAAAACTCCAATGGATTCCCAGAAGTTTCAAAGGAAATGAACCAAAAATACTGCAGTGGTCAGTCTATTACTCCTAACCATTCCTTTCCTCTATTCATAGCACAGCTAATGGACTTTCACTGGATGAGATAAGGCTAATCCAAAAGACAGATACTGAAGCTTTGAAGCAGGGGATGGCACAGATCCTTTGTGGCCAGGAACCCCTAATTCCTGTGCTAGAAATTCAACTTTAATATCCACAAGGATTGGACATGATTAACACAAAAGAATTCAGTCTTCCACACTAACCACCAAAGTCAAAAACCACAACACTACCAGAAAAGCCAACAGAAGAGTAAGAAGTTCTATCAGTACTGCTTCAAAATGGTGCTGCAATAAGCTGAAAAGCATTTTTAGATGGAGTTCACAAGACATCTTCATAAAAAACTGAGATCCTACTGTATGATTCTTCCTACCCCCATCAACAAGTGACTCAGCCCTGAGCTAATTTTGTTACTCAAACAACAAGAATCACAAGATCCAAGCTCCCTGATGCCCCAACACACTCAAGATAAACTTGATTTTTCTACAAGTCACAACCCAGCTGGTTCTCTCCATCACTGCACCACGCTCACAAGGATCACTGCACTGGCTTTGAGGGCTGCAACATCTCAGCTCCACAGCAACTGAACACCTGAAAGCCTGCTGTCTGCTTTCACAACCATTCAGCTGCTCCCTTTACATGCAGTTGCTGTGAGTTCAGGCTACAGTTCCAAACTCCTTTGTTTGTAAGAGTCTTTCTTCACACTCAGCCTACAGAGCTCTGCTACTGGTACCAGGCTCAAGTCCCAATTGCTGCCAAGAACACCCTCCCTCATTATATCTGTCTTTGCTTTTTTCAGAATTGTCCCTATAAACATCTCCACTTTCTGTGCTCTTTAGCTCACTGTGATTGTTCAAAAGACAAGAAAATACCTGAAGAATTCCAGAGCAGGTACTAATCAAACCAAATGTCCTTCAGAGTAAGATTACTGGAAATAGCCCAGCTAGTTCACATGAAAGGAACCCTGTGGAGTTGTTCACTGAAGGCACTATTTGGTGCTTTAAAGAAGTGTGAAAATATTTTCTTGTCTTCAAAGTCAAGACGATCACTGCAATAGACTTACGTTCGTCACCAAAGTCTCCTCCATTTTTGTACTGCTAGTAGCCACTGTGTTAGGATGAGAAGAAGGTGTAGTGTAGTCTGTTACAGACTCCTGTGAAGAAAAACAATTCCATTAAAATATCTCCCTTACCTAAATTCGATTGCAATTTCTTGGACAGATGTCAGCCCTTCTACAGGAGGAGTTCACCAAGCAACAGATGATTAGAACTTCCCACCATTTTTTCTTACAAGTCATGTCTAGCAATCCTTCTTGCTGAATTGCTACTGAGGTCAGGAGGATTCTCAGAAGATTACATTTTACCTCATAACCTCACAATGTACATCTGGAGAAAAGTCAAAACACAGTCTCTAAGGCAAGAACATACAGAGTAATGCATTGCCTGGGCACTGTAAAACTGGACCGTGGCAGTGCAACCAATTATCATTTGTCACCCAAGATGCTTCAGCCACCTGCAGGCACTTTCAGTCTACTTAAAAAGTAAAGTATCTTAGCTGAAAGCTTTTTGTAGCTTTAAATAAATACAGAAATTTCTTACAATGACAAGAAAGGCCCTCCAGATTAAAAAGAACACAAAGGGATGGCTGCAATTGGCAAAACAATTTTCTTTCCTGTAAGTTTTGTCTCTCAAAGTCACAAGACTCAGATTCTCTGGATTGTGCAGGCTACCTCCTGATTTGTGCACTGGGTAATGACTTCAAGGGAAGAAAAGGACTGAGGTTTCCAGTCTACCCAGAGGCTTTCCTTGAAGCTTATCTGTCACAGTTAAGTGGCCCTTCATGTGCTCAGCAAGCGAGGTCCTTTGGTGGCACTGGCTGCAGGCAGCGACTACTGCAGCTGTAGGCAGAAACTGTGTGAGTAAAGCTGCTCTCTGATCACTGCCAGCCCTCAGAGAATGACCTACAATGGACAAAGAGGGCACTGGACTTCTGCGGGGCCTGTTCAGGGCTGCTTTTAGTCCTCATTGCTGGGATCTCCTGAGCACACTGTGGGCAGGCATTGACCCAGAGGCTCTGCTGGAGAAATGGGGTGACCCTCAAACAGCCAAGAGCCACTCCACAGCCAGCACTGCCAACTCCAAAGTTTTACATGTCTGAAGTTTTACATGTCTGAAGCCCAGGAAAGGCTCTATCATCTTTATAGAACCAACCACCCCAAAGAACTGAAGGACAAGTCAGCAGCAGAACTGAGTATCTGGACTTGCCAACCCATCATGCTTTTGAAGACACAAACCATACAATGCTTGTTTAATTGCATCCAAGCAGTAGGACAATAAGCTATTAAAATAGTGCACACTCAATTTACTCCTCAGGCCTCTGACAATGTCTCTAAAAAAGTAATTAAAGCACTGAGATACTAACAAATGACAAAGAATTCTCCTTAAAAGGATGAGCTCATTTTGGTAAAAGACTACAACAACCCCATGATGGGGTGTGAGAGGACAATGTGCACAGTGATTTATTTTTATAATTTATGAAGAAAATAGAGAACTCTTTTCTCCATTTATTTACTTCCTTTACTTGTTAAACTGATGAAATCCACAATCCCAACCACCAAACTGCAAGCTGCACATTTGCACTGGATTCCAACAGGCAAAGTCATCTGGGTAAAACAAGGCAAGCACACAAGGCAGCTTTAATCACAAAGGCCTTCTAACGAAGTAATTAAACGGCTCCTTATTTTCTTAGGATGCAGTACTGTGTAAGAAAGAGGAAGTGTTTTTATTAAATTTCCTTCAAGGTCTGGATGCAATTTTTTCAGGGTTTCAGCAAATAAAATTCCTTGTGAAAGAAGATGTCAAGACTACTGCTGACTTTCTTTACTTTGCAATCTCACAGCACAAAAAGAGCTTTATCACTAGAATTAAACCCAAACCACTGTATCAGCTCTGGTGCCCTCTCTGTGCAATGCTGAAGCACAAGGGTGTTTTACTTGCTGAACACACAGACAAGGCAATACTTTAACCACATGAACACCACCCCACAAACTGTAGCTGGATCTCCATCTTTCATTTCCTGGTACATTAAGTGCAGGATTCTGTTAGATATGGCTTATCACCATAAGCTTTTGTAATTCAAGTGAAGTGATTCTCCTGTAGAGATGTTTGACTGAAGAAACCAGCTGATTAGTTTATTATAAACTAATAACAGCTAGAGCAAAAAGCTCATGTTTATGCATTTTTTGGAGTTCTCTACAAATTGTTTCTACCCAAAGAAAAAGAACAGGCAGACTTCTTGTAACCAGCTCCTTCAAAAAGAAGAGATCACAAATCCTCAAGTGACTTCATCAACAAAGGACAAGGCAGACCTCAGAGCTGACCTTGCTGTAAAGGATCAGGGTACTTTATGGGATGAATTAGCTATTTGAGTCATTCCTGATTTACATAAAGCTTGAAAGATACTCAAAATCCTCTGAAAAACAGCTTGTGTGTCCTTTTAGACATGATCTGTAAGACAGCTGTTACTACCTGTACAAATACTTCACTGGTGTCCACAACCAGGTATTGATCTGCCTGGGATCTGAGAGGTTGAAATGGAAGGGTGGGAAATGCAAGGACTAAGATGTTTTACCCAATTCAGAAACTTACACATCAGAGTGCCTTCATTACAAAAATAATGCAGCTGCAATGGCTTCTGAGCATCATACTGATGTACTAAACTTCAACATCTCACTGTGTGAGTTCATTTGTATGTATACAGTTTCTAAGCAGTCTTGTATGATTCACTGCATATGCTATTATCAAGATGTTTGTTTTGGAATGGATGGGGTAGTCTTATGAAGCTTCTGAAGGAGGACAGCTGGCTTTTATAGACATTTAAATCATCAAATGCACCACAAACATGCCTTCCTGGAAGCTGAGCAGGAATCTCTGAGAGAGATGTTTAAGGCTATCAAAAGAAAAGCCATTTAGCTTTGCCAAAACTTCAACATTTGGCATTGAAACGACAGGTTAAAGATGTCAACACCTCTTCCCTCAGGAACAAGCAATGGAAAGAGTACCAAGACAAGAAAAAGCAATTGCAATGTACATCAGTACAAGAACTCCAAGGCTGGAGCAGTATTTGAGCCCTTTTTAAAAGCCTGTTTAAAAAGGAGTGATGTTTATTGCAGGTTTATTCCTGCAAAACCTAGATGAAGGCTATTTTATCCAATAAATTTGGAGGTTGTTGGTTTAGCTTCCAGAGATGTAAAATACGACCACTTCTTTCCTAGAAAAAGCAACTTACTAATGCCTCAGGAACTATTCATAACAAAGGAATTTAAAAGCAATTCTGGTGCTGTTAAGACAGGAGTATTTAGGCCTATTATTAAAGGCTTCTTTAAGCAATCACTCAATGAGGAAATTACTGGGAATTTTCATGTGCAGCACAAACTGGAAAGCATTTTTGCACTGTGGTCTTCCTTCCTGAAGACAGAATCTTGGTGCTTTAATACTGGGTTAGTTCAAAGAAGTGTGGCAACCTGTGTTAAACTAAGCCTAGACTGGCACGAAGTCCAAACTATCCTTTTGAAACACTTGTACTTCAAAAATACAATTGCAGAGAGGAAATTCTGCTGATTTTAGCAGAGCTACTTGACTACATTGAGTCAGCCTGCAGTAATCAAAGCTGTATTTCCTATTCTGTTTGTGGCTTAGAAGAAGCCTCTCCTGCTATCTTGAGCTCTGGTCACAGGAGTTTGTAGCACAGGATACAGACAAACAGTCTTCCCAAACACCTGAGCAGGCTGGTGTTTACTGCTCTACACTTCTGATCCTCATACAAGGACAATTTCTGGTACCAACATAAACCAGTAACATCTACCTACAAGATGGAAAATATCAGGAAGGATGAGAAATCCCTGCACTGACTTTTCTTAAGCATGCAGCTTCCATGTTGGACACAAATACCCTCCCTAACACTTGTTCTGTAGCAACCCTTCATTGAGACAGTATCTTCTGCTAGCATGACACCTTGGTAAGAAGCTGCCAAAGCCGTCCTTTGTTTTGGGTTTATTTTTTTCCTAGCTGTGGCTGAGTGATCCACACTTCATATTCTTTAACTATTAAGGTAACTCTTAAAGAGGATCAGTTTTCCTAAATGGCATCACAAGATTTCTGCTTAAGACCAGGATGGCTGAAACAGCAGGAAACCAACCTAAGTACACTTAGAAAACTACACTTGCAAACCTGCAAGGAAGCATTTTTACTTTAGCAAAGCAGGTGCAACAACTAAGCAATAGCTACTCAAACTGCATGGCTTCTTTACATTTGAGAGATGACAACCAGAGTTCTTCTCAAGACACAGGCAGAAAGGAGATGCCTCTGGGGATGTTTTTCAGTCATATCTAAGAACTGAGCTGGAGAACAATGAATCCCAATACCAGGTCACCATCTCACTGCTGAACAGTTATAAAGAAAATGGGAACCTCATCTAATTATGACGAGTCTTATATATTGTGAAGTGCTGCAAGGAATATCTAGACAATACCCAAGCCAAGAGGATATACATGACCATTTAGGGAAACAGAACAAGCCTTATCCAAAGCTTTGGCACATTCCTAGTTTGGAGATTTCTTTTTTTCACAGAACAGCACTTAATTCACAGCTTGAGGTCATCCATACACTCAACCAGCAACCATGCACACGACTTCACTTCTCTTCTGGAAGTCATCTTGCAGATGTCACACAGATCTGAGTTTACAGACTGCCTACACCAGGCTCCAGTGGCACTCTCCACAGCAGTGCTCACGACTGAGTTTTCCCATTCAGCAGAACAGACTTCCAAGCTGATCTCTGATCAGGGGGGTGACAGACAGCACATCTCTGCAGAGCCCTTTAATTCAAGCAGTACCAATGTTTCCTATCTGCTACTCAGTGGGCTCTGCTGTCCAAGAACCACCAGCAGGCAACTGAGTGTCAATCACGCCACTGTAATCACATTTTACACACAGTGCTCAGTAATCTGTCAGTATTTTTCTTACCTTTGTGTTTGTCCCAAACTCTGGAGCAGACACGGATATCATGGTTCCTATCTCCGTGCTCAGTTCGCTCGCTGCTTTGGTCTCCTTTGTAGTGACAGGTTCTGGGCTTCTGACAGAGGTGGGAGATGGCTTCTCCTGTCCCTCAGGCTCTCCCTGCTGGGCATCCTTCACCTTCCTGTTCTTTAAAGAACGTTCTTTCCCAATAGGACCAGGTTTATACTCTTTGTTTTCTACCGGGCTCAAGTCTGGAAGCTAAGTTAGTGTTAACTTGTCAGTCATGCCTTCCCCCAAGAATAACATGCTAAAAGTCATTGTTTAAACATAACAAAGCTTTCCAAGGGGAAGTATTTTTTTATCAGGTAAAAAATTTGAGACTAAGTTAGTGATAGGTACATGAAAAGCACTGATTTTGAACATTAGGAGTCTAAACCATTGTTTTCAAGCAATGGATTTTTATGTGAGGTGGCAGAGTTCAAATAAAATACAAAGTAATGTCCATTCGACTGTCCTTACAAGAAAAGCACAAAAAAACACAGAAACCAAATGACTTTGTATACCTACAGGTTATTTTAATTTTCAGAGAATCAGGATTTTACAGGGCCTCAGGAAACCAGAACAGAAGGCTCTACCTTCATTTTAAGTTATCTTGACCTATGGATGTTGGCAGCATTTCCCCCTGGAAACTGATCACTAAGGGGATCCAGAAAAAATAAAACACCTAGGCACAAGTGCTGCCTTGTATTGCAGACACCATGGCTGGGATCACTGCTGCAATTCAGCAGTTCCTTTTTGTGCAGCTGAATTACAGCAGAATGAAGGGCCCTAGGGAACCTGAATGCTCTGCTGTTTCAACAGCCATGTCCTTTCTGGCTGAGACTCTCAGCCCACTTCACTACTGAGCAGCACAAAAATCTCTTCAAGGCAGTCCTTAAAAACCAATTCCTTAAGCTTTGAGAGTGGAAAGACAGAAGCTGTTGGTAATTGTCTTTCTCAATATAAACCAGGTATTTCAGGAGTAGATGAAGACTCTCTACAATAGGATGGTTTTGGAGAGGGTGGAGTTTCCCAAAGGCATTTGGTACCCTCAGGAGACCAGAGAATGGCTTTCAGAGGGAAGGAAGGAAACAGTAGAAGCAAATGCCTGAGCTCTGCAATGCTGTAATCAGGAACATCAGGCTCACCTCACCCCAATTATTTTTTCCCCTAATAAGTTTAGAGAGGCTGAAATTCCTCCAGACACTTCAAGGTCATACTTGGAAACGTAAATTGCTTTGTTTCAAGTATGGTCCTCTTACACTGCCCATATTAATTCAACAATACCAACCTCCAATCCTGAACATAAGCTTGCATTTAGGCTTCAGAGCAAACAGTATCACCACAGGGGTGGGTGGCTGGGTGAGAACTGTTTGTTTGTTGAGATTTATTTTTTTGTCATCAAGACATTTAGAAGGATTTACAGCCCCCTCCCTCAAAGGAGTGAAAAAAATGTTACCCTCCATTGCATTTAGTATTTAGTCACACATGTGTCTTTCAACAAAATCTGCAGAAGTTCTGATAGCTCTAAACAAGCAGAAAAAAGGAACTTTCTACACAGTGTCAAGTAGACTCATTCTCTATATCTTTAACTTTGGAGTTCAGTATCTGTAATTGATTTTAGTGGGCAGTTTTAGGCATGCTGCAGTGTATCTGAGACATGGGTTACTGCAGTTCACCAGCAGTTCTAACTAATGCATATTTCTGTGCTGCACAGGTTTAATATTCTGCACTGAAAGCCATGAACTGCAACATATCCCCTTAGTGTCTCATACAGCAAAAGTTAAATTAATTCTCTGTGAGACTGCACTTTCAGATTTCAGCTATTTTTTTTGGAGGGGACGAAAAACCCAACAAACAACCAAAACCCAACCAACCAACACAAAGAAACACTCACTCTTCTAGAAAGACAAAAGGACTTTAATTACATCAGGAGTGCTGCCAAATCTCAGCCATCAAGAGGGACTGGAATAGCTGGTGCTCTAAGTCACCAGACAAGTTTATCTGCTATAACCTTCTCTTTCTGAGAATTAGAAGCTGGTGGTGAGTGCCAGTGATGCACAGATTAGTGTGCATTGGAGGTGGAAATAACAGAAAAATCTCTGGAAGGCAAGCAACGCACTTATTTTTTAGGCTAAGTTTGAATAACTATGTAGTATTAGCTGCAAAAAATTTAATTATTCAGACATCTGTGCATTTGAATTGGAGACCTCCAACTAATGTCTCTTAACATTCCTCAATTTCCTCAAAACACTTCTTTTTCTGCAACTTCATGTATTAATCAATTGCTAACCTAGATACAAAACTAAGCAGGGCACCCTTCATCACTTAAAGGGGGCAAGGCAGGCACAGTGGCAGGAAAAACCACTGCACATGGAGCCACAGCCAGGGCAGCACTGGAATGCTGCTTCCAAACAGCTCTCAAGGCCTGAGTGTAGCAAGCTCAAGAAAAACCAGAAAACTCAAACTACAAAACAAAACCAAAGCACTCCACCATATCCACAGTTTCCCCACAAAGCTAGCACAACTCCATACTCTCATCCCTGGCTCCAAACACAGAACCAGTGTGCAGCCTGTGCTGGGCTAGGATGCTGCTTGATTACACTGCACATCTCCCCCACAAAAACCACCTTGTTGATTGTTTTAGGAAATAAAAAAAGGGAACGCAATTTTTATGGGTCTAGTCCTAACTCAATGAGTATTCTATTCTGCTATCTGTAACCCTTTTTTTTTTTTTTTTTTGACTGAACTTCTTCAAGTTTACAAGTTTGTACTGAAATAATGACATTTTACCTTCTGTGCTTTGATGGGTCCAGCCCGAGGCTGTTTCTGTCTCTGCTCTTTGGGTTCTGGTAATTTGTCAGTGGACTTCTCAGAAAGCACAGGCCCAACTTCATTGTCACTGCCACTGGAAGCTGGGGCTCCAAACTGAATGGTTTCTATACCAAGCTCCACTCCACCTTCTTGTCCAGGCTTTGTCCCCTAGTTAAAAGACAAACATTTAATCCATTCTGAAAAATTTCTGTATCAGTACAATGACAATGGTCAAAGAAAAGAGCACAAAATATGCTCAGCTGAAAATCACTAGAAGGGTTCTTTTATCTTTTGCCAGAAGTACCATTTGTCACTGCAGCAGATTTCCAAGAATAAACAATATCTGAACATACACTTCCTCCTCCTTTAGTCTCTATTGTTAAAAGGGCTCAAGAAAAAAGCAATGAAGAAATTTGTAAACATCATCAAGATCAAAAGGAACAAGTGCAATTCAGATCCAGGTTCATGACATTCTCTGGAAAGTTCAAAACTTCATGTTCAATTCAAGACAAACAGTAAGAAATATAAAAATATTTCCAGATCTCTGATGCCGTTCAAACGGTCTCCTATGACAGCTGTCTCAACATTCTTGCAGTTTAAAACAATTAAGAGCAAAAAAGTACCAGAAAGTAAAACCAGAGCACTTTAAATGTAAAATTTAAGGCTATGCAAATTGCATGGGAATATTCACAGACAATATAGTTATAAAGCATTGACTGGTTTTTGTATCCCCAACTGAAGGAACACAAACCCCTTTAGTTCCTTGTAGATATCCTGTTTCTGTCTCCATTCCTGAACCCTACACAAACAGGCAAACTGGGCAATATTTTTCCTTTAGAAATGCCACTAATAACAGCTATCAATAGAATCTGTGAATGGCTGAGTAAGCATCAAGAGAACAGCTTTTCCATGCTGCAATTATAAAATCACCAGCCCAAATCCCATGCTTCTCTGCTATCTCCCAACTTCATGGAATTCTACAAACATTAGCTTAAGTATCTGCACTCCTGGATAAATGGATAATCTGTACCTGATTCCAGTGAGGCATAATTTGGGTAAGATTCACACACAGCTACTCTTCTTCCCCTCACTCTTACCTCTGGAGATGGAGCTGAACCAAAAGATGTCAGAGGCTTGTTCCAGGCACTGACTGAAGGTGGCTGAGGTGGGCTAATGGGTCCCACTGGCAATTAAGAGAAGAGAGAGAATTAAAAAAAACCTCCATGTCATTAGAGGTATTCAAATCAATGTATCGACTGACTGAGAATTAAATTACAGATTTCTTGATTAAATAAGCTTTAATTAACCTATTCAGTGGTTAAAAATATGCTACCCATTCAGCTGCTTTTAAGTGGAGCAATTATCATGTCTGGAAGAATGGCCAAGTCTGACAAAACAGCCTCCTCAAGGGAGTGACAGTTGCTCATTGCTTGTGAATGAAGAACATGACAATACAAAATACTGACTAATATTATAGTGCAAAACCCTCTTTCTGGAGGTTACTATGCTGCACCTGGGTATGCTGCCCTCCATTCCCTGTGCAGAATACATCTGCAGGAAAAAAGACAATCACAGAGGCAGCTGGCAATCAGCTCTCTCTTAATACAACACCCCCACCTCAAACCCAGAAGCCACCACTTACATTTTTTGGAGATGTCATTCAGAACTGCTGTAGGAGGCACTTTGTTGTCCCATAATTCAGCTCCCAGGCCGTTGTGAGCCTGGGTGTTCTGCAGGACTTTGCCTGACACGGTGTAGTCCGTGCTGGCTGTCCCTCCTGCAGCCTGGCTTTGTGCTGCAACAGGAGGAGCCTGTGGCTGGGCTGGAGACTGTGCTGGGCAGGGAGGCTGTGCCTGAGCCTGCTGTGCAGCTGCAGCTGCTGCCTGCTGCTGCTGCTTTTTGGCAAATCTGGGGGGCAGCTTGGAATTCTGACCTCGGCCTTTTTCACTTGATCCTTTTTTGGTCCAAACCTGTAAGAAGAAGCCAATTTTATTCTTCCAGGTGACAGTCTGTACATACAGCAATTGCAGAGTGTAAAAAGCAAACTGATTAACCTAGCCTTACAGAAAATTTATTTTTTGGGGGGTATTTAACAACAGGAACAATGATTTCTCATCCATTTTCTTCTTGGAATCAACTGATATGCAAGCAATAGGATAAATCTTTATCATAGTATGAAAAATGGTGTTTTTTCAGTTTGCCAATTCCACCTGCCTGATGGTGCCCAACTGGGAAGTACAGAAACCCAAGGTAACTAAATCAACATTAATTGTATTTACCAAATATGAACAATTTTAATATTAAATATAACTAAGTAATTATACTTCGATGGAGAAAATAAAGCTTTTTTTGAAGGAAGATTCTGTACCCTTGACAACATTCCCAGAACTCCAAAGTAGCTTTTTCCCCCACTATAAATGCTGGTCTTGTACCTGCACTGTTTGTTCTTCCTTCTTTCTGCGCTCTTCATCTTGCAAACGCTTTTGCTGCTTCTTAGACACCACTTCTGTGAAACCATCATCATTCAAGTTAGATTGGGAGTCTTCAACTACTGTCACTTCAGGGTGATCATCAATGATCACAACACCTATAGGAAAAGGAAAGGTATAGATGCTGCTGTTTCAACAGCTTCAGGTGCAATGCACCAAGCCAAAACTGGCTTTGGAGTGGAAGTTACTTCCCCACAGACACAGATGGGGGCCCTGATTAGTGGCAAGCTTCTGCTTGCCAAGTGTTTTGCTGCTGAGCTCAAAGATAAGGAGTTAATATTTCAGAACATTAAAACTGGAGCTTCCTGTACCATATTTCTCCAGGAGATATGAACTAAAAGACAGTAAGGAATAATGAACAGCCCTCCCAGATATCAGCTCTAAGCTTAGCAGTGATAACCACTGCCTTTACTTTTGAAAATTAACTGAATTAGGAGAATGCTACGAATGAAAGTTTATGGTTGTACGAAACTGTTCTCATCTATACATAATGCACAATTAGGTTTGCCACCTTTTAGAGGCACACACATTCTTAGGTACCAGAAAGACAGCCATGCTCAAGTGCACAGTTATTCTGGTGTTTTAAAAAAAAATCACTTTTAAAATAATTTTCAAACATCTAGCTCTATATGGAACAAAACTATCAAAAATTATTAGGATATTATCAATACATACTTGCATAATTATTAAGATCAAATTGAGACAAGGCATCCACTTTTTCCTTAGGCTTCTTTGGACCAGCCTTTGGTTCTTCTCTCTTTTTGCCACTTGCATCCTTGGCAGTCTTCTGTCCTGCAGCAGTGACACCTCCATCCTCCTGATGTAAAGAGTTGCTGTTGGCAGGATCAACACCAGGCACAGGTGCTGCCTGCTCTTCAAATGGCCTGTGTTAGAAAAAACATTTGAAAATTAAGCCACAGAGAACACTCAGGAGAGAGCCAACCATCTAATTCAGATCCCACTGCAGGACTGGGTTTACTGACTTCTTAGTAGGGTCCAAACTTTTTATTTTCAGCTCCTAATGAGAAGCTCAACAGCCAAAGCTGTTTTGGGGAAATATCAAATGCCCTGCTCAATTTTCCATCAAATTAAGCATATGGAAAAATAAAGTTTAGTCTAAATGGTAAGCATTTCTCAACCTGCTTGTTTGTGTTAGGTGACTGTTCTAAAATGCAATGCAGCAATTTATACATTAACTGCAAAACTGCTCACATGATGAACATTTCTGCTTGCATCCAAATCTCGAGAAACATAGCTCAACTCAGAAACAGCACTGCAATTTTTTTTTATTTAGGCATTTTTAGCATTGTGCATACAAGAACACTCCACTCTCAGCTTCAGGTTCCAGGTGTCTGTATATAAACAGAAAAAATAGAAAGTACAGAGCCACGGGTGCATGTATAAGTGTCTTTTCTAGCACTCTACAGATCTAAACTAACTGCTTATGGTTTCAAACCACAAGAGGACAACAGAAGACCATGACCCTGTGTGCCTCCTCACAGAGGCTGCGTACTCACCCTCTTTTTCCACTTCTGGGAGGAGGACCACTCCGCCTTTCACTCCGGGGCCCTGAGAAATTCCTCCCTGGCTTAGCTGGCCCGTTGTTTCCACGTCGGTTCTGACGGTCTATCCCAGGCCTCTGACTAGAGAAGCTTCTCTTGGCTATTTCCCTTTTTGGAGCTCCAGTGCTCTCTCCTGCCTTTGCAGCTACCTGAGCTGCTGCATCTGCTGTTTTCTTCTCGTCCCTTTCCCGCCTCTCATTGAAGTCGCTGCTTTCCGAGGCCGTTTCCCACTCTTCATTTGCCTGGTCTGAAGAATTCTGGTTGGACAAGTCTGGTGTCTTACTTCCTGACACATCTAGAGCAGGGTTGGAGGGCTCATTAACTGCATTATTAACTGTGGCACTCGTTGTGGAGCTGCTCACCACCTCACTGATCTTGGATGCAGCCTCTCTCTCTTTTAGGCGCCTGAAGCGTGGTGGCTTATCTTGCCTTGGAGGTCGGGCAGGCCTTTGTCTTCGTGGCCTCTCTCGGTTTGGATCAAACTTCCTCTCAAACTTTGGAGGTCTTTTATCAATTGGTATAGGACCATAATGCTCATTTCTTCTTGGAGGCTCCCCATCTTCTGGTTTAATGATCTCTGTTTGCCTAGGGTTCCACTGATTGTCCCTGTAGGCTGGTCTCCTTATTGTGGATGGACGTGGAGGACGCCCCCCGGGATCCCTGCCACCACGTCGATACATTCCCCCTCTGCCTCGTCTAGAGGGCTCTCCTTTAGGAAGAAATCCTGGTTTGGGCTTGTTCTCATCATCTCTTATGTAAGTTTTTTCTAGGGATCTGTTGTCTACTCTGATATTGTTCTCAGGTTTAAATGACAGGGGCTTTGGAGGCTTCTTGCCATCAGCTCTTTCTTCTCTTTTTGGGTGCTTGCCCTTGATGACACTGTCTTTGTCGGAAAGCAGGGTGTCACTGGCGCTCTCGTGCACTTCACTGTCAGAATCTGTCTCTGAGCCGTGCTGGCGCCGCCGTTTCGGGATTACTTCGAAGTCAGAACTCTCACTACGAGTTTCACTCTCTTCTCTTTGCCTAACAGGCCCTGAAGGCACATGCTCTGATCTAGGCTTAGGATCTCTGTAGTGTGGGTACTCTCTATTATGGCCTCTACTGCCCCGACCACGTCCTCCATAAGAACCCCTGTAGCTACGGCCCCTGGAATAATACTCGCCACGACCTCTGCCTCTGTATCCCTGATCTGGGAACCAGTCCCTATCCCTGGCCTCTTTCCAGTATGTCCTAGGTGGTAAGCCAGGCTCCCTTTTTACTGGCCTGGTTTCTAAGCGTGGTTTCTCTACCACCTCCTTGCTCACCACCTTCTCAGCCTGCTTATCCTCTTTGCCGGCGGGAGCCGGGGGCTGCGTGTGGGGCGGGGGCTGCGCTACAGCTTTGGCTGCAGCCTCGGGCTGACTGCTCTCCTGGCTTGCTGGTGCTGGAGCGGCATCCTGGGTTATCTTCTTAGCCAGAGGAGCGCTGCTGGAGGCAGATCTCTCGGGCTCGGCCTGAGATGGTGGCACTTGAGGTGCTTCCTTTTTGTCACTTTTTTCAGGCTTGCCTGGTTTCTCACTAGTTGTCTTTTCTCCTTCCTTCTCCTTTCTCTGCTCACGCTCTTCTCTCTGCTCACGCTCTTCCTTCATATCCCTAAGCACAGGTTTCTTAATAGGACCCGATCTTCTTACTGGTCTATCACCACCTTCATCTCTCCTGCCGTAACCTGGCCTAGGACCCCATCTTGTTTCAGACTTTGGTTTAAAAGTTTTCTCCGGTTTTGGTCCTTCTGATGTTCTATTAGTGATCAGAATTTCTTTTTTCGGTTTAATCTCAAGTCTCTCAATTGTCTCCTTTGTCTCAATAGGTCTGTTACTTAATTTAGGGATATTTGCTGCTGTTTCACTCCTGTGGTCTTCTGATTTTAGAGAGTGACTTGAACCATGAGAAATGCTTCTCTTTAACGAAGAGTGACTTTCCCCCACAGGCACCAATTCCTCTGGAGAGCTACGTGTAACCTTCTCACTCACTCCTTCAAAATTAACTGCTGTGCTAGGCGTGTCAGTTTGGAGAGGTTGTACATCTTCCAAAGGCCTGCTTGGGAACTTCTGTACCTCTACCTCTCCTGATTCTCTGAAAAATTCTGTCTTTGGATGAGAGTCCAACTGGTTGTGCTCTACAGGATAAGCACTGGCAGGGACAGCAACTCGTTCTTGCTCCAAGTGTGCTTCAGATCTAAGCAAAAAGCAATTAAGAATATTAGTGTGTGTGGGAAAATTTATTCACACATAATCACTCAAATCAAATAATTTTCTATTAAGGATCCAGTCGGCTCTAGGAAGTAATAAGCAGTAATTCTTAATGGAGCCACCAACTATTATCCAGGTGGCAGCAGAGCAAAAAGGATTTCTGAATACTTCTAAGATGCAGAGGAAAATCCTGACCATTCACCATGGAGCAAAGGCCAAAAGCGATTGTTTTGCTTTATACCACTTGTACTTAACACACCACTTTTGAAACAAATACACATCAGACAGAAGTTCTCTGAAATGGGGAGAACTGCAGGAATGTTCTACAAAACTGCAAATTCAAAATATTCTGGCAAACACCATTCAGCTAGGCTAATGATCCTAAACAAGGGGTAAACTGTCTTTCTACACCTTGTTACAGAGCAGACATGTCTTCTGTCTTGTACAACAGCACCAAGCACTCTGCATCCCCCAGTCACAACTCCTCCTTTTCAAGTTCTGCATGAAGCTACAACCCAGTCACTCAAAGCTGCATTTTATAACTTGTGTAACTTGGAGAGTGGCACAACTCAGGCTTACCTCAAATCATCAGCCTCTTCTAACACCTTGGGAGGAGAACTGGACTGCTGAGATTCTGCATGGGGGTAGGGGTCTGAGCCCCACATCATGCGTGGCTCTGACAGAGGCACGGTGTGCTCCCTTGCAGAGCGAGCTATGTGCTCAAATGAATCTGAACCAGCTGCTGAGCCCTCCAGTTGCTCTCTTCTCATCAGTGGTTTGGGAGGCATAATTCCTGTGCCAGAGTGAAGTCCAACAATTGAAACAAACTGAACATTAGCAAAGAAACTGACCTCAACACAAACAAAGCCTCTCAAGAGGTATCAAGGAATGCTATTGTCTCTCCTCCAGTCTTCTCTGTCCGTGTTGGAACCAAATGTCTATTCCCTACCAGCTGACCTCAGAATGACTAAATCATACTCAATGTTTGTATCCTGTGTCCCAACAAAAGGAAAATGCTGTCTGCTTTCACTACAATGGGAAGAATCAGGCCTGTGGACCTGTAAACTCATGGACGAAGTTTCTGCTGTAGCATCTGAATGGCAAAAGGCAATTTTTTATACCCCATTATTCCAGCTTTTTTGTTTTTACCATTTCAAAGAAATTCTGCAGTTTTAACTATCTTTGCTTTGCCTAACATTTCCTCCACTCACTCCTTTCACTCACTGAGGATACCCTTTCCCTTGCTCATCAGTTGGGCAGGTATCTCCATTACATTACATGACAGACTCCTATTATTTACATGCAGCAGCTTTCCTAACTGCAAATCAGATGGCCATTCCACAAATTAAAAAGGACTTTTTAGGGTCAGGAATCTGAAACCACAAATTTATTAAGACTCTGGAGTTAATATGTAATGAAAAAATAGCAAAATTTCAGTTTTTTTCAGGAAGCAATGTAGTACCAAGTGCTAAAATGTAATGAAACACAAATGGTAAATACACTTTTTCTCAGTTCAACCTAACTCTTGCCAGGTTTCTGTCTGTAACAAAGAAAGGCTTAAGTTAACCTTCTCAATCATCTTAACTGTCACTCACATGCCTGCAGTGTGACAGCTGTATACATTCTCATAGCATTACAATTTTAGTCACATACGACTACAATCTATTTTGTCTCAAACAATAAAATAACGTAGATTTCTTCTTAAAAACCCACCTATTCACTAAACAAAGTGCAGTTAAGGAAAGACTTCTATTTCAAAACCAAGTTCAACGGCCAAAAAATGTTTCCAAGTTTACCTGGATGAATAGGAGGCATATCCATGGCAGGTCTTCCCGACATCATGCGTGGGTCCATGTAGGACTGCATCATGAGCCACCGGGGGTCAAAGCCCATTGAAGCCAAGTGCTGGGGATGGGGCTGCATGGGCTGGTAAAGGGGTCTGTGCTGGGGTGGTGGGACAGGGCCACTCGAAGGCTGGGAGGGAGCAGACTGTGGAAGGACACCTTGCNGTTCAACGGCCAAAAAATGTTTCCAAGTTTACCTGGATGAATAGGAGGCATATCCATGGCAGGTCTTCCCGACATCATGCGTGGGTCCATGTAGGACTGCATCATGAGCCACCGGGGGTCAAAGCCCATTGAAGCCAAGTGCTGGGGATGGGGCTGCATGGGCTGGTAAAGGGGTCTGTGCTGGGGTGGTGGGACAGGGCCACTCGAAGGCTGGGAGGGAGCAGACTGTGGAAGGACACCTTGCTGCTGCTGCTGCCACTGCTGCTGTTTCATTTGCTCCTGCATATGAAAAAAAACAGTACTACAGGATAAGATGAAGACCTGAGCACAGCTCCAATAACCCTTGGAAACAACAAGCACAATTATCTCCAGGACAGCAAAGCCTTCTGAAAGTTAATTGCAAACATGCATCAGGATGAGCTAGGAGAAAAGGGAGAAAACCAGACTGGACAATTTACAGTAGCTACAGCTTAACTGGTGTGCAGCTGAGACACAGAACAACCTACACTCTGTGCATGTCATTAATGCAAAGTGATCCTCAGACCACAGGACCCAAGTTCAACTCCCATCTGTGCGTGTCACACCCTTTTAGGTAAAGCTGCACAAATAATCCATCATCAGACTTCAGGTCCCACAGGCAAGCCCAGGGCAATGCCAGTGTGGGTCAGTTTTAAAGTCTCTCTTGCCTTCTGCTTACTTATAGACCTTGCAAGTGACAAGAAGTGTTTCAGGCAGAGCAATTCTTGCCAACATCATTTTCTAGAAGCTGGAAACCAAAAACTTGGGATTCCTGAAACTCCTACGGTCATCTTCTTATTCAGAATGAGGCAGAATACAGCATTCTTTAAATAAGCCTCCTTTTAATGAACTGGTTTGTTACCTGCTGCCTCTGAAATCTTGGTGGTAATGATTTCTGGAACTGCTTAGAATAGCCTGAGGAAACAGCAGGACGAGGTTGAGATCCTGAGTCTGGCTCATTCTCATGAGTCACCTGTGAAACCTCTTTCTCATTCCGACCACTGTCTTGTCGAGTAAAGACTGCTTGATCTTCTGAAAGAAACCAACAAAAATCCCACCAATGTGAGACAAGAGTCAGTCTCAAAACTGACAATTTTACCAGCATGTCATCTAAAGAATGTTGCTCTAAAATGTCTGCCTTCTCTAACTTCACAGTCTCAGTTTCCAAAATCAATAAAGGCACAAAACCTCAAGGACAACCCCTCAAAACAACTGTTGTTAATACATCTCTGTCTTTTTAAAACTTAAATACACGGGGAAATCAACTGCTGGCATTTAGGTTGCACCTATTATGTGATTTAAGAAGTGCTGTATCAACGATACCATAGCGCATTTTTATGAACTAAGATTTGGTTTTACAATCAATTTTATTCATTTAAAGATAATATAAGCATACCAAGCATAGTCTAACAGTTTTCTTGTAGCATTCAAATTTCAGTACAAAAAATGCACCACATTTGAATAGGTGTCCTTTGTGTCTACTTCTCTAGACTTGCTGGAAGAATAGAATAGCTGAAATAATTTGCACTGCTTTTCAAGCAACAGAGGTGGCTGACCCTTCTTTAGGAAGAGAAGAAAGCCTACTTTTCTCTTTGTATCCCTCAAAGTCCAGCTTAAATCACAGAAGTCATTTTTTTCCCTCATCTTTTGATGAGCTGGGCGAACAGGCTTAGCTCAAAGGACAGTTATCAGCTGAAATGCGCAGGGAAAATAATTGGTATAGATGCACTAGGTTAATTAAGTATGCAAATGAGACTTCTAAATGACAGCTATGCTCTGTGACTCAGCTTTAAGAAGGACAACTCCTACTTGTGTGCAAGCATACCTTTTTCTTCCTTGTTATTCTTGGTTTCACTTTCTTGTTTTTCTACTACAGGTGCTGCCACAGGTTCTACAGGCTCAGGAACCTCGTGTGCCGGTTTCTCCTCTTCTTTCTCTTTATCATTCTCCTTCTCTTCTTTCTCCACCTCTTTTTCTTTCTCTTTTTCTGCTTCTTGTTCTTTTGCCTTCTCCAGTTTCTCTTTCTCTTCTTTTTCCTTTTCCTTCTCCCTTTCCCTCTCTTTCTCCTTTTCCTTCTCCCTCTCTTTTTCTCGCTCCCTCTCCCGCTCTCTCTCCTTTTCCCTCTCCCGCTCCTGTTCTCTCTCCCTCTCCCTCTCCCTTTCCCTCTCCCTCTCCCTCTCTCTCTCTTTCAGAGGGTCTTCCCGGGAGGGTTTTGTCACGCAGCCGAATTTCTCATTTAACCGTTTGAGCTTTTCAGCACAAGCTGCTTTCCGCTGCTCCTCCATTCTCCTCTCTTCCTCTTCCCGCCGCTTGCGGGCTCGCTCCACCGCAGCTGATATCTCTGACTGCTGCCTTCTCCTCTGCTTCCAAATTTCATCTTCATCTGGGACTGGTTTAGGGGGAAAGGGTCCCTGCCTTCCCATCTGGCGATCAGGGGGAGGAGGGTGCTGTAAGAAGAAAATCAAGTCAGGTTGAACAAGTGTTACCTAAGCAGCCAGCTGAAATACTGCATTTTAATTATTTGTCAACACATGTATCTGCATGGCATCTTTAAAAAGCAAGACTTGGAAGAAAAAGCTAGCCCCTACCTTCCTGATCCAGCTCAGACTCACAACCTGAGCTCAAAAAGGAGAGGTAGAGAATCACGTGGGCTCCTGTCAACTCTCCTCTCCATCAAGGCAAAGTGACAGTGAAGATCACAAACATATTTTAGATTTGGTTACAGGCTGCTCTAAATCTCAGAGTCTCAGGGCAGATCTCAGACAAATGTCCCTCATGGGGCTAAGGAATTTCAAGGTAGCTCAGGATAGGAGAGATTTTAGTTCACATTTCATTTGGGACTTCACCTTCACATCTGTCTTGGCAGCCATCCCTCCAGCACTGTTCCCATGATCCTGTCCTCTCCAGCTCCCCAGTGGGGCTGGATAACTAAAAGCTCTTGAAATTCTTGTGCATTTCACATGGCACTTACGAGATGGGGCTGCTTTACATAACTGGCAGCATGGCTATATTGGGGTCCCATTCCTACCAGCCCAAGACACTACAATCATTTTACTTATTAAAGGAAAAGTTTATTATTATGTGAAGCATATTTTCGTTTCTCTTAGTCTAAATCCCTCCACCACAGCATTAAAGAATTTAACTCAAGGAAATAAGGACAATTCTAATCTTTCTTACCGATGGTAGAACAGATTTTGGAGGAAGAGCAGGGCCACCTCTTTCATGTAGAGAAGGCTGTGGTGGACCTCGATCCTGCTGGATCAAACACAGTACCAGGGTTAAGCAAGCTCCTAACCACAACCAAGCTGAAAAATTTTAGATTTACTGTTTTCTACCTCATTAAGATACTACACCTAAGAAGGCATTTGCATTCAACACAAATCTGCATACAAAACAAGGGCAAAAACATTTTCTCTTTTATGTATCGAGAGCTGAACAATTCAAGTTTATGTTACTGCACCATTTTTCCTTATTCAGTGTAGCATCAAACCTTAAAGAACAGACTGATCTTTAATACAGAGAGAAAGTGCAAGTAAAACTAATCCCAGATCCTCCAGCTTCTTTACTACTGGTCAAGAGAAAGTATTTCTGGGAAATTTTCAAAACCAACAGTAGCATTTCCTGAGAAAAAAAAATAGAGGGCTGTAACAGGCATGAATTGAGGTGGATGGCAATATTCCTCTACTAAAGGAAACCAAAAATGGCTGAGCTGATGAATTCTAGATGGTCTGTATAAAGTGTATTAGTGTGAGAAGTGAACTCACATTACAGCTAAGCTGCACTGCAGAAAGCGGACCATGACACTTAAAAACATCCCCACACCCATGAAAAATGTGTGGGCTATTTATCCACTGGAAAACCTGATAAACACCAGAATGGCTTCATTCAGTCCCAGTGATGGACAGACAAGAGTACTGAGCCTGCCAGCTGAGCCACAGTGCCTGACACAAGAGCCCTCATCCCTCATGGGTGTGGGGCAGGACACACCACATAAAGCCATGCTATTTTTGTGTTGCGACCAGAGGCAGCTAAGTTATCTGAGCAGCACCTGATCAGTTAGCACAGCTCAGATAATGCTTTCAGTAGCTAATGTCTTCCCTCATGTTCATGACCTTAATTGACCTGACAGTTTGGAAAGACACCTGAGTCAGAGCTCTCCTGAGAGGCTGTTGCCACAGGAGCTGAAGAGAAGAGCACACAGGAGCTGAAGAGAAGAGCACACAAACCTGATCAAGCTGAGAGCTTTTGCTGTAAGACCCTTTGGCTGCTGCTGTGGAAACCTGGGTGGCAGACTTGGCATTTGTCTGTTCTTCTGTTTCCTTCTGGCCATCAGGACTCTGGGAATCTTTTGATGGTGTTTGTTCATCACTGTGTGCAAAGAAATAAGAAAAACAGAATGTGAACTCCACACAGGTATTTGGTGATTTATCTTCTAGCCTCAGTGTTTCTTAGTCAGGATAATTTCTACTCCACGCCCAGCTGACTGGAGTCTGCAGGCAGTTACGCAACTGAATTCAGTATTAAATTACTGGAACTAGTGTTATTGGAATGAGTACTTGCACTTGTTTCATTCAATCTTTCCAAAATCTAGCTAAGTGACATTTCACATCTAACTGGCAACACCAACTCACCCGCTTTCCTTCTCTTTTTGACTGCTTCCTTGTTCATCATCATCACTGAAATTCAACTGCTCAGTGTAATCCACTTCACTCTGAGCACCTGACACAGAAACAAATATTCAATTGATCTTTCAGAAACATTCAGCATATAAGTAACACACCATTAATCTGATGTTCTTACCTGCCCAGCCTTCATCGGCCTCAGCATCTAGATTATCAAATTTATCAAGCTCTTTGAGCTCACTAGCACTAAGAATGGATGGGCGTTCTATAGGTTCTGAGCACCATGAGGGTGGGCCTCTTCCCCGTGGGCCTCTAAAAAATGAGAGGAACAAAAGCCATTGTCACTACTTATCCACAGATGACAGACAAAAGGTCAGCCTGTATGACAATTATTTGAAACACAGAGCACTGTTGTTTCAAGCACAGTGAACTCTCACCCACAGAATTCAAATAATTACTCTTGCATGTGCACAGCTATCCTCCACTATGGAGAAATGCACATAAAGTGGAAAATTAGTTTTATAATGCATTAGAGTTCAACTTTAATTGGTTCTCATCAAAGCTGAGAACCAGGAATTGACTACTTTCACTGTAACAATGTTAAAGTCCTTTTATGGGCAAAATACTGGTTTGATTTTCAAAGATGTTCCTCAAAGATGTTCCTGCAAAGTAACTCCAGCTCTTCACAATGAAAAACCCTGTAATATGCACAACTGCCTCGAGTTCTGCAGTTGAGCTCTCAAACTCCAGACACTCCATGGCACTGCTCCACACAAGCAAAACTTGGGAGACTGACCAGTGTTAGTTCTTATGCAGTGTATAATCACCACTGAGATATTCAGTAAAAAATTATTTATTTTTTAAAATTAAGTCAAGAGTTCATACCCAGACAAAAACCACCACCACTTGTAAGTTTCTTACCTGCTAGGCTCCGAATTAGGAAATCTTGTTGGACCTTGCATGGAGGGAGGATATGCCATTCTGGGATACTGATTAAACATCTAAAAAGGGTTTAAAAACAGGAGCCATTCATTAGAAAGTATCATTGCATTAAGCACACTGAGATCATCAAAGGAAGTAATGGAAGTAACGTGAGACTCTTCACTCAAGACAGTTTGCTTAATATCCCAAGTAGGTGACATCAAGTCCCCAATGGGTAGCGATTACAAGTGTTAATCAACTCCTGACAAGTTCAAACTCCATGTAGCAACAGGTAGCCACATCCTCTGAGGTGTTAGTTTCAATCCTGCCCTTCCAGCAGAACTGGTAAGAATTCCATGGAGGGGAGAGAAAGGGGAATGAGAAAATCACATTAGCCAAAAACCAACCCCTGCTGCTTAAAAACTGCTCATGGAAGCATCACTCACATAAGGAGGCATCATTGCTCTGTACTGGGATGAGATGGGTGGCTGCTGCTGGCCATTCAGCTTGGGCTGAGGGACCTGGGGCAACCGCACATCCCTCTTGTCTCCTGCCTTCTGGCCATCGTTTTGTTCTGCTGGTGTAGCGCTGCCATCTTCTTGTCCCAGAGCCTTAGCTTCTTGATCTGTTGGAGAACCAGGAGAGTTGTTCTTATTATCCCCACCCCTCCAACTAGTAGCATCTGCATGGACAGAATCAGCACAAGAAAAGCCAGGAACAGACTTCATACTGCAGACGTCCAGCTAGGGATGGTGAAGAACACATTGTTCCCACGCAGTCCTCGGTGACAGCGATCTGTACGGACACGCGTTCCTATCTGCTACTGAAACAAGCAGTGGCCACTTGAGAATCAACAGAAGCTGCTTCCTGATCCTCTTCAGTCCTAAGTCCAGCTGTGTTCCTCAAGGGTCAGAGCTAAATTTACGGACTGCTCTAGTTGTCCCATTCTACCTTCCAAATCGCAGTGCGATTTAGGAAGGATGCTGATTACAGCACAACAAAGAAAACAGATTTAGCTGTGCTAAGTGGGCCACTGTTGACTCAGTGTGAAGACGCTGTCAAGGCAAAGATCAAGGTTCCTAAGCAGCAAAGGCCTACCAGGAAACTCTCAAGCAGCTCAAAAAGACAGGTAATGCACAGGTATGTGTGCAAGTGAAGACAGGTATGCAGAGTCTGGTTTGCATCTCTGCCTGATAAGGACAGAATACAAGTGATAAGGGCTGTACTTCTGGGTGTGAATGTCTAACAAATTCTCCAGGCAAAGGCAGGGATTTTAATGACTTATCATTTGCGCCAAGCAGTCCATTCTTTTAGGAGTTTCTGCCTGCAGATCGTGGATTAGGACAAAAAAACCCACCAGAGTAAACTCAGCAGCAGTGCTCAGATCAGTGAAGAACAACAAAAATTCAAAGACACACAGTAAATAATGTTCCTTTAGGGACACAAACCCTTTAAGCAGTGTTAAACTATGCTCCTAAGTATCCATTACAGTTCTTGCACTTATCTTTGCTGGGAAGCACAGCTGCTGAAGGGGGACTACTTGCCAAGTTCATTTAGCTTTCTGCTGTCAAACAGGAAAGAAGGGCTTAATATAGCAAGTACAGTGCTGACCAAAACTGTAACTGCCTGCAGGAGGCTGAACAGACATGTAGCTGCTCCCATGTGGTGTTGGACATTTCTCCCATTTCTCCCACTTCCTGGCAATTTATTCTTTAGCTCAAAATCGAGAGAATGCAGGAACATGGCCTTGGTCTGCAGGACCCGACAAACAAATCAAGGAAAACCAAAGCCTGTAACAAGGAAAGGAGTTAAGGATTCCCTGAGAGCCTGAGCCCTTTAAAGTGCCTATCACTGGCACACTGCAGGACAGGACCTCTAGTCCATCAAACCTCATCAAAACCAAACTTCTGAGGAAGAAAGGAATCTTGTTTTCCACTGGTAGCAAGCACAATCCCAAATACCTTCCCATTAAAGGGATCTGGGGAAGAAATACACATTTCTTTCCTCAGAGATGTAAATCCAGCACTGTTATGGTTGTTTTCACTAGTTCTAATCCCCCACTGCTGAAACAGATCCAGCTGGTCAGAGCACTGCATCCAGGAGCTAAAGATGCCAATGCCTTTCAAGGCACAACCCACTCTTTTGGCATCCTGCAGACTGAACTTCCTCTTCAGGCATTTTCAGGCTCCACTCTTATGAGCCCTAACCACTTGAGGCCAGCCCTGCTCATGATTTGTGTAATTAGCTAATGCTAGGAGAGTTCTTTAAAGATGTATCTCACCTACTGTGATATCAGGAGCTGGAAGTAAGAAAATGCCAGTGTTGTGCAACTAACAAATGTTCCTCAGAGCACAACTACAATACTGACTAAACTGGGAAAATGGGAAGTGATTGGATTAAACACATTATTTTCCACGCACCAGGAACACAGTAAACAAAATAAAGCCCCAAATATCCATTTCTTCAGTGTAGGAGTGTGCTAATTAAAACAACATATTCATCAATTTCATTTGTACGGGGCACAAGCAGTAAGTTCCACATAAACCAATACACTTTCACAACAATCTGAGCACACACTTACTCTGTGGTCGCAGGTTGGGTCCTGATCCATCTTCAGGCGCATCCTTATCTTTGCCTGACTTTTCCTGATCCCCAGCTGCCGGCAGACTGGGGAATTCTTGCTGGAAATAACTATTGATTGGAATAGGTGGACCTACACAGCAAAATATTCAGAGTCACAACTTTCTGTAGTTAAAGCAGTTCAGAAAGCAACAGAAGCCTGATCATCCTTTAGAAGCAAGCATTAAAGCTTTAAAACAAAAATGTTAAACATTTAAATGTTAAAGCCACATTTGCTACCAAAGTTGTTAAATTTACTAGACCAGCTATCACAGCTGTTGAGGCTGAGAAAAATCCAGAAGCACTAGGCAGCAACAATGGACAATGGAACGAGACTTAACCCAGAGAGTACCTGCACTTCCTCAGCTCTGTAAATACTTTTCCCCACTCCTTCCAGACAAAGATTTCCCTCTTTTCACTCTAAAACTATAGTCCACCCAAGAACAGGAAACTGTGTAATTGCAAACACGTTTATGATTAATTACTGTTCTAATAAGAAATCTCCAGGACTTTAAAAGGCCACAGCTTTTACATTATGAGAAAAATACCAGAACAAGTATAACACTGATTTCTAAACCCTTGACATCATACACAAGATTGGAATTTAAGACTTCTTTTGTACATGGTATGGAAGCCAAATATATAGGTTGTCTTCCTTGTTGGAAGGCTTTGTTGGCATCTGCTTTGCATCAATTTCCTCCCTATACACATAATGTACAATGACCTAATAGATCAGCAGCATTCTAGTGCCAAATCACCAATAATATTACTGAGTGGGGATTTCTATCCCAACAGCTGAATAAGAGTCTGTTCCTGTCTCCACTACTCACTACAGTAAGGGACATGGTATTAGGCTACATGGATTATTGGAGAGAGCAAACTCACAAAAAAGGATCTCAATATATACTGTCCAAAACCCTCCAATCTCAAGGATGGGCTTTTTGTAACAATTAGAAAAACTTCTGTTCTCTCCAGTCTCTGAAAGAATCATTCCCAAATATAAAATACAGGGATCTCAGTGGGCTTTTATTCAGTTGTTTTTTTTAAGAGTTAAACATATGATAAAGTCCTTACTCTGTGCTTTGTAAAGGCATGACAGCAAATATCAGCATTTATCTACAAATTTCCTTGAAATCTTTCAATTTTCTTTCTGACTTTATATACTACAGACCACACTAATTTGTGTTTTCTTAAAGTACACTGGACTGTTCTGTTCCCAAGCAGCTACATCATATTACTTGCTCAATGGGAAAGAAAACCAGTCCCACTGACCAGATGACCTGCCAGGCAAGGGAGCCCTTTCTGAGATCCTGTGGCACGCAACACTCATGAGTTTGATAAATCTTGAAAAATGCATTCTGCTCAAGTCTATACAGTGAGCAACGTTTTAGTTGCGAAGTAACAGCACCAGAGATCTCCCTGTGTTTAAGCTACAGCCTGAAACAGCCAGACTGGCAGCCAGCAGTTCAGAAAGAAGTTAAAAAATTCAAAGATATTTTGGTAGTAGTTTACTCCAACTTCTAGCTGAACTTGAGCTGAAAAACAAAACATAACAGCACCGTGTATAAGTCCTTCCTTTCTCCAAGGCCACCAAGAGGATCAGAGAAAGGTTCAGCCTTGCCTCACTCAAGTTTTAAAAGAGCACGAGGCAGCCACTGAGTGACTGCTGGAACGCTCACCAGGCAGCTGGAAAAACTACAAGTTCTCAGAGCCAACTGCAGCTCAGGAAAGCAGGAGCACAACAGGTGTATCCTGGGTTTCAGCAAGCAGCTGGTGCCAATTCACATCCAGTGCTTCTTCTTGAAACAGCAAACCCAGTGCTGCATTAATTGAATGAAATGAGGGTGCCATCTGGGCTTGGCACACGAGCTGCCATGGTAACTGTGAAATAATTAGCTAAATGCATTTTGAAGCCACTGAGCCGAATCACTATTTCCTGTGTCATGGAGATGATCTTATCAGCTTCTGCAGGAAGGCTGCTCTGCAGATCACTTTGCATCAGTGTTAATTCTTTTTTTTTATTCCACAGAAATCCTGTCAAAGCTTAAAGAAGAAAAGTTTCTGTATTTGACAATGGAACACTGAACATTAAGGACGAGAGCAAGAAATGGAGAATCTAGAATTGTCACTTCTAATACTCAGTGAAAAAAAGGCCCAAATCATTAGATATGTGATATTAACAAACTCCATATAATGTCTAAGAAATTGCCTCTGTGCTGTTAGTATTTTATTATTTTAAGATCCTTAGTCAGAAGAGAACACAATTCTTCAACTGGAAAGCCTAAACTCCATTTTATAGCCACAGAAAGCTCACAAGTCTCAAACTTAAGGAATAGAACAGGTAATTTATCATAATGGAGACACAGGAATTTTCAGTAACCTCTTACTCTATAAGCATTTTAAAAAAATCTGCTGAAAATTTAGTTCTGATCTTACATCTGTAATGGAAACACTCAATCTAAGAGTCACACTGATAGAAACAATTTTCCATCCTTTCATCCAATTATGTTAAATAACCCTCAAAACACACCTTTAATGTTTCTCCCTGGTAGAAAACTACTTAAACACTATCACTTTGATACTAAAATAACCAAGGAATTTATAAAATGAAGGGAGAAGTATTGCTGTTTCACGTTTCAACAGAAGCAAAACCACATACGCTTTGCACAAAATGATCCAGAACTATGATCAGAATGGCTACCAACTGTTTATAGCTCTCCTTTCCATGCCAAAATTGTTTGTATTAACACTGACTGTGATTTGCCCTCCTCACCACAGCCACGTTGAAGATTTTACACTGCCACCACCACTTCCTCATCAGTTCAGAAGAGGTGACTACACCAATATTGTAAAGTCAGTCAGACCTGCTGATAAACCCAGTGACTGGGGACAGGCTCACTTTCCAGCCTGGAATGTTGCTTCCACACCTTTCCACAGTCCCAAGCGGCCTGGCCAAGCCTCAAGGGCCTGCTGAGTGTGAGGGTCTCTCCCAGCACAGTCCTAGCCTGATCCCCAGGGCAGAACCCCTCCACCCCAAGCAGCACTCACCATCTTGACCCCCTGGTTTGGTGTTGGCCCAGGATTTGGCAACAGGAGCTGCTTCTGGAGGAGCAGGAACAGCAGGTTTTGGCTGTGTCTGCGGCACGTCTGGCTGTCTGGAATTAGAGGAAAAGCACTTGTGAATACAAGAGGGTGAGCACAGAATAAGATTGTCAGGATGGCTACTGCAAACAAGGAAATAAAGTAAGGGAGCTGTGCAGCTGAAGAACCAATAACTACTTTTCCTCAGAAAAAGTGTTTTCTTACATAAAAGGAGTTGTTATAGTAACAGTTAAAAATGGAATAAATTAGCTAATTATTTCAAGATTCCATTTCCCAAAGAGCAATGAATGAATGAATGAATGAATGAATGAATGAATGAATGAATGAATGAATGAATGAATGAATGAAAACGGCTGGGCAGAAAATGCAGCTAGGAATGAACTGAATTACAGCTTTTAAAGAAGTGTATTGGACAATCAAAAAACCCAATCCATCCACAACCACCAAAGGCAATAATTTGGATTAATGTTCTCTTCCCTCAGGAGTGAAAAGAGGAAAGCACTTCAAGACCACCATGAACTGAGAGAAAATGTTAAAAATTACCAAATAAAAGGAACTGATAAGGAAAGCTAAAGACATCAGAAAAACCTGTATGAATACCATGAACTGGAGCCCAGAACCATAAGTCTTAAAAAATGGTCTCAGTCTCATCATCTTAACAATGAAGAGGTGTAAGCACTCTTTTTGTCCAGAGTAAAAACCCCAGACACAAGCCCTTTCTAGTCTGCAGGTTCAGCCATGCTGTTCACCTTCTTTCAATAAAGGATACTTCTGAAATCTGCATATTCAGGTAACAGAAGACTCAAAGCATTAGTGTCTAAAATCAACTAAGCCTAAGCCCCCAGCTCTTTAGTAGGAACTTTTGATAAAACAGGATCTATGGGGCAAATCCAGTAGTCTAGAATTACTTTATTATACCAGTGAAGAGAGAAGTAGTGCAGTACCATGTCAGTTACAAGAAACAACTGTAAATGCTTCACAAGTAGATCCTAAAGTGATCCTAAATTTCTGAGGACTACCACTAAGAAATCAGTTCCATTTGAGTTCTGCAGTGATCAACCCAAAGCACTACACAGGACTCTCAGAACTGACAGAGAAGCAAATAGCATTAAGAAGATCATTGCTGGGGAGAAACACAAGCTTCTCGTCAGGATAACTAAATGCAATTTTCATGTTTCCAGAGAGTACTGCAATCTACAAAGAAAACCAGTTTTCATTTTTTTCTGTTTCTCACTTGCATTTTCTTACAGCTGCACATTTTCTAAGCAGGCTCTGGGGAATTTGTGACTTACATGGCTGTACTTTGTGACACACAAGTGAAACAAGGAATAAGACTGTTAAGGAAACTATTCCTTGCATTTCTCCTGTTTCAAATACAAACCCATTTAGAATTTAAGTTATCCAAGCACTGCCCTGCAAGTACGGATGAGGGAAGGAACTCAGCTGAATTAATCACATCAATACACAACAGCCTGCACTATCCACAGAATGAGTGACAACTCAAGAAAGCAGTAAAATAATTAATTTTCATAATTACAGAGAACAACGCATTCAGGTGAATGCCAGTGCAATGATACAAGAGAAAAGGCATTAAACTAAAGTGAGCTGTTATCAAGATGTAACCTTTATCTGCAACACTTCTGAGAGGAACAATAAAACACTTCACACATAAACTGTAGCATTTCAAGCCCATGGAAATATCACAGAAACACAGCAGTAGTCAAACAAATGATCTTGAGATTTGAGCAAACACATCAGGTGATCCAAATTTAGGAGAATTTTCTCACAGCTCTTCCTGAGAACAAATCTCTCTCCCCCTAGTTCTACTTATAAGTGGACTCAGAGGCCTTTATCAGAGTAATACATATGAAAATACAGAGGCAAACAACATCCAATTGCAGATAAGGGACAGCTACTGAATTGTTTTAAACCTAACATCAACCATTGGTATGTTCTTCTAACACATGGCCATGGGAAGGCCTGTTTTAGTCAAACAAGCTGCCAGCTCAACACAGATTTAACAGGGCAAAGTGTAGGCGACCTTGAAGTCCAGGGAGATGTTTTTGAAGGAACAAACAAAACACAAGGCAGAAAACTGTGAATCTGTAGTTTCAAAAGCTTAAAATAAAAGGCTAAACACAACACTATATTCCTGAAGTCTAACAGCTTTTTAGAGAGATGTCAAAAATTGGTATTTAAATGTAGGAATGTGTACAAAGAAAAATAAATGGATAGAATGATGGGGAAGGAAACCTTTAAACCTCATCTTCTGCTTTCACCAACACGAAGAACAAACAACCATTGACCCTAAATTCCAGTGTTTTTCAGAACAATTTGTATGAAAAGAATTAACACTTAAACCTTGCTTCTACTTATGCAGTGAGAATCACGTCATATTTTAAGCTTACATGGTAAAAAAACCCCTGCTTTAAAATGCTTCCCAATTAGAAACTGAAAAGTTTCAGTTTCTATTTAGTTTCTTCCTGTGCAGGGCCAGGAGTTGGACTCCATGATCCTGATGAGTCTCTGCCAACTCAGCATATTCTATGATTCTATAATCCTTTCATTCTCTTTTCTTTTAGCTGTACAAATGTGAATAAAATCTAGCACATTAAACAGCACTGAGCATGGGAAATCTGTATCACAGAAGGTGTACAGCAGTGCAGCAATATTGCCACAATTTCTGTCTTGTTTACATCACATCCTGGAGGAGTCTGGAACAACAGTGTAGAGCTTAAGATAAAAAAAATTTCAAAGTCTGTAGAATTTATGGCATTCTAGCAAAAAAATTAAAGTGCAAATATTAAGAACCATTGGGAAAAAATAGCAGAGCTTTAAACAAACATATGCAAACCAAGAATTTCTGAGCATACATCAGCACAAGCACAATTAAACAGATTTTTGCAGACTCCCACGAATTTGCAAGCTATTATCTAATTTTCCTGCTGTGTTCCTTGGAGTTTCAAGAGAACTTTTGTGTACCTAGAGTTTCAAGAGAATTTTATTTAAGGCAATGACACTGATTTTACAAAAACGTGCTACAGTATTTCCTGTCAGCAGACAGCAAAACTTTTATGTCCAAGGAAATATTCTTCCCCTCATATGGAATTTAGAAGCAGACCATTTTCAATTTAAATGTGAGATTTTCTTTTTAAACCATCCCTCTACTAGCAAGATTCTTGCTCACAAAAATTAACAGTAGTGCTATTTCCTCTCATGTAGCTATGTTGAGGACACTCCAGTGTAGCCAATTTCTTGCCAAACCCTGCCAATCCCTAGTTTTGGGCAAACCTGAGAGAAATGGCACAGCAAATCAAGCCAGAGCTCAGTGCTCACTTACTTCTCTTCTTCATGCTGTTCTTGTTTCGAAGCCCATCCTGTGCCGTCTTTAGGCACGATGTTCACATTGGGGTCGTTGCCTTTGTTCTCTGCTTTGAGGCTGGGCAGATTAGCTGGGGGAGGCATCCTCCTGGAAATAGCAACTTTTCCAAGACTCTGCAATCCATGGCGTGCAGCAACTGCGTGCCAGAACAGAAAGTGCAAGTTACCAACGCTGTTCAGCAGAGCTACATAAAAACGTTTTGTAAGAAAGTCAGAAAAAAATTTAAGAGCGTAAAATAAAAAATTTAAAATGCTGCAGAATTTAATTTTTAAGAAGGGGAATTGGAGAAATCTGAGTATTTTTTGAGTGGTGAGTCATTATGGTTAGCCTATTTCATGGCCCCACCTTTATACACAATTTTCAGTGACAGAAAGCTAAAGAAGCCATTTACAATATGATGCTGATTGTCAAGCATTATTCTCTTGCTCTTCTGGAGCTTAATGTACATTGATGAGTCCAGGAATACCCCTATGGGTCCAGCCCATTTCTTTTTTGCTGCAAATTTCACCAGGCAGATGCTGCCCTTGCAAAAACATTCCTACAAATTGTATTTACTCCAGACCACAAATACAAATCTAATGCACCCCCACAGGACATTTAATCTACCAAGTAACCAACTCAGGGAATAAGTACAAGTTATTGCCTTGGGTAAGCTGTATCAGAACACACAGCTCAGTTTCAACCTCTAAAAATAATATTGTGGCAAACTTTAACAAGCTTGGGCACAGTTTTACACACAGTTTAGGCAACTATGTCAGGTCAAGTACAAAACCTTCAGAACTTCATTTCCCCCTGGTTCTCCATTCAATGACTCACGAAAAAGTAGACTCACAGTCATCTTATTTGAGATACTGGTGTAAGTTTTATCCAGTGCTTGTCCAAAACTCAAAGCCCCTGAGCTGGAAGTGAGAAGTACCTTCTCCTTAATCAAACACATCCAGCATGGCAACTGTCAATGCAGTAAAATGCACAGCAGGGGAATGGCATATCTTTATTTACCCACATTCTACTTCCTACTAGACTAGAAAATGCTGTCTTCTCTGAACTGATACTCCTGTTTACAGCTAACCAGAAATTATAATGAATGCTGCCTTCCACAATCCTTCCACTTCACTGCTGCACCAGGCAGTTATGAAAAACCATGCTGTGGTTAAGTGCTCATATACTCCGCACTCTTAATTAGATCTGCAGTAATGATGAAACTCAAATAATGCAGCTCCAAAGAGAGCTTACTCACCTGTGGTTTTCTGAGTTTCCAGTGACTTTCCCTTGTAAGTATTAAACAGACTGAGTGTTGCATACTTTGTTTTTCCATCCTTTGCTTTTGTACTCTGGCCTGACTTTTCCGACATTTCGCTGGAAACTCATCGAGTCTGGTACCTCCTGTTCACTCCTCAAAATCTGCCTGTAAAGAAAACAACAGAAAAGTAAAGCAATTTGAATAGGAGCCAACAGTGAAATCAGAGTTCACAGGGCAGAAGTGGACAGCATATTTAACACCATTAGCACTGTTTCATGTAAGTATACTACAGGATGCCAAGGAATGCATTAACTCCAGAAACCTTATCCTTATGTAACACCAGGAATTTTGAAACATTTCTAGCTCTTTAGTTTGAATGTCACAAAATCAGGAGGGTCAGCATTTAATTAACATCAAACATTGTTAAAATGGTAAATATCATCCACAATTTCATTAGAAAATGAATAATAAAAACCCAGTCCCAAACCTCACAAACACACAGAATTTCCACCAGCAGCTCTCTCCCCACTGGGGAAGCTCAATGACTTCACCCACTTCTGAAGCCAAGTAGTGAGACACAATTAAGAGTTACTGCAGTACAGTATTTCTGGAATTTGCTTTTTTTCCCCCCCAATTAAAACCATCACAAACAGAGCAGCCAGAGACACTAAATACACAGAGTAAGAATTTTTTGTTTGTCAAAACCAGAACACAGTATGCTCAGAAGGGGAGACTGAGAATTCCTTAAACCAAGAGTTACACTATTCTTCCTGCAGCAGTAAATTACAGGGCTGTTGGAGCAGGTCATCTCTCTCCTCCCTTCTTCCCCCAGAATAACAGGCCTTGAGAAAAAGAATCCAGTAATTAACAGTGATACTTCGCTAGAAGTTCTTGGAAGGAACTTGCAGAGTTGCTGCTCATCACCAGGCAGGAACACAAGTGAGCATTCTCTCCAACAGAACATTATTATACAGTTGATTTATCTTAACAGTCCAAAATCCTGCTACCCTCTTTACAGCAACAATTTTGTATCTATTTCCATATGAATTCCAGAAGAGTTATATATATGCTCAAAGACTTGTGTTTCAGTCTAAAAGCAGGCAGCAAGAAGCAAGACATCCTGCTCAAAACCTTCAGTGATCAAACTCCCGTGTCAAACTCAGAGCTGCAGATCTTCAAAGGAAACTTGATTCACATGCAAGGTGCTCATGGATTAAGAAGAGTCTGCAAGGACAAGCAGTCTAAAGAACAAAGCACTTACTTGGTCATGACTGTTTTAAGCTATGTCAAAAGACCATGGAATTTCATTTACATCGGTATGATAACATTCCCATCCTCCTCTGCCTTCTACCTCAATTTACAAGCCATGACTGAAAAGAAATTAAGATGGCAAATAACCTTGAGATGGTTCAGCTTCAGCATGGTCCAGAAGCTACTCTACTAAAATCCATGCAGACTGCTGCAAAGGGGATAATCTCCAACCTTGTACAGGGCCACATATATGGCCAAGAAATATATTCTCCCTTCACAAGAAGACAGTAACTCCCAGATTCTTCTTCCAGATTCGTCAGCATTTGGCTGTTTCAATAGCAAGTGTTACACCAACAGTTATTCTTTGTGTCATCCAAAAATATGAAACACAGGACAGGAGCAGGGTGAACCCAGCCCACCAAGCAAAACACAGACTTGGGCTGAAAATTAAAGCTCTGTATGAGCTGTTTGCACTCAAAAGAACGTGTGAGCGTAGTTGTAGTGTATGACTTGACACAGCTGGATGCTCACCTGAAAGCTGGTTTGCCACCCTGTGCTACGGCCAAGTGCCTTCTCTGATGCTCCAGGATGATTGTGGTGGACTCTTTATCATAAATACGAGGCTGGGAACAGAGAGGAATCGAACAGCTGAAGGGACAGAGTCTGCCAGGTTCCTTCACAGACGTTTTACTGAACAGCTGGAGGTAAACTGAGTTTCCTCATAGAAGAAAAGGCTAACGCATCTATCCAAAAAAAACCTACACTGAGGCTGCAAGGTTTCACCAGAAGCCAAAGCTCTCTACTCAAATATCTTTACAGGAAAGAAACCACCAGTCTGATACATGAATTTAGGCAAGCTTATCTTTGGAGTTATCAGCTGAGCAGATTTCAAGCAACCATTCACTCTCCAGGCTGCCCCAATACTTATTTGCAATTCAACATGTCAAGCTTTGCCCATCAGTATTATTCATGGCCACACTACTGCTTTCAGCCTGTCTGGAGACCTGAATCTGGGCAGACTCGTTTATCAAGCTGAGTCTAGATCAGACATGAGGCTCTGCGTTAGCCTTTTCTTCTATGAGGAAACTCAGTTTACCTCCAGCTGTTCAGTAAAACGTCTGTGAAGGAACCTGGCAGACTCTGTCCCTTCAGCTGTTCTGTTCCTCTCTGTTCCCAGCCTCGTATTTATGATAAAGAGTCCACCACAATCATCCTGGAGCATCAGAGAAGGCACTTGGCCGTAGCACAGGGTGGCAAACCAGCTTTCAGGTGAGCATCCAACTGTGTCAAGTCATACACTACAACTACGCTCACACGTTCTTTTGAGTGCAAACAGCTCATACAGAGCTTTAATTTTTGGCCCAAGACTCATCCCAGCCAAGGAGCTTGCAAACAAGAAGTGGCTTCACAATGGTGAATAATCTAGCAACTGGCAAACTAAACAAACAAACAAAAAGGCAACCTGGGTCATTTTACCGCCAAAATTCTCAACAGCAGCAAAGCCCTAACAGAGTAGAAAGCAGTTTGAAGGTGGTTTAAGATAATATTTTGTCTTATTTTCCACAGTCTGCACGTGTGGTAGAGATGAAACAAGGAAAATCTTAATCATTCTTTACAGAGCAATACAGACTTCATACTGGAGCAGACCTTCATTGTAACAAGTGTTCCTTCTACAAGGTTTGACAGCTTCAAGAACAGAAGACAGTGAACACCTTCCCTGAATATACCTTTTTATGTTTTATTTACAAAAATTAGTCTGCTCATTACAACGGAGCTCTGTGCCTTTTATACTATTAAAATTAATACTGTTTGACAAGTTTTTTCTAAACTTATACTATACAGAAAAATAAACTGAGTATTTTACAATGATTAAAACTGCACGTTCCTCAGTAATCTGACTTCTACAAAATAAATCATTTCAATTAGGCAGGTCAATACATTCAATGATATATATTTAACTACATTTAGACCTGATACCGGTTACCAAAGAAGATACTCTTGCCAAATTAGACTTTAGACCAGGTACTCAAGCCAGGGATGACAAATCCTCCCTCTAAAGAGCCCATGTGGCCTTCAACAAACACACCTGCCGAGTCAGGAATTAAACAAGGACTCAATGCCATCTAACAGCAGTAATGAAGAGATAGTTGCATCATTGTGAGCCATGTGAAACTATCCAGCTCCAACACCTCTGCCTTTTCATCCAAACTTTGGCTGCACATGCTACATTCGTACACCTAAGAACTGGAATCACACCCTCTGTAGAAGCACCTGAACTGTTTCAACATAGGACATATTTAACTTGTGCATACAATACACTGGCAAGTATTTCCTCCCAGAGATTTACATATTTTGTTATTATTAGTCAAAAATTCTTACAAGTGAAGTGCTGCTGTGCAGCAGGTTTAGGCTCTGTGCTGTAACCAGGCAGCTGTGAGCACCTCTGCAAACACACACAAGATGTCAGAAGCACTTACCCAAGCTAAGCAAGCACCCTGACAGCAACAGAAGGCCAGGGAGCAGTACAGGCCATAACGGCACTTGGCAGCGTTCACTGTGCTATTAAGAAATTTAAGAGAGTCAGCTGTTCATCCTGAATCATTACAGTTATTATTATGCACAATTACAGAAAGCACAATGCTCCCAAAACTCTACAGCAAATTTTACCTTTCAGCTGCTCTGCAATGTTATCAAGTAAGTTAATGGAACTTCATCGTGGCTTGAAGATTTTAGGGTAAAAATTATTACTGTAATTTCAGTGCCAGACTATTTTTTCAGACTCCAACTGGTTGACTCATTTAGATCCTGCAAGGAACTCAGAAGCTTGTGTACAGAAAATAGCACATTAAGTAGCTGCCACAAAGTCTAGATATCTTGGTCTCCTTAAGGAATATTTACTTGTTCCCTCTTAGGCATTTAGAGCTAGTACAAGAACAAACTGAATGCAGTAGATTCCAGACTGCAAAACCATGTTTTTAAAGTAACAGTAAAACACCAGCAAACAAAACTGGGTATCACACAAGCCCATTCCACTAAGTTCCTAGCTCTCCTGACCGATCATTTCAGAACTCACCTAGATGACTTGTCTAGAATTTAATGATACAATTTATTATGCCTCTCAACTTTGCATAGTGTTCCATTAGGGCCAATTGCAGCCTTGAAAAGGTGTCACCTCTGCCTCAGAAAAAAGTTTTATGTGATTAAACACGGTAAAAATATTACATATTTTGAGGTCACTTTTGAAGACTGGGTGGTAAAAAGTATAAACCACTTAACAACTTAACTCAGAAATTCTTGTCTGACCAGGTGACAAACTCTCTTGATCCGTATTTTATACACTGCATTTTTAAACCCCTATCTAGACAAAAAAAGTCTGATTTTTGTTTTTTACACAAGTGCAACATGTCAAGAGACTTCTTTAGCAGTATTACAGTCAGCTTTAATACAGTCCTTTTATCCTAAACCCCATCCCACACCGATTTAGCCTACAAGCACACAATCAGAACAAGTAACTTGTACAGGAGTTTCCCAGGATTTGGAAGTCTTAAAAACATTAAAAATATTGGAATAATTATCTCAATTCCTATTCAATGAATCAACAATATCCAGTCCCTGTCACCTCTACTCCAAGGGCTGTATTTTGGCCAAATTTGGAGAAAGATGAACTGGAATGACTTAAGGCAAAGAGCACCATTCAAGACTCAAACTAGCTGAAGATCTCCTAGAACCCTGAACTCTCAGACGCCCATCTGTGAAGCAGGAAACATCACAAAAAATACTTCATGAAAGTTTATTCATAACCGGGACACATTAACACCTCTCTCAAAACAGAAACCAAGAATCAATCCAGAAAGAATTTTCACACACTATTTTAAGTACACTGAAAGTGGTTAAAGGGTAAAAATCATTATATACAAATCTGTTATTTGTAGCCAGCCATAACTTCACTTTTCTAAGAATAGCTTTGTTTCTGGGACACTGAACAATGTGGTTCTGGTAAATTCTGGAATTAAATACAATGACTAAAAAAAAAAAAAAAAAAAAAAAAAAAAAAATAAAATTTTTTTAGAAAATTTTAAATTGGTTTTAGGG
>VZRX01016122.1:0-10860 GCA_013398075.1 Notiomystis cincta | reverse complement strand
GGAAATAAAAAAAAATAATAAAAAAAAAAAAAAAAAAAAAAAGAAGAAATTAAACTTTTTTAGCACATATTCAATTGGTTTTAGAGGCAGATGCTCCCAAATCAGTGTTAATAATTTAAAAAAAACCTCACTGTGCACAAAAATGTGGCATTAAAAATTTCAGAGAGAAATATTTCATTTCAACTATAAGTCTGGAGTATTTAGATTCTAAAAATGAAGAAGTTGCCTACTACTGCCAAACCTAATCTCCAGCTAGACACTAATTTTTGGAAAACAACTGTGTGATCTTCAGAAAAGAGACAATTTAAATCAATTACAGAAACAGACTGCCAATTTAAAACAAAGAAACAGAGGATACTGGAGTCAAAGCACTTGGAACCCAAGAAAACCTTCTTCGTGCTTTTTGCAACCCATTCTCAAAGAACCCTATTATTTTAAAAGGACACTCCAAAATACTGTGTAGTTACTGAATACACGGGGTTTGGATGTGGTTTTGTACAGAGAAGGTTGCACACAAATAAAAAATGGAATTACAGTTAAACAGACTGACTTGACTCCTCTGACATGGATGTTTATAAGCAATACACATCAACGATCTCTTACTGATCTTATACTTTCAATTTTGTTCTGCCCAAAGTATCTCTCTGGGACCAACACTTTCAGCCAAATTTTTATTTACAAAAATGTAACAGCAAAACAAACAAAAGTTTTGGCCATTTATCCCACTATCAGGAATTCTAAGGAACTTTGGCATTAGTCAGCTTAATAGAACACAAAAACAAGCCTGGAGAACCTCCATTAACACTTGGGCAGCAAAGAAATCTCTGTCAAATCTAAGTATCTAATAAAGCCTCTCAAGTTGGGATTTCCTTTCCCTCCAAGAGGCACTTGCAGTAAGTAAGGTTCATTATCAAGCAGATTCAGCTGCTAAGCAGGCTGAAAATTGCAGGAAAACTGGGGACTTCAAGCTTGTTTTTTATGTACCTCCATCACAGCTCTTTAGATCTTCAAAGGCTTCTGGGTAGATCGCACTCCAACTCATTCTAAACAAGACCTACAGAAGTTTCATTTCCTTGGAAAGCCTCACTAATAGTTTTCCATCCCTAGAATTTGGGCTCACTGGCTTTTAGCAGAGCTTGAAAAGAGGGTACACAGTGCACTGATCACATGGACTCTATAAAATCCACGGAGATTGGCAGCCAGGTAGGAAAAGAAAACCCTTTAATCACCACCTCTTCTGCACCCGTCACTTCAATGGGAGAACTGCAGGACAGGCACAATCTACAGAGGACTTAACAAACACCAAGTGGAAAAAGTCAAAATTAGTTTGGCTTTTCAGAACCAAGATGCTCCATCCTGAGACTGAGCTGAAGTAAAGCAGGCTTTGCTAGTTCAATCGTTCTTCAAATAACTCCTCTTTAAAGCCTAAAAAAAGTCTTTTGAAAACTAAGTTTGTCAGGTGGAAAACAGACCATGACACAAGACAGCCATTTTAAGGCATTATCCCCACAGATGCATCTTTTAAAAATGGAGTTTGTGGATGCTAGAAATGAACATTCACAAATATGTCTGCATCAACTCTACCAGACATCCAACAACAGTCTAAATAGAGCTACTAAGCTAAGCAATGAAAAACAACAAATTAGCCACCCACAAAAAAAAGTCTACACAGAAACCAACTTCACCACAAAGCATATGTTACTTTGAACTGGCAATCTATGCAGCAAGCAAATCTGCTGCCTGAGAAAGCGTGCAAGGCAGCTTGTTGAACTGATTTTTGAGAGAAATACTAATCACCTAAAACCTGCCTGCCCAACAGGAAAACCAGCAAGAAACCACAACAGCTCAGGGAATTTTTGTCAGGAGCATTTTAATACTAACACGGCACTAATCAAACTTTTAGGTCACATATTGCAGAAAAATCATCTGTCAGGTAATTTTTTCTCCCAGTGCCTTCTTGAGAATTAAAGAAAAAATAACTAAACCCACAGATTCAAGTACAACAAACCTCAAATTTGTCTCTATGCATGAATTTTAATATATATTTAACTATATGTGCACGAATATTTCACTGAACTTGCACAGAAAACATATTCCTGTGGAACAGCCCTGCCAAAAGAAGCTTGATCAGCAGGATCAATCAGAATCAGTATGACTTGGATGTGTCCAGGCAAGAAGGGACTAAAAAGCCACAGACATGTTAAATTCACGCTGGCAATAAAACTATCAAAAATGCACTGAATATTTTCATGTGTCACACAGCTGCTTTCTTTCAGCTGAAATAATTTCTGACACTTCTACAGCTTATGAAATCTCCTTTTTAAGTGACCTCAGGTAACTGAGAGATTATGGTCCCATCCCCTCCCCTCACGGGCAGGACAATGCCAGTGCAGCTATTTAAGAACTCTTGGGGGAAATAGGGCAGTTTTCACTTAATTTAGTTGAAATAGGGCAGTTTTCACTTCATTTAGTTGAAATTTTTTACATGTTTATATTCAGAGCATCAAACAAAGCTGTTCAATATCCTGACAAACACTATCAAAATATTACCTATAACAATGCAGTTAGCCAGGAATTCAATGCTTTCAAAGTTTGTCACTTTTTTCCATGTTTTACACCAATGGCCCAATTTTGGTCTCCAGGTTTCTACTGGATAAGGGAACCTGCTCATCAAGACAACTCTTATATTTACTTCTGCTTTTTACCTGGAGATAAGGAGATCATGTAGAGATGCACACAAGCATAAATACAGTTACTCTTAAAATGCTGAAATTAGTAAATTCCTCCCTAAAAATTTTATTCAGTTCTTGACTACTGCACGTGCAGAAGATATAATACCCCTGTGTCTGCTTTAGATTTAAAAATAGTGTTATTTATATTTTAATGATAACTTTACAATTAAAATAGAAATTGATTTTAAAAAATATCAATTATCAAAGTGGAATATCAAACAAGGTCAAATTAGGAAACTCCCTTCAGTGAATTTGTTGTCTGCTAATTCTTTGAATTTCCAGAGGTCAGATAAGGAAAAATGGTACAAGTATCACCAGAGAGTTTTAACAAAAACTCTTCTACTATTCTGAAATGAAAACCCAACATCTGCTACTTCAAGCAGCAGCACTTTTAAGCAAGTAAGAGTCCTCCAAGAAATCCTCTCCCATACTTACTCTGGTAGTCAAGTACCCTGAAGAAGTGAAATACATGATGTCCACGTTCAGCCTTAATGCTCAAGTCCTTAGCCAAAAAAAAAAAAACCCTGATGACTGGCCTTAAAAGACCTATATAGAAGTGATTTTAATTTGGCTTCTGAGTTTAGAAAATTTACTTTGGTCATATTTTTCCAACTTCTTTGCAACATGAGGAATAGTTCTTTAGGCTAACAGACTGATGGAATTTGCATACAAACACTAAAGAGAATGGACTTACAAGTTGAAGTTGTGAACGAACCTGACTGCACAGGCACCACAAACTTATGAGAATCAGAAACCCTGAATATGCCACTACACCAAATACACCCTGGGTTCAGCATTCCCCTACACTGGAATGGTCCAGACTGATCCTGGCAGAAGCACACCAGCCTCAACACTCCAGCATATCTTACTCTGTCTCTGCAGTCACAGTTCTGTAAGGCTGCATTTGTCCCAGAGAGCTTCCTGCTGGTGATGGAGGTGGTGTGGATCACGTTTAACGAAATAGTTCTCCACATGCTGCTGTAGACTCCAAGAGTAACTAACGGGCATCAGACTTGTCCGGTTCTTTTCAGAGCAATTCCCAGCAAGGCAAAACAAATCTTATTTCTGACACATGAATAAAAAACTTGCAGAGGCCAAAAAGACTCCAAACTGCGGGATATGAGAACACCACAGTGGAATACACTGACCAGGTAAATACAGCACAGCCTGCACTGTACCACTCATTTGTTCCACACAAACCAGACCAGTGCAGAGAAACTTAATACCACAACCACAGCTCAAGTGCAAATGAGGAGTAACTACCAATAAGTGCATTAGAAGCATTCCTTCAAGTGCCAACCCTCTTCAAATTACCCAAGTTTCTTTGCCAGAAAGGATTTTTCAAGACATTCCAGTAAATAGACTGTGTCCCACCTAAGTCAGAACCAGCACTGCACAAAGTCAATGCACTAACCCAGCACAGCTACTCTGGCCACGTGCTGACAATTCTCAAACACGAATTACAATTTACATGTTTCACTATATTACCAAACATATTGCAACTAAAAATCCAGTCTTTTCTGAAAATTTAACATCTCAGATTTCTCTGCAGGTCACTTTTAGAGCAGGATGGATTATTTCTTCTTAGTCTGACAGTGTCTTTTCAAGTATTTTCTGACTTCCTTGTCACTAAGCATTAAGCAAATTTTTTTGCAAGACAGATTTCTGATTTTCCAGTTTCAGGCTGCTGATTAAGAAACTTTTATAAATCTTAAATTTTTAATTGAGGCAGGAGTTTTGAAGTTCTGGAAGGAATCCAGGGCCAGAAAAAAACCCCAAACAGTTTCTATAGAATTAAGGAGAGCATCGTAATGATATGCGTTCTCATTATTTCTGGGAACAGAACAATGTAAGTGCTTTTGCCCAATTAGCTTTTCAACTTGCAGATGCCAAATGAGACTTATTTTTAAGATTTGCAAAACCATTTATTAAAGATATTTCCATTATTTGGAAGAATGAGAAAACTTCAAGGCTCAGGAAACTGAATTGTTGCCTATTTGAGCACAAGATAAGGGAATAAATTAAGGCAAATTCTTGCAGAAACAAACCTGCTATGAAAGTGCAGGATTCAAACAGCAGGCTGGTAGGCAGCACTTTTCTCTGAATACAGAAAACTACCATGACCTGTCTTACCTGCCAGAAGTCTTTTTAACTGAAAAATTTACAACTATTCACCAGGCTTCTTAATAGCTAATTTAGATCAGTTTATCCACACCAGAGCAGCTCTCTGTAAAGGCATCTGTTAATGGTTAGGATCACAAACAGTCCCTAAAAAAATTACAAACACACTTAGCAGACTGTCACAAGCACCACACTGTTTCTCCCTCAAGTGAACTCCACCATCCAGCAGAAGCCCGGAAAGGCAAAAATATCAGCAAACCCTTTCTGCCCAGACACGAAGTGACATGGGAGTGCCCTCCTTGGTGACATCCTGAGTAGGGACTGCCCTGTCACGCTGAGAGAAGGGGGACAAAAGACAAATCCATGGTGGGGCTTACAGAAGGAGCCTCAGAACTGCTGACATGTCTGACTCCAGTGCAGGCTGAGCAGTGCTCAGGATCTGCTCCTCTGCAGGCGCTGTCTGGAGGAAGTTACCAGAAACAACAGCTGAGGTGAACAGGAGTTGACTCCTAAACTTGGTCTGAGGGATCAGTTGGTGCAAAACACTTCCTTTTAGGAAGCTGATGAAGAAAATCAATAAGTACATGAAAAAGAACAGATTCCCAACAGATGAGCAGAAGCTGCAGCCATTTACAGCCAATACCCATCTTTCCACTGTCTCATTTTTCCCTTTCACTTTAATACTTACTACAAAAGCCCCTGCACTTTATTACAAATCCTCATTGAGATGGTGGTGTATCTTCAACCCTTCCCACCCACCCCATGCAGACTTGCACAGTGGAACAGAGCAGCACAGATTAGGAGAAAAAAGTTAAACCGCTCCTTTGCTCTGAGTAACTCCAGGAATCTCTTTCAAAACTTTAATTTCCTGCTCCTTCACCACAATTTCCAAGCCCCACTGAAATAATCAGTATTTTTTCACAGAGGAAGTGACACCTTTTTTCAGCATTCTTCCCCAGAACAATGCTGAGCAGCAGATTTCTCTCCACATCATACTTTCCTGCATCTTTAAAGTATCCCTGACCTCAACTGCAAAGAAATAAACATTTTAATCCATAACTTATTTTTCCAAAGCTCCTATTCGTAAGTTAATCCTTAAATAATAAATAATTACATCTAAGGGGTTTTATTTTGGATATTTGTCGGAAGTTGCTTGGAAATAACACTCAGGCAAGCCCCTCTGTTCATGAGCTCCTTCAGAATATTCTGACAGTGCACAAGAACCACTCTAAGGCTACATCCTTAAAGATTTCCCCTCTCCTTTGGAACACATGTACCAAAATTAATCCCCTTTGCCAGCATTTTTTCCCAGTTCTTTTCTGTTCATCTCCTCAAAATATTTTTGTTGTTGAAGGGTCCAACATGAAGATGGAAGCACTCAACAGTAGGAAGCTACAGAATAAACACTTTATTGTGGAGTCTACTGTAGAGTCTGTAAAACATCACCATCATAACAAAAATTTCAAAAGTTACTCCAGTCAGTTATGTAATGACTTAAGCTACTTGTCACCACATTCAAAACTTCCCACCTTGCCCAAATTCTTTGCTGCCTGTTACTCCTATCATATTCCTAACCTGACTGAGGTACATCAAAAATAAACAGCATTTCTTCTCTCTATTAAAGAGATGTTACAGCCTATTTTGAAGGCTTTTAAGATATTCCCACTGTGACAGTGAGATCCAGGGTTGCCAAATGCACCAGCTTGCAACACACTGACAGCACCAGTGAAAAAATTTCACTCCAGTGCATGTAAAGGTGGTAGAATTTTGCTCTTTGGTCTGGTCCAGCTTGGAGAGAGCTCACAGCTGCTCACAGTCTCTTCTACCTGCTGCCTATTATCCTCTGGATCTCTGGTTACATACTTTTCCCTGTGACTCACTAATTTCTTGGAACAGACACTTCTCCTTGTTCACTGAAGAATGCTCAGCATTTAAGAGATGCAGCTGCCAACAGCACACTGACAAGAGCTCTGGACAACACCGGTTAATTACAGTGAGGGTCAACTTCAGACCTCTGCTTTATACTGGATTTGAGCACATCTTGTTACAAAAAAAAAAGGAATAAAAAGATGAGAAGCTAAATTAGAAAAGCCTTATCAGCACATCCAGTTTTATGCATCTGTCTTTCAGCACTACAGAATCCATTTTCCATGGAAGTTAACTTGCATCTGCCAAATGGCTGCAGATGAGGTTTAACATCTTCACTTGCTCTTGGTTCTGTTTATTCTGCTCAGAAAAAAAAAAAAAATCCTACATGTCCCTTGACACTTGGCTTTCAAGATGCAGTAAATAATTCAAGCTCAACACATTATCAAAATGCTTATCAAGAAACTTTTTGTTATCCACAGCTATGTGTGTCCTACAAAGCTCTGGCCACACTGATAGCTTCATCTGTGGCATGAAAAACATCTCTTAACCAAGGTGACTCCAGCAAAGTAACCACAAGAAATGCCCCAAGCTAAAGGCAAGCTTTTCTTGCTAAAATACATCTTTCTTATTTACAAACACTGGCAAGGGAAAATGTTCTTGTTCCTTTTCAACAGAGGTCTTCTGCTGCACACCTATAAACAAAGCACAGACTGTCCTAAATACGACTAAAAAACAAGCCCTGTAAATACAAATTTTTTTTCAAAATGAAAGCATCAATTCACTGGTGTTAAGACAAAGGTCCTCCAGTGGAATATCTGGTGAGTTTGAAACAGAAGCCCTAAAGCTGCATCAGGTCTTTAACTGGGAGGAAATTATTGGCTTCTCAAACAAAATGTTGTTGCACTTCCACCTTAGCTGAAGGTTCAAATCAGTTTAAGTACGTTTTAAATCATTACTCCTGCAAACAATTCTTAAAATTATGACAGTAGATTTAAATTTTAAGCTAAAATTTATAAACAGTAAAATCCACCAACAGTCATACGCTTATAAAATATAAATTTTAAACCAAGGTGTAGTGGTTTATATGACTTCATGAGGACAGCCTGAAAAGGGCTGCTCTTCTAAGCAGAGAAAGTTCGATTTGCTAAGTTAAGCAAGCAGTGCAGCAAAAAATAAGCAGCCTGCTTAACTACAATTTATAGCCCAACTAAGTAAAATTCAACAAGGCTGCCATTTCACTTAGGAATGAGCTGTACATTGATTTAAATTGGTATTTAAGAGACCCCTCTTCTCTCAGTTACCCAGGACTGGGTGATGCCCCAGTTCCTTCAGGCAGTACTTGTGCATTTGTTGTAGCTGGATATGAAGTGCATCATTCCTGTCTCTGATGCTGGAAGACCCTGAAAATGAAGCCCACGTTACTTCCAAACACACATCAGTTAAAATTCATCACCATCGTACTTCGGACTGAAGACACGGAATGTTGATTCCACACCCTGATTTTACTGTTAATCAAGACAGTGTCAGACCATTTAAACCATGAACAATGTGAATGTTAAACGGTTTCTCCCTTTACTATGTGTTTGCAATCTGTAACAGACGAGCTTGTTAGCATTTACTTAGAATGTTATGTAATGGCTGAGGTATTCGTAATAAAAACAGTCTATTTCTGTTAGCCTGTTCTTCATAGACATAAAAGCTGTCTTCATCTGATTTTTATTAGGACTTCATCTTCCTCTGCTCTTGATGCATTTTTTAAGACTCCTGTGCACTCCATTTTCATTTCACCCATACTCAGAGTATTATTTTCTCCCACCTCCTCACACAAATTTATTTTTCCACTGTTTTCACCTCTAAGCTTCTACTGGGTTTTGTAAATCCCAAACCCAAAAAACAACGAGAGCATGAAGCTGAGCAAAGGAGAAATTTCCTACAGAAGATGAACTGGTTCTACCAGTAAAACACCACCAGCAGTCCCGTCATTACAAGCCCAACATCCCTCCTCAATCAGTGGGAAGGTGGTGCATTTTCAGGGCGGAGTTTTCCCCCTCAAACCCTCCACTACCGTGTGAGCCCCCGAAGATATCCAACCCCTCCTTCAGCAGAACGAGGAGTGTTTCTCCTCCTCTCACATCCCCAATCCACCACACAAGGGTTTATTCCTCTGCAAGAGCACACTCTGCAAGGCTTTAATTCTTCTGCAAGATTTTTATCTCCTCCACAACACCCCTTATATGGCATTTAGTCTATGCTTTCTGCCCTCTCCCCACCCTCATATCCCTCCTGTTCCGTTCCTCTGCCTGGAAAAGAGTCTGGAACAAAGGGCTTGCACTCCCAGTACCGCAGGACACCTGGCTACAGTCGACCCCGCCGAACAGAATCGCTGCTGTGACTCCCATTCTCTCTCCTAATTGCCATCCAGCACTGATTCACACAGCCCCAAACCCACACGGGAGCCCCCTTTTGGAATTGCATCATCTCTCCCTTGCTCAATAGGGCCTGTTTCACTTTCCCTGGCAGACTCCAGGCTGTGGGAAAACAGGACCTATGGAAGATGCATCCCATAAAGCTGCAGCACTAGACCAGGAGTCCAAGTTCAAACTGGAGACTGATGTAACTGTTCTGCTTTACAAAAAACTAGGGTTCCCATTATGGAAAGTCTAAATGAGAGCAAAGATATTATAAATTGCTACTAAACTACCAAGACACAGAATATTTATATTAACAAGACTCACAGAAGCAACTCTATATTGAATTATACATATTTCATGGGCTATTATCTACAAAAGCCAAGAACTTCATACAAGGAACGTATCCACAAGCCAAGGCAAAGCTTTAGGTGGCAGACAGAGACCTCAATCCTGGTCTCCAAGCAGTGCCCTATAAGAAAATCAAGCTTTCACTTCAGTTTAAAGAGCAACCTCTCAAGCACACATCACCAAACCACCTTCCCACTGAAGATTCATCCAGTTGAAACAACTCCCAAAACTTTGAGATTCTTTAGTCCCAAGAAAATGATTGCAGAGTTGCATCAAAACACCACAAAATTAACACAGCAAAAAATTCTCTAGACTACAGAATTAAAACAAAAACCTGACAGCCACATAGAGCTCCTCCTAGCAGTCTGTATTTAAGGTCAATCCTTTTGTTTCTCCTACATGGACAAATGAGATCATGTCCTGTTTCCTGCCCCTTCAAAAGCAGCTTCTTGTCTGAGCAGAGCTCTCTAAGATGAGACACCAATTAGGCCTGGTGCCTCACTGCACAAGAAATAAAATTACTAAGAATTACAGCCACGTTCCTTCTGTTGGAAATACTGCTAATTTCCAGTAATATACTTATCTAACCCCAGTAATCAGGGCAACAAGGAAAAAGGGTCCTTCCTTGAAGATTCAGAGCTCAAGACCTTCACCAAAGCATGTATTTACAGAACACCCACGTGAAACACAAAAAGGAAAGAAAACCCACAGTGCCCCATTCAACGCCCAGCATCACGCTCTCATGCATGTCGCCTTGCCCAGGAAGGAGGCCCGAACTGCAAATTGCCGGCCGCTTTTAGCCTCGAAATTCTCAATCTCGGCATCCCTGGATTATGCCCACTGCAGACCAACTGCCTGAATTTCAGCCGTGTCATCTCACCACGCTCTCACCATCCTTTAAGCGCTATCCATGAGAACACCCCTGGCTCTGACCACCCCACCCCTACAAATCCTCGCCCTGGGAGCACAAACAATGCCCTCCCTCCTTCACTCAGTCCTACACCAAACCACCCAAGAACCGCCTTCTACTGTAGGCGAAGAGTAAAAGAGCCGCGGACGCGTATTTAAGAGTTGGAAAACCGAGGCGCCTTGTCTCCAGCACCCCGCAAGAAAAGGCTGCTGTCCCCCTCGCGTTTCTGCAGGAAGAATCACAGCCACAAAGTGAGCGCAAATGCACGCAGGGCTCGGCGCGTTTCTCGAGGAATCTCCAGAGGAGAGAGAAGGAGAGAGATAGGAGAGGGGAAGAAAGGAAGGAGAGGACCAAGTGCCGTTAAAAAGAGGGGAAAAGCGGCGGACAAAAAGAGGGCGGCAGAAGGCCCCAAGGAGCGCTCCCAGCACAGGCGCCCCTCCCGCCGCCCCCGGGCGCGGCCCGGGCTCTG
>VZRX01016118.1:0-82658 GCA_013398075.1 Notiomystis cincta | reverse complement strand
GCGGTGAAGATACGGCCATGTTTTAGAAGAGAGGGTTTTGGGTGCCCCCCTGGATGTTGGAAGACACCCACACTAAATCCTGAGTTACTCCACTCTTGATAAGCAGTGCCAGGAGATCACACACACATACGGCCACAGTGGCAGAAGAGCAACGTGGTCTAGTGGAAGTTTTCCCTGCTTATGTCAGGGGAGCTGGAACTAGATGGATGATCTTTAAGGTCCATTCCAACCCAAACTATCCTATGATCCTGTGATCAACTAGTATAGATAAAACTTCCAGATTTATAAAAGCTCAGCACACCTAACAATGCCAATTTCTTTTGCAAATTTTCCAGAGTCTGCCTGACTCCCTAGTCACCCAAAAGTAACTTTAACACTTGACCTGGTTCAATTCCTTCTGCAGGACCACTCCAGCTGCCAAAAAATGATCTCTCTAAGAATTATAACTTGCTTCCTTTTTCTGTCCTTGGGACACAGCCAGGCCGTGCAGCCGCACCAAACACCTATCATTTACCAGAGATGCAAAGCACATGATGTGCAAACGATTCTCACAAATTTCAGAGCATAAATTTCCAGCCTCTTTCAGTCGGGCTCTGCACCTTTAAACTACCTACCTCTTCTGCAATGCTTTTCTGCGGCCTTTTAGGGAGAAGGGAAGAGGAGAGAGCAGGCAGAATAGCCAGTGAAGGGAGAAGAAAGCAAAAAATCCTGACAACCTTTTGTATCAAAAGCCTGCCTAGCTTGGGAGGAAGTGGAGGCAGGGGAGAGTGGGGGAAGAAGTGAAAAGAGGAAAAGGACAGAAAAGTCCAAAAGTCCTGCATGGTGAGATAAGGAAACCTGGAGGTATGTTTGGATGAAGGAGTGTCAGATTTTAAAGTGCTTTCTGACCTTTGTAATCTTATTTGCAAACATGGTTTCATTATTTCTTTTCAGGACCTCTGGAAGAAATAATTTGCTAAGCAGAAAGACATATTTGGTTTCTCTGACAAGACTTCTCAAACCCAGCTGAGCTCATGACCTCTCAGTCTGGCATCACAGTCTCTCCACTTCGGAGGTCTCCTTGGTATTTCCTACAATGTCCCTGTATGTACTGCAGCTCAGGTCCATATCCCTTCTCAGTGAACAAGGGGTAATGTCTTCCCATCCTGGAGGAATGGGGCTTTTTACAGTCAGCAAAAGGAATTTAAGGATCTATGAACTTCTACACTGGAGCTGCTGCATGACTGTCACCTGACCATCCTCTTTTCAACTCTTTGCTGCCTTGCCCTTCTCCTCTTTATGCACCCCAAGTGGTAATGATTCAATATCTGAGAAACAACTGAGTAGCACAACAATAGCATTAATGCTGTAGCAATAGTGTATTTATTTTAAACCTCATCAAAATCTTGATTAAGACATGACTATCCTCTGAAGTAGGTAACAATCCAGATTAGACATGGACTGAGACATTGCACAGGTATCTTATGGTATGGTGATAAGTTTGTGATCAATCAAATTAGTGCATCTTAAAAAATTGCCATGTGTAAGGGGATCAAAGCTTATAGTAATCCAAATGTGAAGTAAAAACAGTTTAATTTAAGCTGCCAACTTTGTCCCCAAACACATCTCTTTTGGTCTTGATGCCACAGATCATTCTGTGGTCTGCCATTAGCAGAGCAGAAACTCAGTGCTGAGTTAATTCATCATTGAGGTGACTTTTAGGAACCTCAGAATATTCTAACTCCTTGCTAGAAAACTATCAGGAGATGATGTGAAATATGCATTGACTAACCAGTTATGTGATGATGAATGATGAAAATGTAGCTTAGATCTTGAAATTACCAGAGAAAAGAGTAGTTCTGCTTCAGGTTAGGAATTCAATCTTTCTGCATCTGGGAGGGAGCCAAATATGTTTGCATTATCACTAAAAATGCCTCTTTACAAATATAGGAGGACTTTCAGTTCATACACTTTTCTCCCAGAGATGGAGTAAGTCTCCAGAGGGCTGAAATCCAGAGCTGACTGGATTCTGCTTATCTCCCTCACTCTACTTACTGTCCTCTGGGAAAGGTTGGGTTTTTTTTTTCTCCTTCCCACTGCTATATTGACCAAAAAACCTTTTTTTGAGGCCTTTGGGGAGGAAATGTACAGTTTGAAACAATGAGGCTATGTGAAATCAGCATAACCAAAGGAATGGGTTACCAGTGAGGTATCCAATACATCCCAAACATTAATGGCAAAGGGCAGAACATTCCCCTACTGAACTTTTAGAATCCCTAGGAGTTCCCAGGCATTCTTGGCACAATGCTGTTCTTTATCTTTTCATTAGTACTACTTTCTGGAAGGAATTGTAAAATAATTTATAGTAAAAGTGGTGAAGTGATATATCATGATGAGAGCAGAAGGTTTATGTGTGGCTCACTTACACTCATAAAGGGTGCTTAGATAAATAACACACAGAGTGAAATTTTAAAATATGCCTTTAGAAATACAAGTTTTATCCCTGCTAACTTCCTATTGTAAAAAAAAAAAAAAAATAAAAAGAGGAAAAAATTCCAGGGATCCTTGGACAACAACAATATTTTGGGAGTGCAGTAGATAATAATGATGCAACCTTCAAGGACAATCACGTGGTGAGGAGTGTAGATCTGAAGGGATGAACAGTAGATAAGAATAAGGAAAAAGAAGGTAATGTTCCCCTCTCCAAATGCAGCACTGTAAGGCCACCCCAGACTACTGCCTGTGCCTGTGCAGTAAACTACAAGCACCCTGTGCTACCTGCTAGCACTGAGCAAGGCTGGTGTGAAATGGTCCATTTCTGTGCCTGTAAACTACCCTGATTTCTAAACCACTGCGACTGCAGATGAGCTGCTGGTTGGGAACAACTGCTGGCTTGTGCTAAGCCCCAACTGCGTTCAGACACTCTCCAGGATGAGTGGATCTGTCTCATTGATCCAGGGAAAAACCACAGCAGGGCCTGTGCTAACAATTTAACACCAGGGGCAGTCAAGTTCAAGCACCCGAACAGTTTTCTGTTTAATTTACTATTCTAGATGTAGCCAGTGTGTCTAGGCTTGATAGATGCATTGAGAGGACGGTGGTGAAAAATGGGAAAAGGCTCAGAAGAGGGCCACAAAAGCGATTTGTTGCCTATAAAACTTAGTGAGATGCTCAAAGAGCTCTATTTATTAATGTTATTTAAGGGATCAAAAGGTGTTGAAAGTGATCTACAGGAACACATATAGAAAAAAGAATTCCTGCAGATTACTACCCCATACTCCAGGAGTTTAAAACATCCTGATATCCAGGACCTAGATAAATTCAAGCTGTAAATAAAGACATTTTTAAGCATTAGGAGAATTAACTATGGAGCAAATTAACAAGTGCTCTGCTGGATTCTTCATTATGTGCAATCTTTAATTTTCTTTCAATATCTTGTGAATACAGCAGATGGTTGAGGGCTCATAAGAAAAGAGTATCTGAGTTTCTTTGACTGTCTTACACAAAAAGCCAGTCTGCATTATTTTACTGGTGCCTTCTGATCTTGAATCTATGATTTGACGAAGAAGACACTGTCAGTGTATCTAAAATGTGAGCAGACTTCTGGCTAGATCTATGAAAAAAAGAAAAATTCTTACATATACCATTGCAATTCAAGCTATGTAACCATTTTAGCAATTAGCAATGGAGCAATTAAGGCAAAAAATGCTGTCCCTTATTAAAGCCAGACACCAGCTAGAGTAAAGCTGCTGTAGAGTAAAACAGCTGTGAAAAACAGAAGTAATTTTTGACATAGCTGAAACTAAATGGTTTTAGCAATCTGAATGTTCGTATCTGCCTTTTCTAGCTGTGTGAAGAGAGCCAGACCCTCTCTAACTGGCACCTGTGTTTCATGGAGAGCACCAGAATTTCTGTGCTAAGGAACTCTGCAGAATTTTTTGCCAGAGCTGTTTGCATATCCCAAACAAACCCAAACATAGCATGAGCTAATTGGCATGCTCTACCTTACCCTCAGTTATAAAAATACAAATATGATCCATATTATTGCTCTGTAAACACGACAGTAGCAGAATTTAAAATAAGATTTCTGCGTGGATAAGAAGCTGATGACACAGACGTTTGGGTTTCCTTAAAACATCAGTTTATTCGTGAGGCAAAGGTACAGGTGAGAATTCGCTGGAGGGAGTTGGAGGAGCAGAGCTCCTTCCCCAGCTCATGGGGCTGAGTTCCTTACACATCACATCAAATAGACCTACAGTGCCTTGTCCCCCTCACAGTTATGCAGGAACAAATCTATCTATTCAAAATATATCTTCCTTTACAGTAAAGAAATTACCTCTGTGTGAGACTTTGCTGGGAAGATGGGTCATTGTAAGACACACTTCTCTTTGCACTGACAAATCAATTTATCCCACTACTCAAAATACCTCGTGCAAAACTTGAAACTTAAAAATGGAGCAGGGAAGGAGAAATCCCTGAAAATCTTGTGGGTTTGGAATGGTTGGGTTATATTAATTTGGTAATTGAGATTCCTCAGCTTGAAGCAACATCCCTCTGGGAGGAAAGGTATCTGTGATGCTATTTCTGGTTCTGCACACTTCTTGAGTATGTACCCTCTGTTCAGCACTCCAAAATGATGAAATTCCCCCCACACCCTGCCCTGAGATCAAAATTACTTTAATGCTGCAAATAATGTTTCAAAAATTAGATTCCTCTGGAAGTTTACATTTTCTGTTGGTAGAAGGTGTCAGGTTAATGATTAATTTAGAATCACTGAAAGTCATCTGAGATGACAAATTTTCATCCCCTTATTTTTGTAGCTGTTATTGCACAGAACTAATCCAGGATTTATTTCCACAAGTATTCATCATTTTTGTAGTTGCATGTAATCCACTCAGTTGGTAATTAAATATCTTAATTTATACACACAGACATTGTACTCTTGGTATTGTGTGGCTTATACTGTATAGGTTGTCCTAATTTTGTTTCTTATTCCTTTTTCTAGTTGCAGTAGGTGTCTTAGGATTGCCCATCACTTTCTAATGTTGTATTATGGGGAAAATTCTTTCTGATATTTCCTAGTTATTTCGAGAACATAAAATGTGTATTGAACAGTAAGGAATTAATCTCTCAGGATTACCTTAGCATGAAATGGCTAATGTTTACTAAACCCACAACCTTCTTCCTAGGGACTTCATTCACTCAGACAAGGTTTCCTAATCTACCTTTCCCAGTAAGCACCCATTAAAGGAATCTAATCACAAGTACCTTTGCACATTTGTAAAGACATTTTTAGTGCAAGTTCCTAAAACCCAGCAAATCCAACTTAAAAACAATATTAAATTACTATCATGCCAGTCGAGGAACAAGCTCCATCAGCTGGGGCAGTGTGAATCAGCACCAGAGGAACTTCAGCTCTGCTCTGGGAGCTCCACATCACACAGAGCACCAAACGTCACAGTTCCTTCCAAAACTACTTTACTGCATGCAGCAAGACAAATTGGTGGGCAAACATCTGAATTCCTCCAAAACCTCTCCCTTTTCCAGGATCCATTACATGCATTTCCAGTTGTCAGCCACATGACCTCTCCATCTTTCACATGGCCACAGTAGTTCAGAATTTGGGTGTTTTGCTGTAGGTGTGACAACAACCTCCAGGGACGCCAAGAGCACCCTCCTACTGTCCCTCTCAGCCAGGCACTGCTGCTGCCTCACTGTCCCCAGCAGCCTGCATGCCCCTGCAGGCTGTGTGCCAGTGCTGGGAGAGGCACCAGCTCTCTGCATGGCCTGAAACCCAACCTGAAAAATAGGGTTTGCATGTTTGTGGCACCTCAGGGAATTCTAAGTCAAGCTCAGCTCTATTGGCTTAAACAACTTCCCCAAGAGAACTTGGATATAGAAACTTTGATGGGGCCATACATTCTTGGGCTATGCAACATTTTATTCTATTTGTTTATTGTATTCATAAATAAAAATGCCTCATTACCTGCACAAATGAATTTCCTCTCCAATTATAGTCACCTTTTATTATATATTTCAATATAGAATAACAAGTAAGCACTGAAATAAAACACTGCACTCTGTTCAACTCTGTATTTATCTAAAGTATTTTTTAAACTCCTTCTTTGTGAAGCCTTAAAACATTCAAGTTTATTCTTCTTCAGAGGCAAATCAGATTTTAAAATCTTCAGCAGACTGGAACATCCATCCTTCTAACTACTAGTAATATAAATTCTGCAAATACAGGACTATTATTCATCACAGAGCTCTCTGAGCTCTGCAGAAATGAAAGAAATAATTTATAAAACCACACACATAACCCACACCAACCTGTAACTTAAGAAGACTGTGAGAACCTATGAAAATATCATAGACTTAAACCTATTTAGAGGGAAGATGCTATTAGCACATATTGATTTCTGATATGTTGAGAAAAACCGAGCAAGAGGGAGGGCTAAATTTTCCCCAGATCTCAGGATAGTTTCCTTTCAGTATTTCTAGTACTGTTGTAGATATGATCAGTTAAAGGCATGAGAGAGGCAACACTGACAAGGAGAGATAATCTAATTAATTAAAAATCTTGCTACTAGATCATTGTATTCCCTGTGGCAGTGTCCTCAGGAAAACAAGCTGCTAACTCTTTCTAAGCATTGCTTCCAAGTGTGAGAGTGTGAATCTCTATTCGCTTCCGTGGACAGGGACTGGGCTGGGTGGAAAGCGACTTGTGATGCTGCAGTGAGGTACTGGAAGGGCTGTCTGCACCCAGGGCTATCCCTCCTGCCTGCTGGTTTAGCAGAAGCCTTTACTGTGTAAAATTAAAATTTACAGCTCCATTCTTACAAGTAGTTACAGTCACCAAAGCAGGCATGGGAGCGGTCCCATTACAGCCAGTTTGGGTACATGCATGCTTCACCTTCAACATCTTTTTCACAGAAGCCCCAAACCAGCCTAGACATCAAATCCAAGTTAAGGAGATCATACCCAGGGTAGTGTCACTAATATGGACATGTACTGTTGTCCCTCTGCTCTGTGCCAATGGCCATGAGATCCACTGGCAGGCTCTGAAGCACTGCCCCTGGCCAGAATGGTGTTACTTGGGGGTGCTCCCTTCCCAGATGTCGGGAAAATTTTAAAAGCTGGAATTGCATCGTGCAAGGTGCAGTGAGGGCTCTGTAGCACAGCACAGTAGTGGGACTTGCCTTCCATTCCTGGGTCTGACAGAAGCCCAACCTCAACAGCTCTGGAGTCCACTAGCAAAGGTATCAGGACTGAACCACTGGGCAAAAGTTGTGGGAGCTGTGGATTTGAATATGGTGATGGTACAGGCTTGAACACATCTCTGCATTTCTCATGCTTCTGGCCAGCTATCTCCTGCATAGGCTGTTATCTAAAATAACTGATAGAGATTTTAGACCTAAAGAGCTGTATTTTTTTACTTAAATGCAAAGATGTGCAATACACCATTAAATGATAGTTAATGGAGAAGTAGAAAAAGAAAACACATTTAAAGGCATCTGCTGAGTGCCATTAGTGGTTGTCATTCAAGCCTAGACATTATGAGCCAACTTTTCCTCAGCTGAACCTGACTAGTATTTAATGAAACTGCAACCATTTTGGTCATGTAATTTTAAATACATTTGTGAAGCTCAAATGTTAAACTGCAAAGTTTTCTTTGACTATGAGTATCTCTGAGACCAACACAGTTATATTTCTTCAAATGTCAGTAGGATGGAATTGATGGACAAAAGTGAGATGGACACAAGTTATGCTACCTTATCCCTCAAAGTTTATAGGAATATTTCCAGCCACGGTACAACACGGTAGAGGAGAAATTTCAATCTGTTTTCTTTCTTTACAGACTCAGGATAGTAGAGCTAAATTAAATTCACCAGCCAAATCCACCTACCTATTTGCACTATTTTTCTACTCAAGTTATATTTTCTGACATTTTTAGATTTTGCTACAAATAAAACTCATCTGAAAGTAGGAGTTATATTTATTTGGGGCTTTTTTTCATGCTCAATCCACTGTTCTGAAGCACTTTGTGTACAGCTTTATAAGCATTCTGTAAATTACTTTGTTGTGTGGCAGACTGCAAAAAGACCATTCTGAAAGGATTCATTAATAACAATAAAGTTGATACTGTGATGTGATAGTAAAAGGTAGTTTAGACAGTGTTTTGGGGTAATTATAATTAGCAATAGCCATTTAAAGGTCCCAGCATGTGTTTTGTTAGAGAAGAAATGTTAACCCTAGTGTCTTGGCCAGTCTCCAGCATAAGCAATTACATTCTTGCTGCACTAGTTAACTATCCCTTGTTGCTTCAATTAGATATGGTATTCTTCAGTTTCTCCCAGAGAGCTGCTGAGCTGTGTTACTGGTGCTGTTATCCGGCTGTTTCGTTCCAGCCGAGAGGTCCCAGTATTTCAGTTATAAATGAAGTCTTCTCTGCTTGTAAAAGGCTTCTTGAGCACAGTCTCAGAGCACTGCATAAATCAATAAACAACAGATGCACTTGATATTGTACACTGACTTGAGGGCAGGAGGAAGAAAAAACACAAAAGGGAGGAATGGTACTGGCAGAAAGATAACCCCAGGCTATGAATAAAACATGCACACCTATAACCATGAAGGGTGCACCGAGCAGCAAAAGGGCAAAGGCAGCAACAAAGGGCTTGCTCCTGGAGGAGGAAAACAAATAAAACCCGGAAAAACTGATTTACCATTGAATCAACCACACAGGATCCAATGAGACTTTACTCCAGATAATTTTAGGAATGGAAATAAGGACAGCTAGTCCCCAGGTTTCCCTCTCTAAAGGGTGAAAGCAAGGAAAAAAATTAAAAAGCAACATGACCGATACCAGTGCAACTTTGCATGGTTAAAAGTACTTTACAGCTGCAGTTAGGTGGGATGTACCTCAATTTCCAAAGAACTGTTTAAAGAAATCTTCCTGCAAACTAAGCAATTATTGCATATCCATTCCATATCCCACGGGTATATTATAGCAAAATAACAACTTGACTACATCCCAAGAGATCTCTAGACAACTACAAGTTACAGCCAGGATAAGAATGTGTAGAAAGGACAGGCAAAATGTTAAAAATGTTGCCTTTGCCTCTGCAACCTGGATCTGTACTTTATCTCTGTTCATCTTCTACTTTTCTACTTATTCTTTTTTTGTATGTGTAACATTAGATTTTTCCATAAATAGAAACATCTTGTTGTGGTTTTGGACTCTGTGTGAAAGGAGGAGAGGAATACTTCAAGCACTTCATCCGTGAGGTCTAGTTTATTGCTATCGGGGTAGTAAGGGAGTCATAAGGGATTTGAGTTTTTCATTTTCATAAAACCTCATGCTGCTGCAGAAAAGCTGCTGATATGCCTATTAAATCATCTTCATCCTCACAATCTGGTGTTTCGCTGGCCCTTTTGCCCCAACACTTCACATCCCCATCAGAGCAGCTTTGAATATTTTCATAGGTATCTCCTCCTCCTTCACCCCACCCTCACAAAAGTCACCTCGTTAAATGTCCCCTCTTGAGTCGGAGTTGAAGGGTGAGAAATTGAGCTACAGGTAAAAGAGTTTGAGCTTCATTTTGTTGTTTCTTCTTAATAGAAATATTACTGAGAGGACTTCTGAACCAAGGGGATTCAGCTGAGGTGTACTTGAAACATATCATGCTGTGGTACAAACCCTCCAGACCATGAGGGGCAGTTCTGTCATGTTCAGCTGGAGACTTCAGACAGACCCCAAGGGATACAAGTTCAAAAAATAAGTTTCTGTTGACCTCACAAGACAGGCAGTGGGATTCTGACACAGAATTAGATGTAATTCTGAAATACAAATTGTTCAAATTCAAACTGATCAGGTTTAATTTCTATGCAGGGAAATCCCTTTTATCACATATTGTGTGTTTTGAGTACTTCCTCTATAATTCTATTGTTCTCATCTTCATGAAGCTTCTTAGAACTGTTTGGTAAATTACAGATCAGATTTTTCAACCCAATGAACAAACTATGCCAACTATGACCCTACTTTGTTTCTAGATGATCTCATTTTCAGTTGGGTCTAATATTTGCTTTCTACACTGAATACTGGGCATGACCCATTAAACATCCTTGTCTTATGATCCAGCTGAAAGTCGTTGACCCATTTGGTGTTATAAACCAATCTGAGAGAAAAACTGCTACAGAGAACCAGCAGATCTCAAGAAAAGAGCAGTGCCATTCAGAGAAAGGAAGGCAAGTGATGGAAAGCAAAACTTCTGGTTTATTTTTATCTTTTATTGAGGCTGACAAGATGATAATGGTTTGCATTTCACACAATGGAGGGTCAGACAGGAATTAATCCCCATTGTCTCACCTGGTTCCCCTTCACCTAAGCAATAATTCAGTACAATATAGCATCAGGAAGAGAAGACAGCTGTGGGACTTTGACAGGTGGGACCAGCTGTCTCTGTACCAGTATACACCACTGAGATTTGGGGAAGTCTTGGCTAATTACTACTGCATCAGGCAATTGTTGGGGGTGCTGGTTATAACTCTGAACTGTGCAGAAACAAGAAGGAATCAGTAACAGTCTTTCTGCATATTCTGCTTTTCTTGCAATGTTCAAATGCAACTTTTTTTGTTCCAGGCTTTCTGCAATCCTTGCTATCCCATTCTCAGAAACAATCATCTCAATATTGTTTAAATACGGAGATCAAAAGGATTTAATGAACAGAAAGGGCAACCATGGGAGGAAAAAAAGAAAGAGCTTTCCACCTGGAAAACATGGGGGAGAGAGAACCCAGGCAGAGAAGGGATGGAGGCAGTTTAACAAGTAATTCTTACGGTTATCTTACAACACTTTTAGAATGTTCCCACCTCCAGCACTCTGAGAGAGGACCTGTGGCAGACTTAGTGCTGCTCTACTGACTGGGCCTAGAATATAATGCTGGAGAGGGTGATTAAAACCACAAGGGATGCTGGCTGCTGAAGGGACAGTTGAAGTTTCCTGTGCACACTGTTATGCCTTCACCACCTGAAGTGTCTCCCAATGCTTAATCCCACTTCACAAGTATGGCATACAATAGCAATAGCAGAAACCTCTGCTCCAAAATGTGAATAGCATTCACCTAGAACATGCTCCCCATGGACAGCCAGGGAGTTCCTGCCTCCTACAGTAAACTCAGTGCTGGGTGATCTCAGAGCAGCCAGCCTTCAGGATGAGGGGCACACCTGGGCCTTGCAGTCTGGTTTCAACCACAGGTTTCTATTCTTCTCAAGCAAGAAAATGAAAGCAGCACCATTCACACCCCAGCTGTATTCCCACTCTGTGCTATTTTAGGATGATTGCTGCCAGCATCTCTCAGCTGCCTGGGCCAGCTCTGTGGGCAGCTGTCCTTCTGCAAAAGTCTCACTGCACTGTGCCACTGATCCACCAAGGAGACAGGCAGGGATGACAAACACCAGATAGCTCCCAACATTTTGGGGCAGTCATGCTCCCAGCAGAGGCAGAGCTGGTGTCCAGGCTGGCTCAAGTTTCTGGATAGCTGGGCAGGAGGAAATCTTAGCAGTGAAATCATTCCATCCCAGGGCCAGTACAGGGACCAGTTCATCTCTGTGCTGAGTTGCAGTGCAGTGGTGTGAGTTTTGATACATAAGCTGATGCTGGATGAATGACTGGTGAGAATCAGGAAGGGTTAAGCAGAGGCACAGGGTAGTTTCACTTCATCAAAGTCTTTTTCCATTCAAATCATCATCATTGCTGTGCATTGTATGTACACCTATATCTGTGTACACACACACATTTGTGTTTTAATGGCTGCTATGTACCTCTCACAACACCAGGAACACCTCTGCGACCAGAGAGCAGCTGGTTTTCACATAAACCTGACACTAGAGGGCCAGGCAGACTTTCCCAGGAGATGTTGTGGATCAGCTGCCATAAAAGGCCTAGGAAAACCCTTCAGATAGGTAAAGAGGTATAGGTGTACATTTCTGGGATCAGAAGAGCATTGTTGTGAATTCCTGGCTCTGGTCAGAGATCATAAGCTGTGTAGGCATGAGGTATCTGTTGAAGACACATCAGTGCTATGCTGTTCCTGATACAAAATGTTCAAAAGATGGAGGAGAAAATATGGGGAAAAATCCTTTTACCTTGGTTGGTGGCTCTGTCCTCTTTCTGGACCTTTCTGTGGACGCCTGAGAACTAAGGAGATTCCCAACCATTTTCCTTCTCTCCCTCAAGGACTCTGTTCTGTATCTTTGGATTTCCCTTTTGTGGGGATCAGGGGAACTGGTTCTGTTTCTGAGCTCAGGAAACAGCTGCTCCTCACTTTCCAGGCTGCAGCCAGACAAGCTCTAGTACAGGCAAGCTTTCCCTGCCCTGATGCCAGATTGGCCACTGACAACCCCAGTCCTCTTGCAGGTCCTCTAAGGACAGCTGGCCTTGCCTCTGTCCCTTTGCCTCACTGCTTTTGCTAAAACATCTCTGCAATTAAGGTTCAGAAAGTGGCATTGTGCTGCAAAACAGCCTTCCTATCCTGACACCCAGCAGGACTAAATCCTCTGCCTCTATCTAGCCAGGACTCTGTTGGGTAAGGCTGGGTCAGGAAGATAAGAATGTTGTATACACAGTGTGGGATGGTTATTGCATTGGCTGCTGCAGGAGGTATTTTGGAAAATCCAGATTTTCAGTGGTGCAAGATTCTAACATAAGACAGGAGGTCTCATTCAAAGAAAAGTAACCAAGGAAAGGTGCATTGCAGACAACAGCTGCAAAAGAAAGCTCAGTACAGACATAGTTAATGAAAGCCCAAAGGAAGCAAACAGCAAAAAAACCAGTGGAATCACAGGGCCCAAAACTTGCAGCAAATGGAGGGCATGACCCTGGGTGGCAATGAGCAGGAGTTAGAAAGAACAGCAAAAACTGTTGCAATAACTGTGGATGGTTGGATTTGGACAGGCAATACTGACCAAGTATAAAGTCTGCTGACAGAAAATTAATCCATCAAACTTCTTTGCACACATTTGAAACAGGCAGAAGGAGTTCATAAACACCTGACATTTCATATTAGAGGTTCAAGGCGTTTTTCATTAGGTACTAGATGTGCTTGAGCTTTAACACATCATCAAACCACATGTTCACATTGAAGGATATGCAATACACATATGTGTATATACCTATAATAAAAGAGGAGGGAGCCCCAGTGCAGAAGTCAGTGAAGGCAGATACTGCAGCTCTCCAGCAATGTCTGGCAATTATCATCAGCAGATGGAAATATTCTCTCCCATAGAAAACAACCAAGCAAACCTACATTCTCAAGGAAAAAGAACAATTGTCGTAATCAATTTGAAAGGATTTTTTTGTAATAAAAACATTGTAAGCTCCAATGAAATACCTAGAGGCTTCATTAGAAGGCCCCAGATACATGATTTTCAACTAGTTACTGTAAGGGAATGTGGAGAGCACTGGCAATTACACCCCTGGAGAACCAAAAGTAACTTTCTGTAGTTTGGAGGCTAACTTTGAACTGGAGAAACACAGGCAGCCACAACAGGAAGAAATAAAGTGTTTGATTTTACCCTTATTGTATGCATCCTATTTTGACAGATTTCAAGACTGTTAGGGGAAAAGATTTATTTGATCTGCCAGGATTCTCTGCCTCCATGTAGATGTGTCACTTATTTTTGCACTGACAGTTTTGTGTCCACTTCTGCCTCTTGCTGTGATCTTGATGTGTCATGTGTGCACTACAGTTTGAGTTTCAGTTCATGCCATTCTAGGATAGAGAAAATAAGGAGCAGGTGGAGTGGCTAAGAGGGTTACTAAAAATGGCTGAGGGAACACAAGGGAATAAATATGGCAATTTCTTTATAATGAAAGCTTTCAAGTTTGATTTGTGGACACTTAAATGAATCACAGAATTACAGAATAAGCTGAATTGGAAGTGACCCACAAGGATCATCAAGTCCAACTCCTGGCCCTTCACAGAAACATCTCTAAGAGTCACACCATGTGCTCAGGAGCATTGTCCAAACACTTCTTGAACTCTGCCAGGCTGGTCCTGTGACCACTTCCCTGGGGAGCCTGCTCCAGTGCCCAGTCACCTTCTGGACAAAAAACCTTTTTCTAATATCCAACCTAAACCTTCCCTGACACAACTTCAGGCCATTCCTTCAGGTNGTAAGGGAATGTGGAGAGCACTGGCAATTACACCCCTGGAGAACCAAAAGTAACTTTCTGTAGTTTGGAGGCTAACTTTGAACTGGAGAAACACAGGCAGCCACAACAGGAAGAAATAAAGTGTTTGATTTTACCCTTATTGTATGCATCCTATTTTGACAGATTTCAAGACTGTTAGGGGAAAAGATTTATTTGATCTGCCAGGATTCTCTGCCTCCATGTAGATGTGTCACTTATTTTTGCACTGACAGTTTTGTGTCCACTTCTGCCTCTTGCTGTGATCTTGATGTGTCATGTGTGCACTACAGTTTGAGTTTCAGTTCATGCCATTCTAGGATAGAGAAAATAAGGAGCAGGTGGAGTGGCTAAGAGGGTTACTAAAAATGGCTGAGGGAACACAAGGGAATAAATATGGCAATTTCTTTATAATGAAAGCTTTCAAGTTTGATTTGTGGACACTTAAATGAATCACAGAATTACAGAATAAGCTGAATTGGAAGTGACCCACAAGGATCATCAAGTCCAACTCCTGGCCCTTCACAGAAACATCTCTAAGAGTCACACCATGTGCTCAGGAGCATTGTCCAAACACTTCTTGAACTCTGCCAGGCTGGTCCTGTGACCACTTCCCTGGGGAGCCTGCTCCAGTGCCCAGTCACCTTCTGGACAAAAAACCTTTTTCTAATATCCAACCTAAACCTTCCCTGACACAACTTCAGGCCATTCCTTCAGGTCCTGTCACTGATCATCACAGAGAAAAAAATTCAGCTTGAAGGCTTATGAGTCTTGTAAATTGAATGCAAGTGTACTGACAGTAGACTGGCTTAATCAGGCCTGGTAGATCCTCTAAAGAGCAGTTTGCACGTTCACAGAGATACCTTGACCATAAATGCAAAACTTCTACTTTACAGTATGGTTTCATTATGTCCAAGTGGGACAACCTAGGACAGAGGAGAACATGCAAACTGCAAAGTCCAGCTCAAGTTGCCAGATGCCAAATTGCAAGGCAGCTGGGGTAGCTGTTGAGCTGTTGAGAAGTTGAGTGTCACTGTCTCTCCCTGACAGACGTGCATGCTGAAGGTTGACGCATAATTTGACTCAAGGGAGGAGCTTTCATGTGTAGATAGGATGGAGTTCATTACTAAAGTGAACTCTAAGTGCTTGGAATAATCTGTATTTTAAGGCTAACACTGTCTGCCTATCCTCTGTTTGTTTCATGTTTTAGCAGAAACTTACTGAGAGACTAGAATGAAACTTTTCTAGGTCTCATTGACACCAGTGATTGTGGTTTTCTGTAGCTTCTGTTTCTCCTCTCTTCTGGGACTAGATGACAATCCAATTTTTATGTTGCTTCTTCAGTGAAGCTGAGAAAATTATGCATTCAGAAAAATTCATTTCTCAAGCAGTTCCATTGAAGGGATCATGACCCTAAATGTATTCATTATCTCAAATTGTCAACAATTTTCTGTAGCAATTTATTCCTTGACCCTCAAGTGGTCAAGAACTGTCAGCACATAAATGTGAGGTTAGCTCTTACTGAAATACAACAGTTAGGCTTCTGGAGGGCTTCTTTTTTTTTCTGTGCAGGTGTCTGCTGGTTTGAGAGACTTTCTATGGCTTACCATCAATTCCAACTGTAACAAGATCATTCTTCCTCAAAATGGGAAAACTAATGGAACCAAAAGTGTTCCAAAACAGAAATATTATTTTCCAGTCTATGTCACTGATAAAATGACCTTTCGTTCTCAACAAACATTCCCAATGGAAACTGAGTCTGAAATCTAAAATTCAAAATTCATATATGATGACATAAAATATAAAGGGGAAACATAAGTTCACTAGAACCTTATATGTAAGGATGTTAACAGGTGAACAGCTGAGAAGAATATCCTAAAATTTTTCAATACATTTAGTAAAGACAACCTTATTTAGACAGAAGAGCTGCTGGACAAAAAAATTATTTTTTTTTAAATTGATACATCCTCTTGTCTCCAAGCTCACCCTTATGTGAATGTCTAACAAGGGAAAACCAGACTGCGACTGTCAACATCCACAAGTCCAGTGGACCAATGGACCAGTGCCTGGTCTCCTTTAGAAGGCCTTCAAAATACAGAGTGATAAATCTGGACATGATTTTTCTGAGTCTAAAGTAGTTTGGGCGTGGTTAATTTGACTGGCACCATTCACCTTGTTTCCACAACTTGCTGGGAAGCTATCGTCATTCTTTTCTACCCATTCTCTTAAATGTATTTTTCTGCTCTCTGAAATGCAGTGCTGGTGTAGGAAGGGCATGAATACACACGTGGGTGCCTTTTCTGCAGCTCAAATCTGTTCTTCCTCAGGCTATGGGAACCACTTCGTATACGGCAATAATAGGCTGCAAACATTACATTTACTCTGACAGCTGTAAAGCCACATTTCAGAGATACAAATTTTTTGTAATTCATATATCTTTTCCCTCCTCCTACATACACACGTTTTACCTTTTTGATGGCAAAATGGGCCCTGCAGTCTATGTAAAAGCATTGCTCACTAATGCTCCGTGGCAGGATAGCATATGACACATATTCAGCAAGCACACACATATCCGCCCCCCAGCATAAAGCAAATCAGGATTCTCAGGAAGGGATAAGGTTAAATTACTCTAATGGCAAAGGGAAAAACATCTAAAAGAGAACTAATCTAAAGTGATGGTTTGCCTCTTGCACAGTGAGAGGGATATTTAATTGCTGCACGCGGAACTGCATGCTTCTCTGATCCTATAAAAGAAGTAACTTCCTTCTGAACAGAAAAACTCAGAAGTCTCTCCCCAGCCAAGACTCCCACTGAAGCAGACAGTTGCAGAACGAAGACTTGGTTCTCACTGCATGAAGCAAATAACCCATATAATTCTTTAAGCAAGGCAAGCATGCATGAATTAAGTAAGCCTCTCCCCAGGATTTAGTTGTCCTCGTAAATTCCTGGAAATGTTGGTGCGTTGACATCATGTCATAGTAGAGCATAAAGATATGCAGATTTCCGAGCAGTGACCACACCTATGCTGGAAGTAAATATGAGAGTATTATGAAACACCCACATTGCTGCTAATGGCTCCTCTGTATTTTTAGAGAAAGCACCAATCCATATTGTTTCAGTCCTATGCTTTTAGTTTATCAATGGACGATGAGAGAAGAACCATCATTCCTGAAAAAAAAAAAGAAAATGGTTTGCACACACCACCTCCCTGCACAAAACATCCTCGATTTCTAGATCAAACAGATCAAGTTGCTTGTATCCCAGCCATGAGGGCAGAGTTGCCTTAAAGACATTGCTTGGGTAAAATATTAGGATGTGACCTAGTGCAAATGTAAATATCTAGGACTACATGGTTCTCTTCAGATTAAGGGTTTTGAGCAAGTAGACATGTAGTTGATCTTGCACAATCTCACTATGCACTCCTGTGAATGTAAGAAACAAACACATACATAAAAGTAAACTTCCACAGTTATGGCCATGAAAAAAGTACAGGAAAAAAATTAGTTTCAATGATTCTATGCAAGAGAGGAGCCAGTGAAGATTATCCAGGGTAAGGCTGATAATTGGAGAATAGTTACTTTAGCATTTATGAATCAATATGTGACAGCATCCACACACTCAGAGTTCAATGAGTAGATGTATATATGTCACAAATATCAGTGAAACATTCAATTTAAAGTATTTCTTCAGCACATGGAAACTGAGAGGTTGTGTGGACTTGGGGAGGTTGTCCCAGGAGACTTAAGATTTTATCTAATATGGTCAGAGATGGGTGGTTCATCTGGGCTAAACTAAAACATAAAATTAGAGGTTAAGAATTAATTTCAGGTTTTCTCCACTTCCACCTGAGACAGGTCATCAAAAATAATAATTTTCTATTACATTTCTGGATGCATTAGAACTCTGAAATGTAAAAATTTTCACTACTTAGCCTGTAAGTGCCTGATCATTAGAATAGATAGATATCACAGGGGCAGCCCCTAAATGAAGCTGCTGGCAGAGAAGTAAAAGAAATCTGTATGAGAATTTCTCTCTGTCATCCTCATGAAACACCATAGAAGGGTGTTTCAAAGTAGGGGTGGGTTTTTTTCTTTCACCTCAGAGAAAAATGAAGGTCCATTTCTGCGTATTTTATCTTTCACCACAGGTGAAAGATACACTGCAGTACACTGCTTCTCCCAGTCCCAGGACTCTGTGCTTCCTTGTTCATCCCCAGATGCTTGGGTCACAGTATCACACAGCCAACAGGCTTTCTGGTAAATCTTCCCCTTATAATTAACTTGCTGAAACATACAAACCCAGAGATAAACCTGAGAAAAAAATCCTGCCCTGTAAGTCATAGGGAACAGGAATTTTATTACAGTGCTGTGGAAATTACTAATTTTAGGAGCTCTAAACTTCCCACAGAAGTATTACAAGATAAAGCTGCACATTACTTGTTATCATGAGGATTTAGCACTCCTATTAAATTATCCACTAATTTAATCCAACCACCCGGAGTGAATGCTACAACTTGATCTGAACATCTGGGGTGGAACCAGCTATAAAAGTTGACTTCTTGAATAGCCTGGTTAGCACCACAGGAGAGCCCAGTTCTGCCCATGGCAACAAAATGCCTGGCTTCCAGTTGCCTGCAACAGGGGGTGAATGCAAGAGTCATTTTGAAAAGTAAAAACAAAAAATCCATTTGCAAAGTAAGAAGAAAGAGGTGTGAAAAAAGAAAGAGCAGTAACAACATCCCTCCCACCCACATTGGTGCCTCTTCAGGAAGGTGAGCTGCCCCTGCAGTCCCCATCCCCAGGATGGGCTGGGTCCCACCTAACTCATACTTTGGTGGATGCATATGGCCAGACAGGAGCCATTCCAGACCTAAGGTCAGAAGTGGGGGCTGAGCAGTGCCCCTTATGCTCAGTCACCATAGGCACGTTTTACAGGCAACAGGCACTTGAGGTTATGGGTTGTCAGACTGTATGGACTGCCAAATCACACCTCAAAGGCATTTTCTATCACCATGAGCCTTGCAAGGTACTTGCAATGTCTGTGTTTTCTCATGTAAAAACCATAGTGGAGCCCAGTGTGCCCTGGTTGCAGACTTTCTCTTGTTCATGTAGGTGACACCAGCCTTAACGAATAAACTCTTGCCAATAATGCACTGAGTATCTCTCTCCCCATTCCCATCACCCTGCCCTGTCTGTAGCTGTATTTGTATGTCCACAGATCTCTGTATTAGGCAAAGGACAGCTGAGGATGGCAGGGATAGAGAGGTTCAGTGATGGTGAGAGGCAGGCTTTGGTCTGGAGGATGTTTGGTGAGGAAAGAAGCATATGGCTGCGTGTCCAGAGAGAGGGGAGAGTTCTCCACACTCCTTCTGCCACAGAGGGCTGGAACCTGTGCCATGTGAGGATCTGCAGGCTCATTTTAATTCAGATGTGAAATGTGATGAAGAGCAACTTTCCTCCTCACCCCCTGTCATGATCCCCCATAGCACATTAGCACATGAAAGCAGAGGGAAGGAGAGCGGCCGGAAAGCCAGCAGAGATTGCTTGAACAGTTATGCAGCCTTTCCTGAGAGAACAGGGAGAAAATAATGTAGGAAGATTTTCCCAGCAGATAACAAAGGCAATCTGGCCATAAAAAGGTCGAGTTCCTACACATTAAAGGCAGTTTACAACTTGCAGGCCTTTTCAGCAGCCCTCCACAGATGCAAGGAGTTGCTCACATACATGAACATGTGCAGAAGCAGAGCCCTACTCCTGCTCACAAACCAAACCATAAGCTGGCTGGCATACACTTATTTTGTCAGGGCTTGCAAGAGCTTGGCCAGTACCAAGAAAACACTTGGCAGAAAATTTGCTTGTCTGCTGTGCTCTGCATTGGGTCCCAGTTTCTCGATGATTTTTTATTTCTTGCCTTTTTATTGCAGCACTGCTCTTAATTTAGGCAAAGAGGTTTTATAAGGAAAGAGAGGCTTTATCTTGAAATCTCAAAAAAATCAGTTAAATGGGGAAAAGTGGTGGGGTAGAAAGGCAGAGCACTTCCTAACTCCTGTAGAGGTGCAGCAGTGAGAGGCAGGGAGAGTTGGGTGTTGACTTAAAAGATCTGCTGCTACATCCATGTGAGAAACTGCCACCACATTCACTGCTCAGTGCTCTCTGCTCCCCAGTTGTGATAAGTGGAGGTCTCAGGCTGTTTCCATGCACTAAGATGCACCGTGGCAAAGCACAGTGCACAGCCAAGCTGAGGTCTGCCAAGAGAGCTAAAGGCATCAGTTAAGCAGTGAGGCTGCAGCAGCCCAGTGAAAAGAGAACGAGCATCTCTGAGCAATGCTCCTAGATCTGTCCTCCCCAAATAGCAACTCTCTGCTTGGCTGAGCCCTCCCTTATGCAGGCACCTTCTGGTTCCTCTTCAACTTTTATTTCAATACACAGAGGCTTTTCACATGTGCTTTTAAATAAAACATCAGTGGCTGTATATAAACAATCCCTATCAGGTGCCTGCTGGGCCAGAACAATTCCTTTGCTGCTTTTTAAAAAAATATCAAAAGCAGAAGCTCTAATGGAGCTGAGTACTGCAAATGCTCAAGCCCTAAAATCCTAACTAAAACACTTGACAGTAAGTAGCTCACACTGAATCACTCTACCATGGGATTATTTTATTGAGGTTTTGTTTCATTTCTACTGAAACTGTTCATGGACCTGTAAATAATTTTACTCAATCTGTTATTTACTGCAAATGCAGTCTTTAGACATGGAGAAAGTCTACCTCATACTTACCACTAATTTCATTTCCATTTGTATAGCAATACTTTGAAGACTCAAATATTTTGTTAGAAGGATATTGGCAATGATTGTGATCAGTGTAAAATGTAAAAAGTGTGACTAAAGACTGCCTTTTGAACAGTTTCCCTGGAAAAAGGTTTTAAAATCCTTAACAAGGCTGTAAAAAGTTGTAAAATAATCCCTTCACAGGTTACAGATGGAGACTGCTACCAATCACAGTCTCAGCAAATAAAGCCAACAGCCATGTCTTGTGTTTTCATAGTGACTTAGAATAAATAAACATTTCTGTGGACAAGGACTCTTGTTCTACTTTCCTGGGCCACTCTTCGAAATTCTGGCTCTTTCCCTCTCTTTTCAGTCTGCCTTGCACTTCCTCTTCTTGCCCTCACCTGGAGGATTTTTTTTCAAGCAGTCACCCAGAGTGAGGAAAGTCTTTGAGCAATTTCTGAAAAAGAGTAGGAATATGTGCTCTTTAGCCTTCAGAGAGAGACATAGGACATTACTAAAACATAAGGACCAGACAACAGCTATGCAAGCTAATGCTCTCAGGAGGGAATTGGCTTCATCTAAATTTATCCTTTCAGAAGTTGCTGCCTTCTCTAAAACAGTCATTTGGCATCCGTCCTCAGCCAACAGGGAGAGACAAGGCATAGCTGGAGAAGGATTCCTCTGCAATCAGCATCTAAGACTGGTGGGAAGATTCCCCACTCCCAAACGTGTTTATCTCTCCCCACTGATTTAGAAGTCTTGTTTTAGGAGGTCCAGGATTTGACTGTGGACACAAAGCTGGGGGCATCTCTGTTGTCATGTTGGATGAGGTTCCCTTCCACTGCCCCTGATGTATGAGGTTGTGGGACAGGTCCAACCATCCTTCTCAGAGTGCAGTAAAAGAACAGAGTGAGCTGGAAGGGTGGCATGCAGCAGCACTGTCCTTTGTATCCCTGCAGACTGCAAAAATCACATCTGTACCCTACTTCAAGACCCACTTCAAAGAAACCAGTGGGCACACAACCATACTGCTGTGGTCTCCTCATGCCCCCAGTCCCCTGCAAAACAGGTGGAGGTCACCTGTCAGAGGTGGTCATCTCCACCCTGCTCACTGGGACATGGGCCTGGCAATGTTTTGTCAAACTCTACATTGCCCACCCATGTGCTGGAGGAACAGGCCGGCTGCAGCTCAGCCTCCAAACATTCCCTCAGCAAAGAACAAGCTCTCTGTGCCTGCTGGGCGACTGGCTGTAAGGTTCCTAGCTGCCCCTATCCAACTCCACCAGTTAGACCCCAATGGCCTGAGGAGTGGACTGGCATACCCAGGACACTTCCCTGTCCTTGAGAAATGCGATCAGCTCAAACCAGGTGTAAACAGAAAGAGGTCAGGCTGAGCACTGGGAGGCAAGCTGCAGCACTTTGAACAGACCAGCCATCCTGGCATCACCTCATGGCTGCACATGCCAGCAATGTCTCAGGAACTTCCTAAGTGGAGTGGGAAACCCTTGTCTCAGTGTTCTGCAATGCGCCAGAAGGGCAGCTCAGCTCAGGGTACAGGACATTCCAAGCCACCTTGAGCCATCCTAAGCATGGTGCCCGACTGCTTCTGCAGCACCTTCTTCAGAAAGGACACTGCTTGTTGTCCAGATATTTGCATTCAGTATGGGCAGAAGGAAAAGCCTGAAATTTGTCTTCAAATCTCTCAAAGGCTGAAAAGGAATCACACTTCACCATCTAATCGTTTGGGAGCTGGAACACTGTCAGGCAGAGATATCTCCTCCTATCCAGTTGTCATGGGGCTGCAGAGGAAGAGTGTTGTATGACATCCTGACCTATTGTCCCATAAAAGCAAAGTTCTCCTCAAATTTACTGCTCCTCTGTGAAAAGTCAGTGTCATCACTGTAAACAAAGGAGAAATATGGTCTGACTTTCTCAGCACCAAGTTTTCTCAGAGTGCAACCTGAAGCTTTTAATCAGTCATCCTGATAGGCCATGCACTGATCAAAGTAAGAGTGTAAAACATCTTCTCCACTGAAACCCTTCTGTGAAGGAGCTATTTATTCATAAGGGCTTGCAGCTCATAAACATTTGAAGGAAGAAAGGATTTGGTGCCTTGCAACCACATTGTAGTAAAGGTTAGGGGACCCCAGAGCTCTGGAGACAACAATGATTTGAAAGTGAGATTGAGTGCAGAAGTAACCCCAGATGACTGGGCAAAGTACAGCCTTCCTGTGCTGTCTATGACATCACTGGTGCTTCGTTTCACAAGGAATTAATAAGACTCAAGGGGTTGCATCCTACTTTCCTGCACCAGCAGAGATGATTTTTCCCAGTGGATTGCAGTGTGAATTTCCACTGTTCCTTAGAAAAACTAGACAATGCTCCAAGGCCTGCCTTTGTCCTCGCCACAGAGCTGAGTGTAAGCAGTGCCTGGATTTAGGCCTGCATTCCCAGAGCCAGACACAGTTTGGCTAAGATAAATTGATACTTAGCTGCAGGTAAGGGTGGATATGGATGGTGCTGCAAGCGTGCCAGGGACTGTTGGTTGCTCTATGCACACTTATGTTGCATGGAGAAGTTCAGAAGTTCAGCACAGAGATCCTTAGGCACAACACAGCCAGCACAAAGTGAGTAAGGTTTTTGCATGATACTGTGCTATGTCAGAGAGACATCACTTGGGGTAATCTTGGCTGCTCTTCTCCATGTGGCACTATACAATGTGTACACTTGCTGTCAGGCATGCCTTCACATTTCTGCCTACCCCAGATGCTCACACTACAGGCTTGAAGTGACTTTTTATACATTTCTGGGTTGTGTAATGTTCCTTCTCTCAGCAACTTCACCACCCAGAATCCAAAGAAGAGGATGAAGAAACACAGAGGGTCATGGAGTAAAAATACCTGTAGTATCAGCTACAGTACTTACTTACACTACAGAATTGTGGAGACCATGTGCTACTTTTTAGGAACACAAAACACTGAAAAATGCATGTGTTTTCCAGAATGACCAGTTCTGCACTGCCCAGAGTGGACCATAACTTCATGGGAGACAGTGGGGTCTTCAGAGGGTGGAGCACAGGTTTGGGTCTTGAAGGGAGGTGTCTGGGTTCTGCCCACGTCTTTACCAGCCAGAGTACAACACATAGGTCACGTGCAAGCTTCTCTCTGCTCAGTACCTTCTGTCAGTGAAACACAGATGCTCACCATTTTTAGCAAAACTCTTACATACTTGTGAACAGCCTCCTCCAAGACCAAGATGTTAGTGTGCTTCCTCTGCTCTGGGAGAAAGATCATTCTGGTGATCCCTCTAGAAAGTTTCTTGCTGCTTTTGGGAAAGCCTGCTTAGTTTAGGTTTTGTGTGCCCTACCCAAGGCAGTACACAGAGAAGAGCAACACAAGGGTCTCAGTGCTGCTTCTGAGATAGCTCATCCTCCCAGGGGCAATGCCACTGCAGCACTGAACAGCTGTTGGGAAGGCTTCAGTCCAATGCAGTCTGCAGCTGCTGAATGATGAGTGACAGCCAAGTGAAGACTGCTACCTGCAGCAGCTGACCATGCAGTCTGGGAGAACCATAGCATCAGTTCCATTTTATTCCTCCTCCCCCCTCATTCTGCCTGCTGTTACTCTGTGCCCAGACATTGAGGTTCTGGATCTGCTGGGATTTTATTTTACGTTTTTCAAGAAACCGGTTTTTGGACTTCTGCCTCTTTGTTGGCTGATGAAGGTGGATGAAGAAGTATGGGATTCTTTGCAGCACGTCAGACAGTGCTGCAAGCCTTTGCTTGGACAGCTGTCACTTGAGGTTGACAATCTGGCAAAGCCAGACTTGCACAAACTTCCATATTGTGGTTAAGGCTGTGATGTATTAGAAAAGCTTGATGTTCTCATTTAGTTGGCTTCAGCTTTGCTTACATCCCTGAGATTACACAGATGGCTCTGGCTTGCAATCTGCTCCAGGCTGTATCTGTGAATGAGCTCACAAAGTGGTATCTGTAGAGCTCCCTGATGATTTTGGCATCTTTGATCACCAGGTGCCATCACCTGTCTGCCTTCCCCTGAGCAGGGATGCCTTGCAAGGACAGTTGGGTTTGTTCCTTGGAGAACCCAAAAGGCCATGAGGGATCCAACCAGATATAAAATTTTCAAAGTTGACAAAGATGCTCAGTCAAGCAAACACCATGCATTTCAGCTGGGAGCTGCTATTAAAACCTCAACTCACAATGAACCATTAGGGCTGCTTAAGTAACAGATTATTCCAAAATACACTTTAACTCCTAAAATGTAATGTGGCTGGGATTTTTTACTATAACAGGTCCCTGCATCTTCATATCATTGTGTTGCAAGAAGTACACTGAACTCATACTTCTTGTTTTCAAGGGGGTTTTCCATTCTCAGAAACAACACTGTTACAAATACAGTTGTGCATGCATGTACACACACATACAAATAATATTTTTATATATATCTACCCTGTATAAAATGGGTTTACCCTGAATTGTAACCCAACCAACTCTAAAATGCTGCCCCATAAAAAAGCAATCACTAAGCAGACAGAGCTGTAGAAAAAAAGCCAGACAGACACTCTGGGATCAGGTGGCACCAATGTGCACAAAGTTAAAACATTATGTACTATGCAGCATTAGGAGAAGAGTGGGAATAAAAATATGAGAGAAATCTGTACTTAAAAGATAATGATGTGTTAGTCTTTGATTTTTAACAACGTTAAAAATCCGTGTCCACATGGCCAGAATGGCAAATTGATGTACTAGCCTTTTGTTTTCAAAATAATTCTTTTCTCAAATAGCACTAAAGACTCCTGTATATTAGTTCTGGTAATACATGTATATATGTGTATGCTCCAGAAACTAGTGGGCATTGGTTTTACCATGTATATGATTAGAATCTCTATGGAAAGTCTTGCCAAAACAAAAGAAAAAAAAGTAAAACATTAATTTGGAGTGGGTTTTCTGTTTTGGTACTTTTTAAGATAATAAAAAGACAACAAACTGAAATCTGGGGCCCGACACAATTTAAACCATTCAGACCCTTTTCTTTAGAGCCATGTTGGGCAGCTCAGTAATCCCCATTCAGGTCCCTCTGAAATGGCATTTGCTCTTCTACCCAGCAAATGCCACTGGAATCCTTTTAGGGATTCAAGAGAGGTGCAAAAATCCCAGAGAAGGTGCACCTTATTGCCCAACTTTGAGGGACCTCATTTCCTGTGGTGGTTGTTTCAATGCCCAAGATGCCAGCACACATACAGAATACAGGGAGCACACCTATGCAACACAGGGAGGCAGTCCAGGCTGCTTTGGCACTTTTCTGGATTCCCCTTCTCCCATGCAGGCACAGTAAACAGTTACTGGAGAGCCTCACGTACCCAGTTTGCAGGAGCGGTGCCGCTATGTGCCATAAGTAACGAATATCCTTCCCACTACTTGTTCAAAGATGCTCGTGTCTGCCACTGGAAGACTCACTCTGATCCCAGAGACTATGCTGTTGCCTTCAATTTCGTGTTTTCCTGACCAAGCCTGCATCCAGGACACAGGTCAGTCCTGTGATGAACAAAGTTCATAACTCACGGAGAACTCACAATTATTTAACTACCTTTAAAAAACAAAGTCACTGAAACGGTAAAGAAGTAATTTCTACAGTTTGGCTTCCCACTGCAGACCAACTCAGCAACAACATTTGTTTCTCATCAAGTTTCTGCGGTTTATTTTTCTTAGTTCAATGGATAACCAGGCGGAGGAGGGTACAGAAGCGAACTATGGTCTCTGAATGAATCACAGTCTCAGATATCAAATTGTTATCCTGTACTAAGTCTCCTGCTACCCAGACCTCAACTGTAACAAACTGAAGCCATTGTTTTCAATCTGCAATCCTCCACAGTTATTCCTGTGAAGATGGAATACCGTTACAAAATTCCCAGATGGGCTGCTGTAGAGCTGATATATTCATTTATTTTTCTTTTTAAACAGACCCTTCAGCAGTAAATTCACAAATAACAAGAGCTGAGGTTTCTAAACTATGAACTGGAGCCAGGTGCTTCTGTGGCAGACAGACGAAGAGGTCAGTCAGCTCTCTCAGCATAGAATCATAGAATTGTTACGTTGGAAAAGACCTTTAAAGATTATTGAACCCAACAGCGAAAGAAGGTGACAAGGCAGGAACTATTTTCAGCATTCAGAAAAGACCACTCCTGAAGCTGATAAACACATATGGCAAGCAAGCAGAACAACACAAAAATCCTCTCTTAGATCATGCTTATTTTCAACACTATTATTCCTTCACTATACAAGACATGGAAAGCATCTTACATCAATGGGTATATTTAGGGTTTGCCTACAGGCAATCTCCAGACACTTAAAAGTTATCTTATTAGCTGATATGGCCAACTGCATGGATTGAATCTTGCCAATCAAGGTTTATTGCCAAAGGCATTTGAGTCTGTTTGGCCTCAGCTAGTCTGATCTAGATTTTACTTACTGCTTCACTGCTAGGCTGGCTATTGATGAGAGCCTATTTACAAGAGTGCATAGTGAGAGGACAAGGGAGAGTGTTTTTAAACTGAGAGTAGATTTAGATCAGATATAAGGAAAACATTCTTTATTGTCAAGGTGGTGAGGCACCAGAACAAGTTGCCCAGAGAAGTGCTGAATGCCCCTCTCCTGGAAGTGTTCAAGGCCAGGCTGGATGGGGCTCTGAGCAGCCTGTTCTAGTGGAAGGCATCTCTGCCTGTGGCAGGGGGGTTGGAACAAGATGGTCTTTAAGGTCACTTCCAAGCCAAACTGTTCTGATTCTTTCATGCTATGATATCAGAAACCACTCTAAGTCACAGAGACATGCCTGAAAGCTAGCCACAGACACTGTATTACATCACCCTCAGCCAAAATGTCATTGACTAACTTGGTTAAGCTCAGAGAGTTTAAGATCAGAGTTGAAAATTATATTTTTTCTTTCAGGCTCTGTTCTGTTCTAAAACAACATTGTATTAAAGCACTTAACATTCCCTTCCATGCTGAAGGGAACCACCCTGTTCACTGCCTCCCTGTGTGGCTGCACTTCATGCTACACAAATTTGCTCTTCCTTGTTTGCTTTGGAAACTCGTTGGCAGGAAGCCATCTCCAACTGTACAAGGCATCTGGAACTCAGGCTTTGATTCAGTGAGTTTGTCTCACACTACTCTGGATGAAAAGGGCAGCTCAGTCAAGCAGGTATTTTCTTCTTCAGTTCCCAGTGCCATGGCAGCACTCTCCTCCTCTTGTTCAAAACATATCATTTAAAGATGCACTTTCAGATTTCTACAAGGAACCCAAAGGGGGAGGCAGTTAAACTCACCTCCTTTATCAAACTCTAGAAAAAATCTTAATGCAAAGTACTCAAATAATGACATGCAGCAGCTGCACATTTTTTTGGGTGGTACTCCTGATTTTTCATTCAATCTCTAGTAAGTGAATTAAAATGATAAATGCCAAGAATCTATAAATAATATTCTCTCATAGTTTGTTACTATTTTTTTCAGACTGGTTTCTAAAGGAAAAAAAATTCTGCAGTCTTCTTGTATTAGACTATTTGTTCCTGTGTATCCCCTCGTTCCTTACCTCCACAAGACCTCCCTCCAACACACTAAATTCTCAAACCATTTAGTTATTTCAATCAACTTTGATATGAAGATCAAAATCACAGTCATACTAAGACACAACCCGTTTTTATGGAGGTAGCCTAACAAGTACAGGGAGAGAGTGCTAAAAACACACTAACCAAAGAGAGTCCCCTGATGTTAGCTCAACCCATCAATCACAGGAAATTGCACCTGATAAATATTATGAATAGCCCATCTGAGAGAAAAAAACTCAGATCACTGCTTCTACTTTATTAGACACCTGAGAATCCAGCCATGAGACACAAGTCCTCTGGCGAAGCACGCTTTGCTGCTCCTCCTGCTGCTAGAGCTGCTCATTTGAAAACAAGCATTAAGAGAATTTCTCACTCCTTTCATCCATCCGTGTGACTTCTTTGACCTCACTGAACTCCAGCATCTGCACCTATCCTTCACTCTTTCAGGCTCATTTCTTTACCTGATGCCAGCTGATAATGGTTAGGCGGGTAGCAAACCGGATAAGGCTCATTTCTTTCCCCAGCGCTTACCACTTAATGAGGGACAAACCAGACAGAAAATGTTCTGCAGAATCTATGTTCACAAGTTCTGCACTCAGATATCCCATGTAAAGAAAAAGTGCTATGTGTTTTTTATGGGTAGGTGGAGCCTTTCCCATTTAATGGTTTGGATTTTTTTACAGGATTTTTCTAAAAGAGCATTTGTTTCTGAAGACAATAACATAATTAAATACTATGGAAAGTATTTCCTTTGCCTTTAGCTTTTCCCCATACATTTTTCATTATTTCTGAGTACCTTACCTAAGACTTGTTTTGTTACTATCTTCTGTTCTCTTGCACATTCTTTGGCTGCTTTTCATGCCTGTTATTTACATTTTGACTTCAAACCAACCAATCTGTCCGACTCTTAATTCCTGGGAAACTCCAGTGCCACAGCTGAGCTTCTCATGCAAAGATTTAATATCTGGGCATCTCCTGGCTCACTGGGCCTCAGGAGTGCACCTACACTGGCAGTTCAGATCCAAAGTGTGCTTTTGGTGCTGATCACCTGGCTATTCCCACCAACCATGCTTTTCCTGTCATACCACTATGGCCTCCAATGGGCATCCAGACCGTGGGACAAAGCTAGAACTAGTCCAAAGTAAAAACCCCTGGCAAAGCATCTTGTGTGGGTGTCATTTCCTCAGGATCAACTGTTTTGTTCTACAGATGCATTTTAACACAGCCTCTTCCAGGGACAGTACACTCACTGGATGCAAGAGGAGAAATTGTCCTAGAATTTCTGAGGAGCATTGCTATAATTTCAATACATCAGTATTTACAAATAACCCAGGTACACCTTCAGCATATTTTCGCTGTTCTTTTGACTTGTTTTCTGTACATGACAGTGAGTTTGCTGCTGCCTGAGCCCATTTTGTGACTAAATCACTTTCCAAGTTCAAGTTCATTAATAATAGCAAGATTTAAGATTAATCCAGCTGAATGGGATGCAGTCAGTCTGGAAGGGCTAAAGCTATATTGCCTCCAGGGAAATAAAATACAGAGAGCAAAATATAGAGAAAGTTTTCAAAACTGAGGTTAGTTCTGCAGCTTGGAAATGTAAAAACGTCACCCTTGTTCCCTATATCAAATTGACTGGCTGCAGAAAAGGTTGGGCTGGGTTTTTGTAGTCTGCTTGATCTTGCAGCAACTTGAATGATCATGCATGCATGAAGTTACACGAAATAATTTAAAAGGGACTGTCAGAGGCCAAGCTATGATACCAGCACGCTACTTTACTGCTACACTTGTGACACATTGAGACCTAAATTCTCTTGACTTTGCTATAACTGATTCTGATGCTCACAGAAATACAGTGATAACTAAGTGAATAAAACCAATTTCAGTAATTTCTCTGGGTGTTCTTGGGTTTGGTGTTTTTATTTTTTGTCAGTGTATTTCTGTGTAATGATATTTATGAAGTTACAAGGCTGAAGACAAGATATGAAGAGACACCAGCATTCCTTAGTGCTACTTCACAGAAGAAAAACAACAAACTCCTAAAAGCACTTACTGTGTTTACTTTTCTGGGGTTTATTCTCTTTTATATGGAACTAGAGTCTGTAAATAACAATTCAGCATATCAAATTAATGACATTGAAAGGAATTACAGAGGCACCTGGGTTACACATTCATCTAACCATATATGAGTTTCCCTTAAATGGCACTTTATATTTTTGCAGATTGAATTAGACACAATCTTCAAGTGTACATTAGCAGGAATTAAATACTGAACTAGTTCCAGAGAAGCTACATTCACCACATGCCCTCCAAACCATTTTATTGATGAGCATGAAACAGTTTATCTAGGTTCAACAACAGCCAGGCATCTTTATTGAGATGGGTGAATTTTACACAAGAAATAAATCTCAATTACAGCAAACATGAATTCTCATCATTATCTGACCTTGTCAGCCTGGCCTCCCCAGGGGCCCATGAGGTTAGCTCTGGGTTGCCACTGAGCTTCACATAATGTAAAACCTGGGGAGGAAAGAGAGTTTTATTCATGGCTTCAATCACAACAGCACAGAGCTCTGGCCTGTGAGCCAGGGAGAGAGCTGCAGGACAGAAGCACTCACCACAGCTCCTTCTTCTCAAAGCCATTCATGCTCACTCTGGGGCATATGACAGTTTGGCATAGAGTTGCTATAATTAGCTTGCACTGACTTAGAGTAGATACTTTCTGTTGTGGCTTTTTTGGTTGTTTGGTTGCTCTAGGGGTGGTTTGGGGGTTTGTTTGTTTGTTTGTTTTCCAGAAATTATCTGTGTAGTCTGTGATTGCAATCCCTAACATCCACCAGCTAAGAAGCACAGAAGAGCAAGAACACAGCAGCTGATCTCTCCTCCTGCTTCTAACCTCATTAACACATGTTCACTATAACTATGCAAACTATGTAGTTTGAAAAACTACAGTTTGATAAGACTGCGAATGTACTGAAGTGAGTGCCTGCCTCCCAGCAGATGATGGCTGTGAAGAGAAGGGTAGGGAATTTTTCGATTCAAAAAGTCCTTTGGATATAACTAATGCTGCTTATATTGAAGTCCTCTGTGTCTCCATTCTCATTCATTTGTTTTGCATTGGTCTGGATTGTGAAGAGATGACCACTGCAATATTTGAGCTGGAAAAAGAAAGGGCACAGAGAAAAGGGGGCTTCAGTCAGGATGTGCTAGTCAAGGTATTACCTGAACTGAAACTGAAAGGTAACAAGAAGCATCTGCCACTAACTATAGCCATAGCAATTTTGTAATTAAAGGAAAATAGCTCCCGTGCTGTAAATATCAAGGCACTTTGGTCAACTTCTTGTTCTAAATTGCAGACTACTGCCAAGCTAGCAAAGCTATATGGACTTTAATGAAAACAAAATAGCATGTATCAGCATGCATTCACTTTGGCAGAAGTGTCTGACAGAAGTGGAGGTGCAGGAAGGAGAAATTACAGGCATGGTAGAAAAAAAGACAAATGCTGATTTCTTCACCCTAGCCATGTGAGACTATGAAAGCTTGAGGGCTTCCCAAATGCAATGGCTTGTTCCTTGAATGGCACTTTTTCCTTCTAGTGTCTCAAGTGTGGACATAAAATATTTGAATGAAGTGGGAATTCTAGTAATGTCCTGTCAGACCTATCTTAAAACTGATGTGGTCAATACCCTGTTGTTTATCTAAAGGAATTCAAATCAACACAAGTCTGACAGCTTTTCCTCCCAAATCTCATAAATGGGAATCTGCTCCAAATGAGGCCATTCATGCTACACTGCCTCTTACACGAACAGCTTTGAATTTTAAACATTTTATCCTCCTTTGTATGCTTCCACATTGCAGCCAACATCTTGCACAAAGCCAGCTACATTTCTGCATTATCAAAGCAGATCCTGAGTGATGTATCAGGGGAAGAGTTAGCTTTGTCCACTCTTGTCAATGGATTAGGTTCATATACGTGTCTCTCTGTAGCATTTCTCTATAAATGTAGCTTTCTGAAGGTTTCTTTCCCCTATCTGTGGACCACTGCTGCTGTACATTTCTCTGTACTCCCACTGCTGTTCACTGAATCACTGAATCACTGTGTCCATTACTATCAGTAATGTAGTACTAGTAGAACTACTAGTACTACCAGGGGTCCATGTGCACCCAAGAGGTGTAAAATAGGAGAAAAAGCAGAACAATTTTGCCTGAAATATCTGTAGTATTTCTCTGGACAAATGTGTGAGCTGTGATTCTCTCTGGATTTCTCCTGGGTTCTCAGCTGGCTCTGTTCTCTCCTGTCACTTTTCTTCTTATATTTACAGGTGGCAAACCACTGGTGCATGGGCCAGAAGTGGCTTTGCTGTTGTAGCTGCGTGAAGCTCTGAAGCTCTGCTGCTCCATGTGCTGCCTCCAGACTAGATGCAGTACAGACACTGATGAAAGCTATTTCATAGAGCTCAGGTAGCAGACAGATGTAGCTCCCTGAGGTGTTCCCACCCCATCTTGTCCCCAGTGCTTGTCACCACCTCACTGCTGAGGCTGGTCAGCAGAAGAAAACACCAAGATCTTCCCTGATATATCCAGATAAAGGCAGCTGATGGGTAGGGGGCTGAGTTACATGACCAGACTTCTGCTGAAGCTCACATGCACTGCTCAGCCATCTCAGTTTTGGGACAGGTGGCCTGGAACAGGGACAAGAGGCTGGGGAAGGAAGGACCAGCACAAATATCAGAGATGAGTGCCGTATAAGAACATGAGTGCCCATGGTCTCCAGCAGTAACTGTGTTTTTGTCTTAAATGCTCAGGCTGGTGGTACTGAAATACAAACTGGCAGTACTGAAGATTAGGGACCCTTTGTGCAATATGCTGTTATACATCCATAGTGAGAGGTGGTCCCTATGCCAGGGAACACCTAGGGAGCTAATTAGGAAACCAGATGAAGTCAAGAATTGGTGGGATAGGAAGATAACTCAGCCCTGGTAGACCCTGTCACTAGTGACAGAGCAAGGAGATCCATAATGAAAACAAGAAAAAAAATCTTATTCTACAATTGTTTTACAAAACCTTGTCCACTATGGTGTGCAGGTAGGATTAGGTTCAGAACATGAAAGGCAGAGTACCTATTTCACCTAGAGTGCAGGCACAGGTCAAAACCAGACTTCTTAGAAACTTCCTTGACCAGAAGTATTCAATCATGATCGAGAATACTCCCCTTTTTTGGTGAAGGCCATGCAATATCCTGCTGTCCTTGAGAAGGTTGCTTGTAAAGCTCCTTCTCAAATCTAGGGCAGCCAATAAATCCAACAAGGATTTCTCTTTTTTAATTCTGCATGCATGTAACTCACCTAGTCACCAAACTGACTTTTAAAAAATCACACGCATTTTTTTTCAAGTGAAGGAAATGTTTAAAAGGAAGTATAAGAAAATGAGGCAATTTTATTATCAGATTTGCTTCATTGGATCCTAGAAAGATAAGAAAGCTGCACTTTCAGTTCTAAGTCTAATATCATTTGCTAATTCTATTCCAAATGCCATTTATGTTCACTCTTAATTTTTGACAAAAGACTGGAACAAAACTTTAAATATCCACTCTACATACTATTCTCTACTTTACTCATTTTCAAAATAATGTGTATTTGTAAGGATTTATATCTAGCAGCAAGTTCAACTATAACTTAGAAAATATGCATCAGTCTTTTTGTCCTAAAATAAGCATGCAGAATGCAGAAACCAATCCTTAGAAGCCTACCAAAAGTATGCTGAATTGTCCAAATTTGCAAACAATGGAGTATTACTAGAAATTGAAACATTTTTCATTACTGAAATCTTTAAAAAGAACATTCTGCCACATGAGACACAGGCAATGAGGATGAATGAGCTGTGTAGCTGGACAGAGTGCACATCTATTCTGGATGGTTATTTTAAATGGGAAACAGACAATTTAGACTAATTTTTCCATGGTATAAATCTATGAGCATTAATGGTATTTTGACTTCTTGTAGCAAACTCAATTTTGCCCATATCTTTCAAAGACAGAACCATTTAACTATGGGTTTTAGGGCTGTAAGCTCAGCAGCATGAGGAAGAATAGGTGTATAGGTACAAATTGTCAGGGGCTTTTTTCTTCTGAAAAGGAGGAACAAAGTGAACTCCCCTGAGTGCAAGAAAAACAGGAACCCCAAGAAAGTAAAGCAGGACAGATGCTTGCAGTCTTCAGAGAGAAGCAAACTGCCCATGGCTAGGGTTGAATTGATGAGGCTGAGTGAAGTGACTGTGGTCCATGGTAAGTAAAACGAGGGAGCTGGAAGGCAGAAATGGAAGAGAGGAAAGACTGCTCAGGGAAGGCCGAATGTGTTCAGAGGTAGTGGCCTTGCCTGCAGCCCTTGGGGACCAGGGTACCCGTGCAGCAGAGATGCATATCTAGGGAACTTGTTCCACTTTGGAACAAGGCCAAGCAGCTCCTAGCCCAGGCTGTGCTGGCTGAAATACAGAAATAGGTCTGCAACTGGGCATATCCAAGGAAACTTCTCTATTGAACACAGTAGGGAGGATAAAGTAAGTATAATATGAGTTCTTCCTTCCCCAAGAAGAGGAAGAAAAATTACCCCAAAGCCAGATAACCAGTTACTGAATCTGAAACTTGCTAGGGCTGCAGAATGAGTGCTGCTTTTGGGGTCTGCAGCCACCTTCCTAACAGCAGAGTCAGGAGGGAGGACTCTCAGAAAGAGGAATGATGGTTTTGAACAAGTATCTTTCAGCTTGACTACAGGTCCTTCAATCTGTCACACTATGACTGGCTGGTTTGGATGCTAATGATTCAGACATTTCTAGGACTTTGTCCTAAATTTTCAGCAGCTTTGTCCAAGCTGTCACAAATGCAAGAATATGGGTTTGTAGCAAAATATCTGTTAGTGTGGATATTTCATTTTTAATAAAGGTAACAGAAGACCTTCAGTTAATGAACCCTTCCGGAACAGCCCCCTCAGCCACATGTTTGTTAGTGGGCAATATTGCAGAGAATCACAAAATATTTGGGGTTGGGAGGGACCTCTGGAAATCATTTGCTCCTTAGCAAAAGGACTACAGGCTCTGCAGCAGTTCACTGGAGGCAACTAGAAACTCTGATGTTTCTTAGTGTGTTAATAAGTCTGACAGTTTTTACCAATTAACTAAAACCATTTCAGGGAACCCAGTGTTAAACTCCCATTTAGATAGCAGCAATACCAGGTTTCTTCTGTCTGCACATTTTTCTAGTCTTCTGAGGAAATGATGTCTGGAATAAGATAAGTGCATTAACCATAGTGTACTTACTCATTTTTCCTACATCTTTTCCTATGCATGGCTTCTGTCATAGGAAGTATGACCAGTGATAAAAGACAATTATAGCATAGCATTTGTCCAAGGTAGTTTTTGGCTGCAATTTTGCTTCCACCCATATCATCTGCATTCAGACACCTTGCACTGTTTTAAAGCAGACAAAATGGTTCAAGACTTTGGAACTGGTAAATGGCAGTAGACAGGTCTAAAGTATATTGTTTTTAAGAACATCCTTGCTCAGAATGAAAAATGACACCAGGTATTCAAGTGTGAGCCAAAATAAATCCATTTTTAAATGGTGATGTCTCTCACTGAATAAAAATTGAAGGACCATACTCTGACAACAGAGAACAGCCACCTACTTATGGCATGTCAGGACAGCAATAAGTGACTCACTCACCCACCTACACTCCAAGGACACCAGGGCCTGATGTCTCTATCACAAACTTGTCACAACACTGAATTTAGACAAACAGTTTTTCCTACTGCCACAATCTGTACAGTCCTTACCGCTTGCTCACTTTTCCAGGTCATCAATTGCTAAAATTCCTCAAGGTGAAAATGAGTGGGAGTGATATTACACAAACACTTCCCTTTATTAGTAAGCCTGTACTAATATTTGCTTTAAAATCTGTTTGTTGATAAATGCTAATTAAATACCAGCTCAAAGCTTTATTTTGACCTTCTCCTGGGGTCTTTCAGACTCCTTAATTTGCAGGGCAACCAACAAACCCCACCTAAAGTTTTCTGTAAGGTGAACAAAACCACCACTAGAGGGAAGAAAAAAAGGAGAGAGAATTTTTTATAGTGGAAACAAAGTGGAGAGAAACATCTGGAGCAGAGAGATGAGTTCCCAGCTGTGTCACAATTTGTTGAGGATTTGAAAATGAAGTACAGCAGTGGCTTTTTGTGTGACGGTCAATGAGCTGCAAAGAATATTCTTTTCAAGGGCTGGTTTGTCCAACAAAAGATCAGCAAGTGCTTCCTGAGCTTTCTTTATTCTTTCAGAAGCAGGTATCTGCCAGGAGCTAGTGCACTACCTAACTCTGCTGACTGTTATATGGATGTGAGAATTAGGGTGAAAGTTGTCTGCAGGTAAGAAAATCAGTTTCTTTGCTCACTGTGCAGAAAAAGAAAATTAGGTGAAGAAGGGAATATAAATGAATGACATAAAACTCATGGGTTAAACAGAAGTGTGAAAGGACAAAAAATTCAGCCTCAGAGACTACTTGTATAATAATCAATAAAATATGCCAGGGACCAATCTCTGCAGGCTATTAGGACAGTAGTATTCACTTTTGAAGAGCTAAACTGTCTCCTTCATAATCCCCTCCCAAATATCTGGTACACATTATGCTCCAAAACATTAGCCAAACATTGCCTGAAAGACTGCTAGATGGCACAAACCAAAATCATATTGGGGACCAAAAACTAAGCTAAAAAATAACCATTCCAGGCAATTATATGCCCCCAGTTTATTTCTGCTTTGTTTTTAAGCATGGAGGAGTCAAGGAAGACAGAGTTCTGCACCAAGGATTACATCAGTCAAACTGAGTCACTTGATATTTATATAACATATTCTCATGTAAGTTCCCAACTTCCCAGAAAAACCTCACAGCTTCATGCACACCTGCTAAAAGGTAGGATTTCAGGCCTGGCAGTCAGTGACCACTGTGTCATGAAAATAGATGAACCCCCTTTATGAAGCACCCTTTGCTTTCTGTGTTCTTAGACCCTCATTCAGATGTTAGTTCCTCAGTACACGAGCACAAGTGTAAACCCTCAGACTCACTCTGCATGCACAGCAGAACCAGAAGCTCCTCTGTCCCCCTGATAGGGTGAGACATCTCTTCCAACCCAAATCAGCTCCCCTGTGGTGAATGGTTTCTTAGCACTGAAGCTGGAGGGTAACTCTTCAGCTCCAGTGGCATTGTCTAAATTGTTGATAATTTCAGGGATAGGCACCAGCAGAGGAACTGCAGCTTGAGTCTGGGTGCTTCCTCTTGCCACCCTTCCCCCTCATTGACATAGCCAGAATTTTGGAAACTGCAGAGGGATTAGGTGGTTTTCACTGCTTTTAGGCAAAGAACAAATAAGTGCTGTATGATTTGAATGAGTTTGTTCTGTAAATGAAGGCGACAAAAAATAATAATCCTTAAGACCCCAGATACTTAAGATTGGGTTATTATTTGAGAATATCCGTTTTCATATAAACACTAAAGCAGGAATTTAGAACTGATTGCAAGAAAGTAAATTACAACACTCCAAATCCTAGATGGCTAACAAGAAAAACACCCAAATGTGCTATTTTTCTTCTGTACATTAGGAGAGCTTAGGGGAAAAAAAGATTCACTTTTATATGTCTTACATTAGCATTCTGATACAAAAATGCTCATATCTAGGAAATAGGAAAATAATTTTCTAAGGGCAGGCAGAAGGTACCAAAAAGTGTGTGGAGAATGTGACAATAAAGATCAGAGTACACAGTGGTTCAGAAACTTGGATAAGTTTGAGAGGAATGATAGAGGCCAAAGCAGAAGAGTGAGTGAGGAAGAGGACAGAGAGCCAAGGCCATGGTATGAGTTTAGGAGATATTCTTATTAACCTCTGAAATGCCGAAAGCCAAATTTATGCCGAGTGCTGTATGAGGTAACTTGGTGTTGATAGGCTACATCTGGGCACAGTGTTCATACTCCAGTTGCACATTAGCCTGGGAAAACTCCACTTCTGCTGATAGAGCTGGTTCCAGCCCTTTTCAGAAAAAAGAAAAAAAAGGTTATCCTGTAAAAGAGCACTTTTGCTGATATGTCTTAATCCATACTAGGGGGTTCTGCTGGCACAGCTATGCTGGCTGCAGATCACACTTCAGCACTCCCCTGATTGATGCACATACCTTGCAACAGTTTGTCATGCTGCTGGCCAAGGTCTGTGGTTGGAAAAAGAGAGTTAGAGGAGCAGGAAAGGAGGGTCAGAAAGCAGAAGAGCAGAGAGGTTTTCATATTGTAACCAAGCAGAGAGTGAGTAATAGTGGGTAAAAACTCAACATATTAAGAATAAACAGAGTAAACAGTACTCACAAGGGTTTGTTTTTAAGAAAATGTCTGGTTTCCATTGCTGTGTTAGTTATCTGGTGTTTTGTTGAAAGATAGTTATAAACTATATCCTTTCTCAATATGAAGATAAATTAGCCTGTAAACTTAAAGGCAGCCTGTGGTTGTTGAATGCATGGATCTTTAAAAATCATGGGCTAGTGCTTCATTACATGTAAAAATTGCTTTATTTTGATCAAAATATTGTGTTGCCATTGCAGTTCCTCTCCACCCTTTAAATTTATTATGCTGGCTGCTCTTCAGATTTTTTCTAACTGTTGATACACCACCCTTTCACTGGCATTCCTTCTGATTTCCCACATCTTATTTATTTAAAACATTAGTTATGTCAAGTCCACTGCTTTTCTTGCAAGCAAGGCATAGAGGAGCTTGAGTTGCACTATGAAGTAATAGCTTTTGCTTAATGTAGCTAAATTACTAGAGGCAAGCAATGGCCTACAGAAATCTCTCAGATCACAATGTCATCACTACACACAGCAGATTACATCTCTACTACATCAGAAGTCACCCTGTACACTCTGCAGAGATCAGCCCAGTGTGTGTCCACACAGACTGTGTGTACATACAGTGGGTGCATGTATGTGTGTTTATATTGGGCACATATGGTGGGTGCAGTATATTATAATATATAGCCTATTTATGGTCACTCTCATTCATGTAGGGATTAGTAGTGTTACCTGATTATATAAAAACACAGACAATAAAAACCTGTTTAAATTTAGGCCAGCAGGGAAGAGTAAGTAGGGAAAGAAATATGGATCACTGACACTGCTGACAAAGCAGAAGCAGCAATTTCCCAAGTCAATAAAACAGCACAGCACCATGGAAGCACTGTTATGGGCAACTGGTTGGAAGTTTCAGCTTCTGGACAACAGGGTGGAAGGAATATCAATTTTTTTCCACCACTGAGAGTGACTTCCAGATCAGAAGAGAGCCAGCACTAATTCTCTGTTTTTCCAAACACAGTAAAAACTAGTTGATTACAAAAAGCCTTCCCTCCCATTTTAATATACTTGTCTTATACACAAGTTTTATCCAGTCTTAATATTTACTGCATTAGTTAATGCTGAATTAGAAGTCATCTTTCAGCTGTTGCTGTGATATACATTCCCTGATGTAACTGATGCTTTCATACACTCTATTGTCATACAGCCTTGACTAGCTATTGCTTGCTACATGATAGAGAGGTCTACAGAACAGCAAGATAAATCACTATACATGGAGGATTACACCAGGAAAAAGACCCAAACAAACCACCCAGAAACCAAATAATGAGCCTCTCTGAATCTTTATAGGTTTTTAATCAGTTGGGAAATTATAGGGAATTTGCCAGTTGGAACTGGTCTCTCAACCCACTCCAGCAGAAGTCAGATCAGATCTATTTTAGCATTGCAGAAACACCCAGTTAGATACTGTTGTTTAAAACAAGTCTCCACTGAAGTTCATTAGTTTTAGTAGGCCAAAAGTATGAATTATTCTTATGGTCAGAGGCATATAATATAAACAGAGACAGTAAGTTTGACATACATCACAGTGTTCTTAAAGTATGTAGCAAACAACTGTATGTTTGGGTCTTGGTATTCAGACAAGAATTTGGACACAAGTATTAAAAGCAGGACTAGTCAGAAGCTTGTGTTGCTCTATTACAACTAATTTTCTACTTTGGGCTATATTATTTTGCAGATAGTCTGAATTGGTCCCAAAGCACTGCTCTACTAGAAATATTTTTTGGGATGGGAGTTACTAAACTAGTACATTTCTCGATTTCTCTGTTGCTACTAGCAGACACATAAAGAAGTCTGCAAGCTTCCAGAGCAGCTAGAATGGCCCCAGTTACCAGGATGAGTGCTGCAGAGTCAGGGATCCCATGCATTAGGGCATCCCTTGCCACCGGGCCAAGTGAGAAAGCAGACTGGGCAAACCCCGCCTTAAGCAGTATCACAAGACTCCTGACAAACCCAGCAGGTACCACTGAAAATGCTGCCTTAATTTCAGCAAAAGCTCTCCAGGCTACTAGATTTCCAACAAAGCAGTCAGGCTCAGTGAACCAGATTTTTTTCCAATCAGTTCTACTTACAGATGAGTTCCCCAAAGGCGGGAAAGTCACCCTTTCACTCTCCTGCTGTTGAGGTTTTTTTCTTCCTTTTCTTTTCAAATCTCGTTGTTTACAGCCCATTTACACCATTTTGTACAAAGCCTGGCCATTCTGAATCAGCTCTAGGCAAGAGACAATCAATCAGTGCTGCCCTAGACCTGCAGCAGACTGAAAGCAGTGCTCCCAGAAGGAGTAAGAGCCTGCAGCCACTTCTTTTCTCTGCATACCCGGCATCTGAGCTGAATGGAAGTCTTGTTTTGCCGTGCAGTCACAAAATCCAGAGGCAAATCTGACTGTAGTGACTAGCCAGCAAGAAAACATTGCCTTGCACAACTTTCTCTTCAAGCAATCCTGACTAAACCAAACAGTAAAAGAGCCCCAGCTTCCCTTTGTTAATTCTCCAGTGAAGGCATAGCTAGCTCTCCTCAGACAAATTCTTCTAAAAACTCACTCAAGCATCTTTAATTAGCTTTTTTGGGCAAAGTTTTTTCAGAAATCTAGTTACAGCAAAATATAAGCATGATGAGTCATTAAATATCTCTTAATTTGAAGAGACACCCAATTTGGCATTCAGGAACAATATCCTGAGACAGTATTTTCTTTTTAGAGAGATGTGAAATATGTTCTGACTCCATGCATACAGGAAATCCCACAGCAGCTCCTGTACAAATAGAATCACTTCCAAGTGCTTGGTGTTAAAAATTACCAAGATTTTTAAAAGTCATAGAATTGTTTTAAGAATCACAGTGTTTCCAAAAGTCTTTTTATATTCTCCTCTTTATTTGCTTCTTCTGGGGTTCCCACATTCAGGTTTTTTTCCAACCATGTTTTTTTGCCTTAGCAAGCTGAGATTGTTGCAAGATCCCATTATGCAAGGATATTCAGCTTTAAGAACAGCAACAAATACTGTGAGACTCACCATGAAATAGCAAGAGCTGGCAGAGCCGCAGTAAGGATATTAACTTTCGTTTCCTCACAAACTGCAGTTTCTATAAATAGCATCTGTCTGCTTTTACTCCTGCAGTTAATTACACAGGTTTTCCTGCATTTCCTCTTCTGAAGTGTCCCTGTGTATGAGTATGCTAGCTGATGGACTGAAGCAATGCTTATGGATTTCCCCCAGTAAATGCCTTGGACATTAAAAAAAGTATTTCTGCAAGTGGGGAGATTAAGTAGGTAACGATCTGTCTCTGATTTCCCACTGCTTAAAGGGACAACTTGCCCCTGTGTATTATAATTTTTGGCTGGTGTGCCAGGCACAGCTGAGTGACCACAGGATTCTTACACGGCTGGGGTTTCTCCTGCACTCATCTTGTATTGTGAGTGCCCCATCCAGTTCAACCTTGTCTTTTACAGTGGAATGTTGTTTATTCTGCTGTGGACTAGCTTGGGCAAGATATTAAGGGGCAAGTTTACTTTGCCTAGCTTTGGATATCACCAAGGAAACACCTTCCTCTACACTAATCACTTATGACTTCTATGGTCAGTGGAAAATGATATGCTTTTTCAAGCATGGGCTTCATTGATCCTCCTGACACATTGTGGGGTGTTCTTGGTGTCCTAGAAGTGGCAGTCTTCTCCACCAACTGTGGCAGCACTTTTTCAATTATTTGAGATTACTAGAGGAAATTTCCAGACCTGAAAGCTCAAAATGCTGATCAATGGCTCTGTATGGCTATTCCTTACATCTCAAATATTACCAGTTATTAAGCATTTGCAAAGTGGTATTTTTCACTAGTACCATGTCTATAAGCTAACTACAGCTACCCAAATGCTTTATGTCTTTAATTTACAGCTGTCCTACACCTTGACTAGTTTTTTATCTAGTTTATTATACAGTAGTATATTCCAAATCCACCATTCCTGAGGCTTAACAGGCCAGTTGGCTCATTTGCCAGGGGTCTGCATGCGAACAGGGCTGTTCAGGTGGTGGTAGAAAGGACATGGCAGCCCTCTACTCTCTGAACAGGCTTCTTTCCACACAAAATAGCAATCAAAGATATGTATTCCACAGTGTTGTAGCCTCCTTCCCACTCCAGTCCCTCACACACCAGACACAGTCTCTATGAATCCCTCATCAGTCTGAACAGCTGGGTGTGGTGGAGCAGATCCTGCAATGTAGCTGGCAGGATGCAAGATGCAGGATGGGAAAAACATTTCAGTGAAATGTATGCAGAATGTGAGAGGCTTGCTAGGTAGCACTGCTCTCGCTTCCAAAAGGTGAAGCTGTTCCTCAATAACATCTTAGCACTGCACTGAAAAGGCCCAGCAGGGCTGCTCAGGCCCTGCACAAGACTGACTTCCCTTAGTGCTGCAACACTGAACACGTCTCTTTCTCACACAGCTCCTGCTCACCTTGGGACACAAATCTCCCCTCTCTGCCTTTTGAGAAATGAAGGAGTGGGATTTCTCTGGATGAAGAGAGCATTGTGGTCAATGATTTTATGTCCAGGTAGAGGTCAGCAATGAGTGGTGTCCCCCAGGGCTCTGTCTGGGGACCAGTGTTCTTCAATATCTTCATTAATTACATGGATAATGAGGTTGAGCCACCGAGGTGTCATGAAGTTGAGTGGTACAGTTGACATGAATGAAGGAAGGGATGCCATCCTGAGGGACCTGGAAATCCTTGGGAAGTGGGCCCACAAGAACCTCATGAGGTTCAACAAGGCCAAGTGAAAGGCCCTGCATCAGGGTCAGAGCAATCCCAGAGATGAGTACAGACTGGGAAAAGCTATTGAAAGCAGCCCTGCAGAGAATGACTTGGGGATTCTGGTGAAGGAAAAATTGGACACGACTTGACAATATGCACCTGCAGCCCAGAAATCAACCACATTCTGGGCTGAACCAAAGGAGGTGTGGCCAGCAGGTCAAGGGAGGTGATTCTGCCCCTCTACTCCACTCTCATGAGACCCCACCTGGAGGACTGTGTCCAGCTCTGGAGTGAGTCCTCAGCACAAGAAAGACACAGACCTCTTCGAACAGGACCAGAGGAGGGGCATGAAGATGATCAGAGAGCACAAGAAAGACATGGACCTCTTCGAACAGGACCAGAGGAGGGGCATGAAGATGATCAGAGGGCTGGAGCACCTCTTTGAAAAAGTCAGAATGAGACATTTGGGGTTGATCAGTCTGGAGAAGAGAGTGCTCTGGGAAGACCTCATTGGATTCTTCCAGTACTTAAAGGGGNATATATATATATATATATACATGCTCCTGTATGTGCATGTACATGTGCATGTCTGTGTGTATCTACATGTCTCCTGCAGACTAGAAGGAAATGAGGAATAATGCCATTTTGGCTGCTGTCTCGCCTCATCAAATTCTGGCATTTTCAGCAGGCTGTTCACACTGAAAGCCTCTTGCCTTCTCTCTGCTAGTTCAAAACATGTATGCCTGTCCCCTTTACAGGAAGCCAGATGGGATACGTCTCATCTGCAAAGGGCAGAACAGATTTTGTCTGATGTGTGGTACCATGTCTTTACAGTTATTTTTATAGTTCTTAAAGTCCTAGATTCCAACTAAAGCCTCTGGGTGGTTCCATAATATTAAGCATGTTAATATTAAAATAAGTCCGCCAGAACAAAGAAGAATCACAAGTAATTTGACAGATGTTTCTGGCAAAATCCAACATGGGAAATCTTTATTTTAGGATCATATAAATATTACAAAAGTGGCCTAGTAAATTAGACTATGCTAAAACTAGATTTGCTTCACTTTCTTACGACAGGAAGAAGCTAATTGTTAAAATGGAATAATGATAACTCTAAGCTTTCAAAAACCATGGAAAGTCAAATCAGGAGTTATTGTATCAGAAATGTATTTGGGATCTTTTTGCTATGTCTATGGTATTTTCATCCTTAGCATTCAGGTGGATGTCAATTTCAAATTGCTCCATGTAACCATGGGGCTAAAGGCATTTTTTGGTTGATGTTACGATTCTCTCATACTGACAAAACCTCAAGCCATAAGAAATATTTCAAATGTAATCAGGGCTGATGACCCCAAGAAGAGGAATAAAACTGGTTATCTGATCTCTAAGCAACCAGCCTATTCACATAACAATTTAATAATGATTTCAAGCTCTAGCAAGTGGGGCATCTAAAAGGCCAAGTTAGTACAGTATCTTGGGCTAGAAAACCCTGTAGTTCCTTAAAGGCAGTGTCATACCTTAAGGCTCAGCTTTTAGTGGCCCAGGCTATCAAAGAGCTCACTAGGTGTATTATCAGTATAAGTGATGCTTAGAATATCTCTTCCCTTTCAATTTTAGTCTTTGATCTGTAGAAAATGTGCACAGCTGAAGAGAAGAGTCAGGCACTGGGAAAGGCTCTGGAGAGAGCTTGAAATTCAAGAGATATTAGACCTCGGAGGCTGGGTTCAGGTTAATGGCAGAAGAAATCAGAGAGCATATACACAGCAAAGTGCAGTGAGATGAAGGACAGTCAGAAACAGCCATGTGACAAAAAAGGAAGAGCTCTGGACAGGAAGGAGACATCAAGTGGGTGGCAGGGAGCAATTGGAGCACAGAACAATCTGCAGACATCACCTGGGTTTAGTGCTTTGCTCCACTGACGCTGAAAGATCGTAAAGAGTCCACATTTTAGTTCAGGTTGTTATCCAGTAAATCTAGTCTTTGGTTCTTGGCTCCTTGGGCTTTCCAAAACAGTTTGCTTCCATTTCTTGAGGGTGATACTTTGTAGGATCCATGCACCATCCAAAGCCAATTTCCTTTCATCTCTTTGCCTCCAGAAAGCTCCATAAAATGGAGATGCAGGTATACTGCAGTTGACAACAAAAGCAACATACTTGTCCTTTTGTATTCAAAAGCTAGAACCAGACCTGTGCATGTGCACTTTGTACCAGCTGAAAGATGAACTTGCTGCCTGCCTGCCTCTTATTTCCATTTTCACATACTTGGACTATGTGGGCAGGGAGAGGTCAGATATGAGTTTAGATACAAATATTCGTGCTTTTTCAAACCCTTTGTGCACAGTTTTATTTACAAATGGAAAGGAAGGACTAAATTCTTGGGAGTGTCTACATTGACAAAATTTTTGGCTAGAAAAGCCTAACAAACTAGATTTTACAGGCTTTTTAAAATAAGGTTAACTCTTGCTTTTACATTCCATCAGGTTTTGGTATAAATATCCAGAATTTTGGATACCTCATGTGACTGCATAGAAGGCTGAGGTGTTCCAAATCCTTTCCTCATGGCACTGCCCTGCAATACTTCAGCTTGTCTGTCCTAATTAAAAAGCAGTTTACTAGCAACAGAGAACGTCTTGGTCAATGATATGAGAAGAGCTTTTTAGCTCTTGACCAGTGGGGTGTGGCATATTTTCTACTTTTTTTAATAGTGAAACTTTCCAAGGGTGGCACTTAACTCTGCCAATACATGCTCAAATACAAAGGCTTTAAACTGCTTTTAAAGAAACAATTTAGCAAACAAATGTATAATTCTTTAGAGGCTCCCACCCAACTGTTATCTTTCTGCTGCTATATCTGTTTGTACAACTCAGCTTATGGGAATTACATAAAAACTTTCAGCTTCTGTTCAATAGCTTTAAGTTTCTCTCCTGTTACTCCATTACAAAAGAAATCTTGTTAATGTGAATCCTGAGCACTCCAAAACTATGCAAGTAAAACGGGTTTTAAAGTATAGCCCACTGATTTACAGACCATTCCTCATAATTGTGGGATTGCAACTGACAATTTTGGGATATCTGGTGTCACAGGTTTGGCCAATATCACTGGGTGTAAGCACAATTCATGCCAGGTTAGGCTCTCCAAACTTTCACAGGTGTTCTCCTTAAACAAGTAGTTTAAAGGGAATGTGAGAATTGTCTTTGCTTACCTTGCCTTGAGCACTGTCTTTGAAAGTTTAATGTTATTACATATCTAATCCTTAATTTACTTTCAGTTACTGTTTGCTGAATATGCAGTGCTAAAACTGACCTACACACACCAATTTTTGATGATCTACACACCATTTTCATGTGCTGGACTCAGTGACTGAGCTACTGGCTTATTTCCCCTCCCAGCACTGGCTCCCATTACTCCACAACACTGGTGTGTGTACCATCTTTCCAGTCAGAATACTGCACAATCATAAAATGTCCTCCTCATCCCATTTCAGCATTTCCAAATCACACAAAGTGGGTATTTGTTCATTTCAGTTCACCCTTTAAGTAAACCTCAAGTGTAAGCAAACAAACAAACAAATAAAACAAAAAAAACCTCCACCCAACCAAGCAAATAAAACCCAAAACAACAACAACAAAAAATAAAAACACCCAAAAAAGTCCAAGCCAAACCAAAGACCCCCCAAAAGAAAAAAAAAAAAAAAAAAAAAAAAAAACAAAAAAAAAAAAAAAAAAAAAAACAAAAAAAAAAAAACCACAGAAAATTGAAATTGGGAGAGATTTTTAAATTTGTCTTATTTTTTTTCCTCTTAACATTTGGTACTTTTTTTCCTTAGAAACAAAGGAGCAAACTTTGCGAAAAAAAAAAAAAAAACCAAATAGGTCAATCTTCCCTTTTCCCTTTGCACTAAGTAAAACCTTGTTGTTTCCATATCCCAAGAGCTGAGAAACCTAGGAAATCCCGGCTAAGTTTGAAGTAGCATCAGAAGAGTTGACATAAGGATTGGTAAAGGGTTTGTAGCTTCACACAGTACCAGTATCAGGTCATGTGCTGAACTCACACACATACTGCCTCAGGGCTGAAAAGGGTTCATAATTAACTGGATATTTTAGAGAGCAATTACATATTGCAAATGGGAGAAGGAAGGATGAAAACACAGCACCACACATAAGCTGTGAGGCTCAGGTAATGGCTTTCACTTCTTGGTCTTCATGGAATTTATGGCAGCATCTGAATTGTGAGACTAGATACTTTACCCAGAAGATGCCCCAGTCCTGTCCTGACCTCATATCAAGACCTCATATCATCATTTATACTTTATGCCTATTTTCTGGGACAACAAGAAACATGCTGACAGATATAAGGGCTTGCTTTTGTACTCAATACGATCCCACCTTGGGATATCACAGGATCAGGACCAAGGATCCCACCATAAAACACATCTGTGCGTTTTATGTTTAGACACAGCCTGTGGCAGCCTTTCATGCTGCCTGAGGAATCCCATATCCAAAGGATCTGCATGTGAATCCCAATCTAAAGTGATGCTGTAAAGACACGTATCACACCCAGTAGAAATAATTTAATTATTCTCTTATTATTTGTTCGTTAAATCTCTGCATTTATTTACAACATTTGTTCATTTGTGACTTTAGACTGAATCTTTCAATCTATATTATCTTCTCTCCTGTATTTCTTGTCTATTCATCATGACCAGCAACTCTATCTTTCTCCAGAAAGCGCAGAGCACAAACCTCAGAGCAAGAGATTGGCATTTTCCAGTCCTGGCTGGTAAGACCTACCCAACCACAAGGGAATAGAAGAATCCACAGAGGCGAACGTGTGTTACAGCACACCACTGTGCCAGGGCGCGTCTGCGGGTGGCAGTGCCTAATGCTTTCCATCGGAAACCTCCTTTTTTTGGGTGCCACCTTTGGGGTTGTCCCAAGCACCATGGCCGCCACCAACACTGCTGGCGTATCAGTCAGGCGTGAGGAGCCGGGAGATGCCGTGCTCTACCTCCCCGGCTGAGCACAGGGATGGGTAGAAACGTGGCACACGGACTGAGGCAGAAAGTGGAGTGTCTCGCCCTAAGTCAGCTGGTAAAAAACTCCCACCGGCTGCTGCTGGGGCACCGTGGATAAAGGCCAGTGCGCAGCGCCGACGCTTCAGCGGGAATTTTCGCTTTCCTCACTCGAGCCTCCTTTCCCCTTCCCACACGTAACTAGAAGTCGAAAGCCGCCGAGGCAGTGTCCTCCCGGGTGTGTACGCCGGGACGGCACGGCACGGCACGGCACGGCACGGCACGGCACGGCACAGCACGGCGCTCGGGGCAGGCTGTGCGCGGACGGGCCGCTCCCCTTCCCCGCTCCCCTTCCCCGCTCCCCTTCCCCGCTCCCCTTCGCCGCTCCCCAGCCCTGCCCGCGCCCGGCCACGGGACGGCGGCCCCCGCATCTCCCGCGCCCGGGACGGGGAGAGGCCCGCGGGAGGAGGGCTCGGCTCCCCGCCTGCCCACGTCCCCTCCCCGGGCCAGGAGGAGGAGGAGAAAGCGAGAGAGGTCCCGGCAGAGCGGGTAGGAGCGGGTTGGAGAGAGCCCTCCTCCCCCCGCCCGCCCCCGGAGGGGAAGAGGAAAGGAGAGCCGTGGCGGGCGGCGGAGGATGATAACTTAGGGCCGTGCCTGCCCCTGGGAGCTGCCCGCGCCGCCCGGGCGAGGACACCGGGGCGGCCGAGATGTCCCAGAGCACGGCAGGAGGAGAGGGAGCGCCCCAGGTGCTGCCGGAGGGGAAGGAGAGGCAGAAGAAGAGGAGGCGGAGGAAGAAGAAGGAGAGTAAGACGCGGCTGGTGCGCTCCAGCCTGCTGTTACCTGAGGCCGAGCCGGAGAAGTCCAAGAGGACGGTCCTGGCCTGCAATCGCCTCAAGACCACCAAGTACACGGCATTGTCCTTCCTGCCCAAGAACCTCTTTGAGCAGTTCCACCGCCTGGCCAACGTCTACTTCGTGTTCATCGCCCTGCTCAACTTCGTGCCAGCTGTCAATGCCTTCCAGCCGGAGCTGGCCTTGGCCCCCGTGCTCTTCATCTTGGCGGTCACCGCCATCAAGGACCTGTGGGAGGATTACAGCCGCTACCTCTCCGACAAGGAGATCAACCACATGGAGTGCCTGGTGTACAGCAGGTGAGGCAGGGCGGGTGAGGGCAGGGGACGGCAGCGCCGTGGTGGCCGCCAGCAGCGGGTCCCGCCGGGCACCAGGACTCCGGCGAGCGGAGCTGAGGGCGCAGGGCAGTGAGCAGGTCCGCCGTGGAAGGCTTTCGTTTCCACTTCAAGTGCAGAGAAACTTCCAGTCGCCCGTGGAACTGGTGTCTCCCAACTCTTAACTCAGAACTGCGGGAGTTCATACGGTCCTGTATCTACAGGTGAAAGTGAATCCGCTCTGACCGGTAGGGTCCCGCAATAAATCACTTTATGCAAACACGTCCCAATGCAAGCAGTAGATTACACTGCTGTATCGTTTCAGGCATTAATTTCATTATAGTAATATGAGAACTCACGTAATCTGCTGTTAAATCTTCCACGAGAGGCCAGAGGCTTCTGAATCAGTTAAGTGTGTGAAGTTTCATGACATGTGAAATTAGCGAGCCCAAACTTTGCCTTTCTAAAGAATGAGCCAGTCTTTCCATAGAACATTTACTTTTAAGCAAGTGGTTTTTATTTATCATCTCAAGCGTCATCATTCCCTGTGTCTTTACTATTTCTGAGTGCTTGTGGCGGAGCATTAGGTCATTTGTGTGTCTCAGAGTTAGTTTTTCTAATGATCTGGGCAATACATTTAGAGCACTGCCTTGGTATTTGTAAATCAGAATGAAAAGACTTTGGCATCATTATTTATGTGTTTAGAAGCCAGCTTTACAAACTTTTTTTTTTATTTTTCCTTCTTCCGAGTGCCAGCCATCTCCTAGTAGTCTAAGGCTAAGGTTTCCTGGGGAATGAGAGAATAAAATGTTTTCAGAGAAAGCAGATTTTAGTTTCACTTCTGATGCTTCTAAGTCTAAGAGAAATGAAACACGTGCCAAGAAGCTTACACTCTGATTCCATAGACTGTCTGGGAGGGTCTTCTGGGCTGACGTAAGCACGAGACAGAGAGCAGCTCTCCTATTGCAAGAAAGGCATGAGAGGAAAAAAATACACTGAAAAAGAACTTGAAAAAGGCTGCATTTCCAGCATCAGCAGACTCAGCTTGTTACTTCACAAACCGATACCACGTAAGAAATCTCACCCAGGGATACTCCTGCACCGGTAGATGTGCATGTATGAAAACACAAATAAAATGGCCTTGTGTCTGTAAACCAAACCAGAAACAACCAAGTCAAATCACACACGTAGTTACTGCTAACCCATGCCTGTGCCTAGTGCCTTGCTTGCCTGTAGAACACTGAACTCCTCTGGTGTTGAGGAAGAGGGATCACAGGAGGTCTTGTCAGGGGCTATTCATGCAGAAAGTAAAATTGTGCTAGTAAGGATGGTTAATCTAACTTTTTCCAAATAAAATCAGTTTAGAAATAAGCCCTTGTGTCTCCTAGGTTGAAAAGCACTAAGTGCCCGTTGCAGAAGATGTGCAAAATACTAGCAAATATCAGTACTGAGATATTAATTCTGGAATGCTCTTTCCCCAGCAACTTTCCATATCCCTGTCTGCTGCCAAAAAAGTAGACATGACTATGAGAAAAGGTGTACCTTTGATGTTAATATCACTTGTGGTCTTTTGTGAGTCCCAGCTAAGTGCACTACCCTTTGTAATGCTTGTGCCATTGCAGAATAAGTCAGATTTGTTCCTTTTACTGCAGAGTTTCGATTGCTGCTGAGTGACACTTCCCCAGATTAATTTGGGAGTGGTTTTCCTTTGCACTGGCATCAAAGGCACGTGTGAGCCAAATCCCTGTGGGGTGGCAAACATGGACCTATGAGAGCTCTGTCACCTGTTCAGACACAGCTTTCTGGCTGGAGGCAGAGCTGAATGGTGTGTTAGTGTGAGCTTACAGCCCGCCACAGAAGTGTGGCCCTGAGCAGCAGCTCACCTGTTTTCACCTTCCAGCAGTCCCTAGGGAAAGCTTCCCTCCCACAATTAAAAAATACAATCAAAACATGTGGTTAAAGTAATTTGCTCACATGTTTTTAATCTGCCCACTTTTTCTTCTATTGTAGCTTTTTATTAAAATTCACTAAGTCACCTTTTAAAACACCCTCCAGCTCCAGTGAGCGAGATGGGACTAGAAACTTGCTACTTCTGCAGATAAGAGCTAAGATTTTTGCTAACTGGAGTGAGGAGGTACCAAGATAGAGAGATTTGTATCAAGGTCATTGAAGTTGCTGGGCGTGAGTTCAGAAAAACTGTTTTCTTAGAAAGGTGTCATGCCAGGAGAAACACAAGGGATTGATCTGACTTTTATGTTGTTTCCTTAGACTCTTTGTTTCTGGAAAAATGTTGAAGCATGTCACATAAGGAAGGAATAAATGACAGCTTTCTCCTCAGATGGATTTAATGCTGATCCCTTATCAGTTTTACTACCTTTTGAGCGAACCAGACTGTCTCTCCCTCCCCCTACTTGCCACTTCCTTGTGGTAAGGGCAGACTTTGATGCAAATGCTGTCCTTGATAGAAATGCTGCTGTAGGTTAATGAACATTGCTGCAGTCCTATGTTCCCCTAGGAATGTCAGGGAGCAGTAACTCTTCTCTTGCTGCTCAGTATTTCATAGCTTGGAAAGAGGCCTTCTGCAAGGTGGGATGTATCTGAGTTCCAGGACTCTGTGCTGTGATGGGTTGCCTTTCCTGCCAGCCTTCCACACAGCTGCTATAGCCACCTCAAACACAGACTACAGCATTCAAACACACTACAGCAAAATAACATTGAAATGTAACAGTCAGCAAATGGAGACAGGGACTTTTGCTTCACAGTAGTAGAGAAAAGCCCTCTGTCTCATGTTCCATGTTGTTTAGTGACCAAGTAAAGATTCAAGTTGGATACTGTGTGTTCTGGCAGGTATCTTTTTTATGTATGATCCATACATGCTTTCCTGGCTGCTGAAGTACCCGCCCTCTGTTAGATACAAGCAGCATTTAGTGATGCAATACCTACAGGACAGAGAGAATGCAGGGGTAGGCAGAGCCTAGGGCAGCTCGTCAGGAGGAGGCTCGGCACGACCCCAGCGGTGTCCACTGCCTGCTGCTCTGGCACAGCCTACACAGGCAGATTAGGTCAAGAACTGATCTGGGGGAAAATACTATTCTCCTGCTCTGCTGACTCCTTGACAGCTGGCCTTCCTCTTCCTGCCTGCCCAGTGGACTCAGATGACCCATTCTCATACAGCCACTGTGGGATCAGTGACTGTGGCTCAGAGTTGGCAACTCTTATGAGACAACAAAACAGCAAGGATGATGCAACCTAAAGTAAGAAGTTGAAGAGAGATGCAGCTTGTTTTGAGAGAGAAGACAGTTTTTATTTAGAAATCCTAGATGTTGTGGAGAGTGGAAAGTACCTCAGAAGATTATTGCTTTCTAGAGTCAGATGGAAAGGGAAAAGACTTGATTCTTTGAATAAATTGAAAGAAGCTGTTGAGCTTGAATTGGCAGCTTATGTTGAGGACTGAAACACACAGGAGAATTGCAGACTTGTTTTGCTCTGTGATGGACTCTGCAGGTTGGTCTGTAAGAGCAGGCAGGGTCTTGAGGAAGATTTCTTAGCCAGGAAGAGTTAATAGGGCCTCTCTCCAGAAGGCCTTTAGGGCACCTCTCTCATTTGGCAATACAGAGGAAATGAGGCACTTACTTTAGGAGGACGGCTTCACAAGGCACCTAGAATTTCAATTCTGTACAGGTGCTTAAGCTAGGAATGCTGGATGACAGCCAAAACTCTTAGTTGATTTAAATGGAGGAAAGTTACAAAAGCATTAGAGCCTAGCCTGCAGAAAATTGTTTTTGCAAACCTGTGATCACCTTAGTCTCCTCTCCTTGTTCCTCTTCCACATTTCTATCACCCAGGGATTGAGGCTGAAGACTGGAGATTACAAATTTGCAATCGTAACAGTGAAATCTGTGTTATTATTTTGGACTTGGGAGAATGGAAGGGTGACTTTTTCTTTGCAGTTACTGTCCTCCAGTGCTCACCGGCTCTCATTGGAGTTGTGGATTGCACATATAAATGTCTGCTGTTAAATATTTGATAAAACTAAATTTGTCACTGGGGCAGAAGCTTTGATTTCAGTGTGCTGTTACAAAATATGGTATATGTTTACATGATATGTAAATAGAAGATGAATGGTGATAACTACAGTCATGACAAATAATGGCACTTGTCCATCAGGGAATTACATTTTATTGCTGTCTCAAGGCTGTGCTGGTGAAATAATCTCTGCTAACATTTTTCTAGGAGCCGTATGTTCAAAACCAAAGGGCTTTGCTTTTTAAATCTACTCTCTAACTTTTGCTGTGTCCATTGAAGAGTATTGCTTAAGAGTGTAATGCCTCTGCATACTGATCCAAGAGTGATAACTGCTTCTTGTGTCAACCTGTGACTTTGAAAATCCATGACAAATTGCAGTTTATGACTGGATCCTTGTCACCCTGAGGTGTGGAAAATTCAAACAGCTATCAAAGCAGGCTGGTTTACATTAAATGTTAATTTCTTTCTGCAAAACTGCAGGGGCGGAGAGAAGAGAGTTTGATATGGGCAGCGTTTCCTATAATTTCAAAAATACACTCCCTTCTTCCCTTTGTCAACCAACCTATGAAAGCAATTCCAGCCTTGGAGGAATAAGATATGACAGTATTACAAAATCCTCACAAGGACACAGTAGATCCCATTCATGGCCTCAAAAATAGCCAGATGATGACTTGCAACAACCTCACTTTTTAGGTGCCTTAATTTGTTGGCAACACCCATCTCTGAGGAATTAGGTTGTGAATATCTCCCACTACTACCAGAGTCAAGAGCAGCTTCTTGTCCCAAAACGTGCTGGCAGGTAAGACATTTCTCACTAGCAGAAAAAAGCTTGTCTCCCTTCCAGAACACCAATGTTCTGGATTTGAATCACTAGAAGTTATTCAAAAGGAAACTACTTGGGATTACTCAGTTTCCTCTGCGAGTAAATTTGGTGCACAAAAGGCTGAAAGCAGGAAGTAGTGGTCTGAATCTGTTGGTGAAGTCAGTGTTCCTTCTTTGAGTTTCAGAAAGATGCATCTCTGTTCATCTTACTGTGTCTTTGTCCTTCACCTCAGTTTGAGTGAGGATGGCAGTGAGTAGGCTCAGTGAGTGATGTAGTAGAGGCTCCTCTGTTTGATAGGGAGCAGTTTTATTCTGCAGTAGAGTTTATCTGAGTAGCAGGGGATGTCTGTGCTAATCTTCTGAGATGTAGCCAGCTGCAATGCACAGGAGAGCCCATCTCTCTGTCCAACTGAATGTATGCAGATTATTTGCTATTCAGTGTACGATAAATTTTCTAAGTGCCTGAGCTTCTCTATTGGAAAAGAAAAACACTTTACTCTTGTTACTAAGCTCTTTCATTTGTATTGAATGTCATGAGAGCCGTTGTAGGCTGTTTCACATGCCTCTGGCTGACTGCCAAAGAAGATGCTGTTAATCTCCGCTGAAAGACCTGGTGATGTCCCCAAATCAATTTTTGCTGCACTCCAGAGAGACACCATAATCTCTTGTGCTAAGCAGACCACAGCCCAGAATTATAGGTGGCCACCTTGTGTGCAGATCTACTTGCTGTTGTGTGTCTTTATTAACTTGAGACCATGATTATTGTTAGAGGTGGCCAAAAGAATAACAGCTCTATTTGGTTCTGTCAGAGTGCATTTCCAAAGAAAATACATAAGAGAAAAGAATTGCATGTACTGTTCAACTCCACCTGATATTATGATTCCACCTTCCATGTGTCACATAGTCAGCAGAACTGAAAACCAGAATTGAAACCCGTGACAGCCATGCAAAAATCAATGTTTATGGAACTGCTTACTAGCTAGCATGGCTTACCTTAGCCAGGACATTCCTTTCACAAGCAGATCAGTCCTCCAGAAGTACTAAATAGAGAAAGAAGTGTCCTTGCCACTGGGCGGGAGTTTTACAGGTACCTCCTCCAGGTTTACACAACCCTCATGGATGGGCAGGTTGCTTACCTTGACACAGCACCAGGAGAAGTCCAAGTGCCACATCTCCTGCAGTGTAATCCAGCGTGCTTCCAATCTGCAGGATAGTTACTCTGGGCAAGGCAGTCTGAGGAGTGCCTCTCCTCTTCACCTGCAACACCAGGCCTTTCGGGAATGTGGTGCTTTTGTGTATGGACACAGTAAAGTCAGTGCAGCTGGGAAGCCAAATGCACAGCTTCAGGGTTACACAGTTTGCAGGATTTGTGCTGTGCAGGCTTGGTTTTAGCAATTGCATATATTGAAAGCAATAAAGTTCATGAAAAGCGGAACAATTTGTTTCACTTCACATAGCTGTGGAGGTGAACCAGTTTCCATGGCTTACCTTCAGCCTTAGTGTTCTCACTTTGGAAGTTGTCATTAATGCAGCTGTTCACTGAACGACATAAAATGAGGAGCCTGCTAAACACCAGGGCACTTGTGTCTCATGGGTAGATTTGTGTGGTTATAGGCAGCAGCTTCCTCCATTGCACATCAAACTCAAATTCAGCCACAGTGCATACTTGTGAAAGATGTATTAGCTTCTCCTAAGCAGGTGCTAGAGGTGGTTTGCAGGGGAGAAGAAGTTCAAAGGAGGAGTTTGAATGGCCCTAATATTGAGATCAACTGAGAAAATGTACATTTCCAAATGTATCTTTGATTCTGAAAAATTTGATAAAGCAAACCTCAGATTTAGTTGGAGATGGACCTGCGTGTTTCTGAGTGAATTGGTTTAATCTTTGCTGTGTGTACAGGAAGTGGGAATGAGGGGGCTTCAAAGTAAGAGTTTACAGTGCCTGTAAGATGTGAGCTGAGAGGAACATCTTTCTCTTTTTAACTCTTTCAAGGATACAGATACACAGCCTGTCTGCAACAGGCTAGCCACCCAGCTAATAGGGTGTTCTGTCCTGTGGGCTGCTGGCGAGGTCTGACCCCTTGGAGCTGGCAAACTGCCATCTCGTTCTTTGCTCCCACTCAAGCAAGGTTTTAACTCTGTTTCAGAACTGTTGCAGGTGAACATCTCTGCCGTGGTCAGCCCACATCCTTCAGGCCACGCTGGTTAAAGAACAGTCTTGAACTGGCAAGGCGTGCATTTTCAAGGGCGGGAAACATCTTCCATCTCCAGTGCTATTTTGTTACAATTTTATTCTTGTCCGACCACAATTTCTCTAGAGTGACAAGTAGGCCACTGTCTTCAGTTCAGTGGCCAACATTTGCATCATGCCCAGTCATTTCATACACCCAGACTCTGCTGGAGATTTGTTTTAACAGGCATGGAGGTCACTTGTTTTGTTTTTGTGTTCTGGTTGTCTGGAAATCCTGACCTACTTCAAGTAAGAGTTTAACTCCTTGGCTGACAACTGACTTCAGTTCTTATATATCTGTGCTGCTACATTAACACCAAGGGTGTGAACACTGTTTCAGAATATTTGGTATGATTGTATTATCAATGGAGGTTTTAGATTTGACCTTTTGAATAAAAAGAGGAAGTCCACTATGAAGTGATAGCTTTTGTAAGCAGAAGTCTTTTATCTTTGTGTATTATCTTACGTTTCCTGGGCTTTTTCTGGGTCTCACAGCCATATACCTATATTCTCAGCTCCTCTCTGTTCACCTTCCTGCCTTGCAGTAGCAACTTGAATATGCCTGATTTGGCCATTTTAGCTGATTTTGTGTGTTCACTAGCAAGTCATTGGGAAAGTTGTGAAATCTCCCAAAATATTGACGCCAACACAGAAAGTTCAGAACAGCAGTCAACCTAATACATCTGTGACTATGTTCTCAGTATCTGGACATGGAATAAGACACCTCAGAAAATTTGCCAGTGAACAAATTTTAGCAGGCAGATTAGCAGCTAAACCCTTAGAAATGCAGAAAGTTCATTAACTACATTAGAAAGATGTAATCTATTCTGTGCAAAAGTAGGTGATAAGAAATCAGTATAATCCATCAATATATCTGATCCTGCAGTTGTAGTGCATTAGTTTTGCATGGGCCTACACTTGCATTTGGAGATGTGGATGGTTCCTGTATTTTCTTTTTCTCCCCTTTTAGGACTCCCATGTTCTCATTGTTAGTTTCTCCTTGCTATACTTCCTCTGCTGTATAACTGCAGAGCGCTGAAGCTAAAGCTTGATCTTACACCATTTACCAGAATAAAGACACGTTTGCTTTATCTGCATGTTTGAGAGCATGTAGATCTTCCTTCCTTCACTGTCCTAGGTTCTAGTTTTATCACAGAAGCATGGACTGAGGTACTTATCTCCTGACAGAGCCACTGATTTGCATCTTGACTCATGCAAATGTCAATAGTTGCTTTCCCTGTAACCAGTAGTAATCCAATGATTGTAGCTCCCTTGGGAGAAGCCAGCTTAAGTGCTAATTAGGTTCCCTCTGACCTGACAACAAGGGTATTTCCTAAAGGAATGTGTAATATTCTTTCTGGAACAGGAGGTGAGATTTATTTCACCTTTTTAGCTAAAAAGTACATGTCCAGTCTGACCAAATCATCTATGCTTGTGCCAAAACCAGTGGAGAGCGTTGAATGGTTTTGGGGAGGAACGGGAAATCTTTCCAGCTTTGAATCAAGAGGTCCTTACCTCTCTCCAGTGGTAATAGAGGTGAAGCTGAACTAGATGGCCACTTACACAGCTAAGTTCAGGTAAGATGAATCCTGTTAGTATCCTTAGAGGGGATAGATTTTACTTCCTGTCAATTAACACTCCGTATGATTTTTTGACTGTAGAAGAGTAAGTAGCCCATCCTGCTCAATATACTTAATGATTTATTTAACTATTATTTGAGAATCACAGATATGAGTATGTTCACCTGTCATGTGAAAGGGATAACCTAGTATCCACTGTTTCATCTCCTGCCACATTCTGCCTTCAGCAATAGCCACTAACTTATTGTTCATACTCATGAAATGTATTTCTATCATCTATCGCAGTGTCGAGAAACAATATAAGAGATTAGTTGTTATCAATAACAATTTTTTTCTTTGAATGACTGATTACATTTGCATTTCTATGGAGTTTTCCAGACTGTCCTCATGATGTAGGGAATCTTGGTATATTTGGGATCTTATTTGTTCTTTAACTTCAGATGCAGCTTTTGCAGATGGGTGTTGAAACATAAGGTAGGAGGTTCCTCATTCTTTCTTCTGCTTGCCTGGATGTATCTAAATTTTAGGTCAACTAAAACCACTTTGCAAGCTGTGTCTCTAAAATGCAGAGGGTAGTTGTGTGTTTGACATAATCATGGATGTTACAAGAATGAAAGTGGGGCTTCACTGTCAGGTGTCTCATAAATATCAGATAGGGGTTCTGGATTTTGCCCAGTAGGTTCAGGTGTTTACACTTGCAGGTGATACTCCTAGGTGATCAGGGCTTGAATCAGAGGGATCAATGGTGAACTTATTCTGCTAACTGTGAGTGCTACTGATTTACCTGTGGTTACCAGTTTCTATGCTGGAATTTTAGTGTCCATCCAAATGGGAGCATAGGCTCTTGCAGATATACCATGTAGCCATATAAGAGGTGCAGCAGCATAAGACAGTCATGCCACTGTTTGCTATCTTCAGAGTCCTGAAACCTGTTCATCTAATTGCAGCATCTGACACTCTGCTCTTCCTGATCCTTTTAGGCTTAAATGTACTGGATCCCATCAGGCTTTTCTTACATATATCTCTCGTTTATTTTCAGTAAAATATTTTGTGGATCTTGGCTGTGTGCGGAAGCTCCTCTTGCTGTCAGATCCTGTGGGAGCTTTCTAAAACTCAGGCTCAACAGAAAAGGTGTACCACAGCTGAGCCAACCATCAGTCTAGCAGTGCTGATGTTTAATATGCTACACCCGTGTTCCAAGAGTCCAGTTTAAAGTCTGTAATAGTCTTTTATGGACTGAACAATCCATGATATATCTTCAATTTGAGGAATTCCACAGTGGACTGATATCTGCCAGCTCATGCCACAAAAATGTGTGTGAGGCAATCTGCAAAGAATATTGCAGTACAGGACCCTCAGACTGACAGTGTATCTCTGTATGTAGAGCCAACAAAGCTAGCACTGTAATGTAGTCTAGGTTGGAAACCCAACAACCAGTAGATTTTTTGTATTTGCAAAGTGTTTGGTTGTTAATGTGTTAATGTTTGGTTTGATTTTGTTTGGTTTGTGTGTGTGTGTATTTGATTTTTCTTCCAGTTAATAAAAAGATAGAAATTATCATTTAATATTCCAGTTTCAAAACTGTTGAAGAATCAGCCTGATCTTTACCAATTTCACCAAAGATAAAACTAATGAGAAAACTTACATCCAAAATATTTACTTCCTTTTAAACAGAAGTACTGAATAAGAATCTAGCATGATTAATAGTGTTTTTGAAGCACACACAGTCTCTAACTTTTAAAGCTTTTGCTCTGGATTTAAGTGTAAGATTTCTCTAAAATTCCCTATGGTTATTCTAAATTCAATCCTCCTTGGAATGCAGGGAGCAGTAAAGGGGGAGAGTTCCTGAGTTTATTTTCAATGGCATTTGGTTTGGCTCAGAGGATTTTTATAATGCTAATTTGGTCCTTCCATATTAATTCATGTTCTTCCTCTGTTGCTCCTAAATTGGAAACTTTCCATTTTACATCTGGCAGTCTTGTCCTTAGTTGTTTAACCTTTATGCTTTATCACTAGAAATAGCTGTTTTGTGCATGGAATCCAGCCTCTTAGTCATAATAACATTCCCTTCAGCTGTCCTATCTGGCAACTTCTAGAAAAGTTTTCAAGTTTGAGGTTTTTTTGTTTTGCTTTGTTTTTTAACCACTATTTGCATTAGCAGAAAGCATGCCTGAGTTGATGGTGCTGCACCCTACCAAAAAGTTTTAAGCAAGAAAACTACAAGGCATTCTCTTTTACCACTGGTAGGAAGCATAGAAAAATAACCAAATGTAGGGACAGAAGTGGTTAAGACCTGTCATGCATTGTCCCCTCTACTTGAGCAGTATTCAAATTAGATGCAAACCTGATTGCTGAGCATTTGGGAGCACAGTTCTTACTTTTCCAGTTACTGAACATATAACTCAGATGCCCAAGACTTCTTTGGGATGTGTCCTCACTCCTTTCTGACTTGTTCTTGTAATTCTTGAGTTCCAGTTAGATTCCACAGCAGTTCATTCCACTGCAAGCATAGACAATATGCAAATACAGTCTGTGAAGGAGAGGTTCCCAGTCAATGTTTTCTGTAACTTTTACACCTGTACATGGTTAATGGGAGCTCTAAGGTGGTATGAAAGGTATTTAGAAAGCTTAGTCTTTGCATCTCTTTGCCCAAATCTAACTCAAATGAGAGGCACAACCCAGAAAAAAGAGGTTAGTTTGTTTTTGGGTTTGTTTTTTTAAAGTGTGACCTCCCATGCAGTTGGTTACATGGATGCTGATTCTCAGCTCTAAAAGGTGTGTTTATGCAGCACACATTCAGCACGAATCATGGCTCTACCAGCTGGTGAATCTCAATGCCTTCTCAGCCCCATGCAGAGGTGCATGCTGCTCTGGAAGCAATTTGGGGCATTACTGCTGTCCTGGCTCTTAGCAGGGTTTGTCAGCTCCAACACAGCCAAGTTCATAACTAACACTTTTCTGTGCATGGATGGGGCACAGATGGTGGGGGCCAGCCCTGCACCCTCCTCTGATTTATTGTGCTTAGACTGATAAAACCCAGTGAGGAAAAAATGTTTAGTAAATGCATATACAAATTGCATGACTGTATTTAATTTGAGGGGGGGAGGTATTTCAGTTTAACTTTGACCAAATGGATAGTAAACCATGATTCTAGCAGTTAATGCAGCACTGTTTCCTTAATAACTTTGGATCAGAAAGTAAATTTTATAAAATAAAATCCTGTCAAACACTCCTTTTCTTTTTTAAGACACATATAGATAGTCAGTGTGATTTTCTATATCATCGCAGATCAAATTATCAGGAGACCCATGATTAAGGGTTGAAAAGCACATGAAACAAGCCGGATATAAACTTAAGATATTCAAGTGAAGCAAATGTAAGCAAATGCTACTGCAAATTGTTATCCTTATATCATATTTCTGCCATCTGAATTCATTTTTACCAGGAACTTCAGTGGAAAAGCTGCTGTTAAATTCTTAGGAAGGGAGCACAACATTCTTAGGAGTTTTACAAAGGTTCAGAAAAGTAGCCTGTTTGTGTCAGAGCAGCATAGGTAGTTCGTGTTCCAGAGTGACGCTTACCCTGCAAGAAATCTGCATGAGAACTCTATTTGAGCCATGAGTTTTCACCTGGCTTTCAGAAATAAGACACTTTTTGCAAGTCAGACCTTCCTTATGGTTTACAGGATCACCTCCCATGGCCTTAAACATCCCTGGCTTTCATACCTGATGTCTGTGTGCATCTGTCTCTGTTGTAAGGGCAGTCCCTGGTGATCTGTGTGGGGAGCTCAAAGGCACATTCACTCCACCCTGCAGGGTCTGCAGCACCCAGGGGTGCTGCAGCTGCTGTGTTGGTGTGGGCACAGCCCTGCACAGAGTGACTCTGGTGAGCACCTCTGAGCTGCTCAGTAAGGACTGGCAGCCAGCGTGAGGCACGTAACACCTTGTCACAGTCACACTGCTTGGAGAGGAAAGCTCACTGTACTTGGTTCAAAAGTCTCCAACTCGCCTTTCAGGATGATTTTGCACCTCAGAGGACTCTCTGAGCCTGGTTTACATACTCTAATCATGAAGAAATAGTGAGGTTACAATGTTTACAGCTGTATATGGCACCATCAGATCAACAGTCCTTGGACTGTATTAGTGGAAAAAGTATTACAGTCCTTGGACTGTATTACTTGGACTTTAATACTGGAAAGTATTAAAAATATGATTGGGAATTTAATAAGTCTTTAAATGGATAGGAGTGGAGTCATAGCTGTTTCTCTGTAAGGAAGCAGAGGGCACTTTATAAACATCAGTTGGGTGCTTTACAACAGGGTAGGTACAAGAGAAAATGACCAGGGTGACAGTTGTCTTGTCAAGACAAAGTGTGGCTTCACACATAGCAACTTAGCAGTTTGTGTGCTGGGACAGCTGTCTTTTTGCATAGCTGTGCTGCACCGAGAAACCTCTGAGCAGTAGAAAGCAAACAGCCACTTTTGGGGAGCCATGATAAAATAGCAGAGGTAGGTCTTTTTCCAAAGGCCTTCAGAGTCCTGAAACTGATGGCCAAAATAACCAGTGCTTTCATGGTACTGAAAATAGGCAACACACAAGAGCCAAGAAATTGGAAATCCAATATTTTTGTCATGTCCTGGGATTATGCTTTGGCCAGCTCAAACTTTTGGTCCTGGTTTTACATTTCCAGGAGAGGCACTTTACTTCTGAAGTTGTCTTTTGAGCTCTCTTGGCACAGAGAGGGCTGATGGTTAACAAAGAGATCAGTCTGCAAGGGTGGTACAGGCAGTCCTTAATTCAACCTAGGAAGAGCAGAGCCAAACTTCATGCATCAGTAGCACTGACTCTGTCTCCTGTTCAAGTTATTAAAATAACACTTCAGTGGTTTTTTAAAAGGCATTTTCCCACATGCTCTCTAATGCCCATAACAATTTTAGATGCTGGGAAGTTAATATTTTTTGCTACCAGTACGGTTTTTTTGTTTTGTTTTTCCACCACTTGGCAAGCACTGATATTTGGGGAGGGGGTTATATTTTGTTTTGGTTATTCTTCTACAGTATTTAGGATGAAGTAGAAATTAGCTTTGCTACCAACACCTTGCAGATATACACGCACAAAATACTTGAACTTGCCAAAACAAGTTATTTTTTGCATCAGCATTCTTGAGTTTATTTTCTGCTTGCATGTTTTCACAAACAGAATGCTTCTTCCCAGCTGCTGTGGACAAAACATTGTGTCTGCAAGATCGAAAAAACAGTGGCTTTTTAGTTAGTATCACGAAGGTCAGCTATGGAAGTTGAAGAAAAATAGCAAAATTTGATTATTAGAAAGCCACTTAAGATCAATGTTAAGATAAGGTAAAAAATAAGGAAAAGACAAATGTGGTTCCAGCCTCTAATATCAGTAAAATTAATTCTTAGTGCTTTATAACTGGGTCTTGAAATGAGCCCTGGGATTAAACTGGGGCTCTGGGGTTTTGATTTACATCTAACCTTGTTTTCTTTTTTTGATGGACACTTTTCTATATCATGGCAGACTAATTTCACCTCACAAGTACATGAACTCTCCTTGCAGCAAGATGGGAACATCACCTGTATGAGAAAATCAGCAGTCCCAAGTCCTCCCCCCAAGCTGGGGCTTCAGGGACACCAGTGAATGAAGCTGTGCTTACTGTTTTCTTCCTGTTCATCCAGAACACTTCTAAGTAACCCATTTGTGCAAGAGATGTGTTCCCTCCTGCCCCTTTTTTCCTTTTCTTTTTTGGTCTAGCATCTTGCTGAATTGCTGAAAGGCTTTGGCAATGGTTTTGGGAAAGAGAAGAGTGTTGAATCTTAAAGACACTTACAGGGAGTCAGCAGGTCTTCAAAAGGATCTTGAGCAAGTTGCATGACCCTTTCTGTGTGTCAAAGTCATAGTCCTCAAAATGGGAAAACCGTCCTTTATTTCATAGAGCTTTTGCAGTTTGAGCCAGGACTTTTAAAAGGAGTCTTTGTTGTGATTTGATTCCCCTTAAAACTGAATGGCAGTTCAGTGTTTTGATTTTCTCATTTTAGCAATATTCAAATCAACTATCTTATTTGAAAGAGCTTAATTTTGGGGTTTTTTTCTTGGATTTTTGGGTTATTAGTGATCTGATTTCACAACTTTTTCAAAAGGAGTAGTAAATAGGTTATGGGAAAATTACACCTTCAATTATAAAGAAATCTATATCTACCATCTGTAAGAGCCTGATTATTCCCAACACTACTGTGGTAAATGGATTATCATTATTGTAGTTCTCCCACAATCCTCAGGGAAACTCTGAAATAAAAAAGATTTTAAAAGTGCATTGTCAGGCACTCCAGAAAAAAAAGGTGGGCATTTATTTAAGAAAAAGCAAAATATTTGGAGGTGCCATGTGCAGAAATAACCACTACAGAAATGCCTTTATACTGAAGAAATGTTACTGCACAATAATAGTTGCCAGCTGGTAGAGATGGAACACATTGGAAGTAGAGTTGCAATTCAGAATAAAAATGTACATACTGTAACAAATTACAGGCAGAAAGAGAATATTTCAAGTTCTCCATCATGTTCCTTAGCTACAAATAATCCTGTGAAATATTTGTTCCAAAGGTCAAATAAAAAAAGACTTCAAAGCAAAAAGGGTAATACTGAAACTGTCTCTAGAAGGTTTATTCTGAAGATATTTCAGGAGGTGAGAAACGTTTCTCATGCAATAGTCTTACAGGTTTTAACTCTAGGTAATGAGGATTTCTGCAAACACCTGGGCATGAGGATCACATATTTCATCAGACTGAAAACAAGGGGAAGTGGCTTTGGAAAACTTGCTCAAAGAAGGTGCTGATAAGTGAGCAAATTAAGCTAAATCCAGCGTTCTCTTACTTTCCCTAGGATTGGACTATGCAACAGTTTTAAACTCAAAGATTTAGACTGGACATTAAGAAGAAATTCTTTAAGAGTGGTGAGGCACTGGAACAGGTTGCCCAGAGAAACTGTGGATGCCCCATCCCTGGAAATATTTAAGGCCAGGTTGGATGGGGCTTTGAGCAGCCTCGTTCAGTTGAAGGTATCCCTGCCTGTGGCTGAGAGGTTGGACTAGATACTGTTTGAAGATCCCTTCCAGTCTAAACCATTCTCTGATTATATGCTGCAAAATAAAGGACTTGCACATGAATATCTGCTCAGAGGGAAAGCTGGGATTCTTGGAAAGGCTGTGATTAAGGCATTAATTAACCTCTGTAGCCACCAGCCAAACTTTGTTTATACTGTTGAAGCTGCTTGATGTTCTCTGAAACCATCTAGATCAACATGAGATTTGTCTTGCAAGTCTTAAGCTATTTGGATATTAGACATCCAGTCCCACTAAACTCATACTCTGCACACTATCCTGGGCAAGAAGATGGGCACCTCCTGAGAGCTGTTTGTCCTGTCCATCTTCTGCTAAGAATCACCCACCAAAGGTGTCCTCCCCGCTCTTGCCATCTGCTATGGAGACATCTAAGCAAGCAGGGCAGATGTGCTCCCTCACATCTGGACAGCTGGAATAAGGTGGAATGAAAACCTTGTGTCACCAGTGGATTAGATGTGGATGTGCATAAAGATGGTCTTAACAGGACAGTATGTTACCTTTATACTGATGATTAGAAAATTGAATTATACTAACAGACCCATGCCCTGTTTGTTGTAAATATCAAACTTCATTACCAGGGTTAACCTAAATGCTAGCAAGTTTTAGGGCTAATTAGTGCTATTCTGTTGCTTTATACAAGCTGGGATGTGCAGCTCTTCTCAAGTAGCTCCAAGTATCACTAAGATGCTTTTCAGTACTAAATCCTGTGCTCCATTATAGGCCCAATTTTGTCAAAACTCCTGTAATTTTGTTACTGCACCTGCTGTTTTTCTAGCAATTGTCATGCTTCATTTTTCACTGGAGAGACTTTACATTTCCTATCAAGTGTGATTGAAGGTAGCAAACCAAGCAGCAAGTCCAGATCCAGGCCATCCCCTGGCTGCATCACCAGGGACTCCCAGACAAGGGAGCCCTCCAATGTTGACCTCGTGTTCCTAGTGGATGGAATCTTTTTGTCTGTGTACCTCTGCCACTGTTCTCACTGAAGAAACACAGGCTTTCAAAAGCTGTGAGCACATCTGAGTCTTCCCAGGCCTGTCCAAGGGCTTTGGACTATAGCAGTTCAGGTATAAGGGTACTCGACTGCTGGGACTCAGCAGTGTTAGAGTCTCTTGCTTTTCCCAGCTCTTGGACATCTCCTGAAATGCACCCAGCAGTAATTTTCCACCTGCATCGACAAATCGCAGGAGATGCGGGAGGCATTACGCATAGGTTCCGTGAAAGATAAAAACAAGCTTATTGTCAGTAGGCTTAAAGTGCTGGATCTGTACTTCATGAGAAAAATGCTTGTGCATAAAAACAAAAAATAAGAGAAATCCCAAAAACTTCTGCTATCACTTATGCAAAGTAAGAGGGTAAATTTCTTGCTGTCTTGTGTTTGGGACTGTAACTGCTTCCGGTTTTGAGACTGAGCACTGCAAAGACTACGAGACAGTTGCCTTATTTGATCCTATCCAGTTCAGCTATTTTAATTCATCTCAGCTAAGCTGCTGCCCCAGCACCCTTTTGCACAATTTTGGAACATTGCAAATATAACAAGTGGATAGAATCTAATTTAGTGCATTCTGCTGGAAAAAAAAATGTATTCAATCATTCCGTTATCACACCTACTGCTGTCATGCCATTGTTTATTTCCAGATAGGGCAGTGTTGAACAAAAAAGGGTTTTGGTGTTTCTTCAGGGTGAGAAGCTGTAAGTTTATTCTGTAAATACAACCAAAGCTGACTTGCACATTTTCTTTAAGAAGGGCTGTGTGGCATGCCTCAAATAGAGAGATCTTTACTCAACAGGTGAGGGTGATGAATTAAGCCTCTTTCCTCCAGAGAGTACTTAATTGCTTTCTCTTAGGAAAAAAAAAAAAAGCCAAACAAACAAATAAACAGAAAATGGAAGTGTTCCAACTATCTGTAAAAGTTTTGTTTTCATGCTGTGCTTCAATCTCATTACAATTTTTGAGGAGTAATAGTGGTAGTCAGACATTCCTCAGATGGGAAGTGATTAGGGTGTGAATTGCTGTAGAAAAGCACTATTTCCAGTAATAACACAGCAGGTGTTTTGAAAGAAAGCTGCTTTAACCTTTCAGATTGCAGAGGCATCTCAGTAATTCTAAGAATCACAATCAACAAATGCCTAATTTCACTACTGCTTTCCTAATAAGAGGGAAAATGGTGTAAGAAACCTGAATTTTGGAAGGCATTCTAGAAATTCGCAGTTTCCTATTTCTGATCTGTCACTAGAAATAAAGTCATTTACATGTAGTTTCAAGACCTTCCTGCTGGAGCATAGCATGTTGCTAGCATTGATGGGCACACCAGGTACAAAATGTTTTGATCAAAGCCAAAAAATATAAAGACAGTGCACCATGGAAAACAGATTACAGTTAGTGATACCAAGATAACTGTTGCCTGATGATTATATTGTCTTCAAGACATGGGATGCAACTTTTTAAAAAGATTTCTGCATCATTTGCTGTTTGATGTGGAAAATTTAATCTTAAAGATTTCATCTGAATGCAAATCCTTTTGAAATCATCCTGATGATACAGTGAAAAACTTGCACATTGTTTTCTGTCTGAACTTTGTTTAGATTTGAGTCTTAACCACTGAACCTTCTTCTTTCCTTGCCTCATCACCTTTGTCAGGAAGCCCTGCACTGAGTAGCTCTTAACAAGTTTTGATCAGGTCAGTTCTTGTCCTTAACTAATTAATTAAATTGACCTGTGGTATAGAAACTTAGTATTATCCCCATTATTCAGAAGATCAAGGAGTAGTTAGATTTTCCTCCTACACAGCCACATATTATCTGTTCAGATTACAAAGCAAAGTTCTTTATTTAACTGTTAATCTATTCTTGACAACCCAAATTATTAATAGTACCAAAAGAATCTAGAGGCTTGTCCTGCTTGGTCTAAGTAGCACAAGTCCCAGTATTTTTACTGGATGCAGGATTAGTTTCCTCTTTTAACATGGTAAAATTGTAAGCATCAGAAGTAATGCAAACCGTTAAAGTAAATTATTCTATTTGTCATATTTTAAGACCATAGATTATACATTACTTTGCACAGTTTTCTGTTTTTCACTACTATGTTTTTTAACAGCCAATCATCTAATAATGTAGGGGGAAATTTGCAGTGTCAGACATTGTGCAAGATATTCTGAGCACATCCCCACCCATCCTAGCATAGAAGCGTAGGGGTTAGTTCAGAGAATTTTGCTTGACAGAAATCTGAATACAGCAGATATCTGCTCCAAAGCACACAGAAATCACTGTGAAAAACCTCAGTGACTTCAGTGAGTTTGGGATAAAGCATTGGAATTTCCTGAAAGGAAAATAAATGGCAAATATTTCTTATTGTAAGTCATTTTAAAGCAGACCACTTTGTTCTCCAGAATCACTTTTAAGGAGCTGCTAGAGACCAAGAACATGTATAATTTGATTAGTTTGATGTCTAGCATATTTTTTTTCCTGCTTACTCTTTTTAGTTGATGGAAAAAAAAAATTCTCTTACAAGCTTACCCCTGATTGATCACAGATAAATTAAAGAGCTTTGATGTGGCCAGCAAAGCATACTTACTGATCTAATAACAAATACAAATGTTTTTGGAAAAAAGGCTCTTGGGCGTATACTGAAATTACATGTTTGTTTTTCTCCCCTCTTTTGAATAATAAAAAAATTAGACCCTTATTTTTTTTTTTAGGAATGTTTCCTCAAGCTGATTGTTCTGCTTCAGCTATGCACACACTCTATAGCAGAAAGGATAAACAAGTACAGCTTTGTACTTGGTCCAGAACAAGAAAACCTACATCCAAAACTGTTTTTGTAAAAGCCACTGAGAACTTAACCTGTCTTAGGTTGCTCTTCCTTGGCTTTTCTTGCGTGTAAGGCTTATTGATGCCAGGCCTATTTGCTCTTATAGTTCTCAATTTTAGGGAAGAATATGTAGAGATTAGTAAATTCTCTTGTTTGTCCTAAAATTCAAGGGAAAATGATCAAATTTACATTCCTCAGGTTTTTGTTGAGTTTTATTCTTTAGAGAGAGGAGTTGAGAATTGCAGCAATGCCTGATGATAAGCACTTACGTGCTCTTTTAGCTGAGCATTTTAAAATTGCCAGTGCTCAGCATATTGGAAAATAAGGTACTGGAAAGACATAGGTGTCAAGCCTTACTGAGCTCTGTGGGGATAGACACTTGCCTGCCAGTAAAAGCCCAGGGCTGTCTAGGGCTCACCATAATGTCAGGGTTTTCATTTTCAGGAAGTTACTGTGTGGCTGAGATGGAAGTGGCTTGTGACACCCTGTCCCTGCTACCTGTCCAATAACTCCTTCATGTGTGCACCACACTCTGCCTTGAAATGCCTGTGCTGCTTGTGCAGACCACTCCTATGAGAAGGGTGCCTTCCTGTACCTTCCCCCAGTCCTCAGAAGTCCCAGTCTGTACTTACTTGGTCTTATCCAAGGATTTACCCTTCGTGGTTAAACACCCCTTCTCTTCCTGTCAAGTTTGCTCTGATGGGGGTAATCGAGCAACTCACTTGGCTTTGTTTTGTTCCCCAAGAAAACCAAGTTAGTTAGTGGAAAAGAAATGTTTCTTTGATTTACTTCTAGATAATTTTAAAAGCTCAAAATGAAACCAGAAGCTTTCTGATGAGCACAAAATGATCACTAAAAACTTGAAGTTGTTCTTCATTCTGGATGAAGGCCAGGTTCATTCAAGGCCAGGCTGGATGGGGCCCTGAGCAACCTGATCTAGTGAACGGCATCTCTGCCCATGGCAGGGGGCTTGGAACTTAGATGATCTTTAAGGTCCTTTTCAACTCAAATAATTCTCTAGTTCTAGGAGGAACTAAAATCATTAGAGAACAGCAGTTTGAAACAAAAATTTTTGGAAACCAGAAAAGCATCCAACTTGTGAAAATGACAATTTGTTTGCCATCAGGCGTCTTTAAGATTCACTGTGAAATAGCCTTCTCTTGAATTTTTCATTCTAAGGTAATCATTGTTGTTCTTCTCTCATAATTTCATGCCTGTCTTCTGGACTCTCTAATGCTAATTTTTTGCTGACCGCCTTTCTCCCCCTACCCCCTAGGCTCTGTGTATGTACAGCAGGCTCTTGTACCCTCAAAATATTGCTTCTCTCCCTGTCTTTGACACAACAACTTTTTGGAGCATTGGGCTTTGGAAGGATAAGGCCTTTCTAATATTCAATTTGTAGTAAATTATCAGCTATTTGTGAAAATGCAAACTCCTGCCTTCCAGTGTTTAAATTCCATTTAGAGAATTTCAGGTTTAATTTGATCCGGTTGTCATTTTGGTTTGGGAAGTAGCTTATCTGTGTTCTGAATGAACAGTGGCTGGTTTTATGGAAAACTAGAAGCCCAAGTGGGATTTTTTGTTATTTTGGTGTTCCTCTTTTTTTAATCCCCTGAAGCTATCTAGTTGATTTCTGTCGTGGCTGACTCCAGAACTCCTAATGAAAACCAGAACAGAATAAAGTTTGGGGGAGACACATAAACCTAATATTAGTTTGGAAGGAGTAAATATTTATCCAGGCAGAAGGAGATGACTTATTTAAAGAATGACCTAATTTATTATTTAGGAAAACCACCTTTCTGTATCCACCCTGCAGCCAAGAATTGCCCTTTAAGAAATGAACCACACAACCCAGAATATACTGGCAGGGGCAGTCTCCCAGAATGGAACTACTCATTAAACTCATTTATCCTCCTAACAGAGCATTCTGAGTGTGTTGCAGTGCATTAGGGACACAGCTGGATCACTGAAAGGTCACAGCTCTCAAAGCCAGTAGATGTAGTGAAGGTTACTCTGGTCAGCGTTGGGTTTGTACTAACGGTTTCAGAGATGCTTGTCCATGACAGACATCTTCATTTAGCAGTTCTGTTCAACACCTCATTTTTAAGCTACATGCCAAGTAAACCTCCAGAAAAATAAGTCTTGGAGAACGTGGAGGGGTCAGGAAGGTTGTTTTTGTTTTCCTCATGTCGTACTTAGTTAAGGTAAAATACTAGATGAGGCAGGGTATCATAAACATGGTAGAGTTTCTTATTTGAGGCTGATTGTTTGGCTTTGTTTTTATGGGTTTTTTTTAATCCCTTACAGACTAGTAACAATAAGGAGCACTCTGTATTTGGTGGTAGTAAATTGAGGTGTTGGAGAGTTTGTGGTCCTAGCTTAGTGGGCGGTGGACAGACCACCACAATTACTGAAAACTGTGAAGCTTTCTCAGCTGAAAGGGCTTGCACAGGCTTGAGGAAAGAATTGCTTGCCTCCAGCAGAAACTCCTCTGTGACATAAAGCAGGGGACAGCAGTGTGGTTATGCATCCTGTTCTAGTTGCAGCTGAGTGCTGCAGATCTGGTTGCCCCCAGGACCCCCTTCCACTCCCTCAGCCGCTCAATTTAGCTGCTTTTAAGCTCTCTTCCTAGCATAGTTCAGTCAAAATGATCCAGAGGAACTCCAGCACTTCTAATAGTGCGACTTTCTTTTTTTCCTAACTGACCTGACCTAAGAAGCAGCAGTTGTTGCAGCAATTGAAGTGATGATCAGTCACATCTTACAGGAAGGCAGTGGTGAGCTGTCTGCAGTGAGCTGCAGAGGGTAACCATTCAACTTGCCCCAGCTGTACTCAGAGCAGGCAAAGCCCTGTCTTCCTAAAGCAGCACAAGGAAAACATGAAGTTCCACTGCCTCTGTTGTGCTAGTGCTTGGGATGAGCCATGGGGCTATCCAGCCCCTTTCTCAAGTGTGAATAAAGTAAGTTTCTCTCAGCATATATGGGTGTTGTGCTGCTTGGACACAATAGCAGTCCTGGTCTAGTAGCCCCAGTCTAGTAGTTTATACTTGTGTATTTGCTGCCCAGATGCAGCAGATGGGCATCTGAATGGATTTTCATTCTTTTCCTCTGTCTGTGCCCCTGTATACCACACTTAAAATGCTTTCCCTCTTTCACTTAACAGCTCCCAGTATTTGTAAGGTTATCACACCTCTGCAAATTATTTGAAGGCACTGTGCAACATACTTAGTTATTTTTATATTTCTTAATAAAGATCTTTCCATGTTTGTGTTCTCTGAACTCTGCCCAGATTCTCATCCCTTTCATTCCAGGGACTGCTGAGGTCCCTGGCAATATTTCAAATTGCAGAGCAGTCAGAGGAGTAGAAATCCCTGCTATGATGGAATAATCTCTGTGTTTAGCTACAAATTGTGATGACCTTCAACTGCTGCGTTCAAAGGTAGCATTGCCATCCACATCCTCATCTGGTGTGAGTGACACTCGTGCTTTGGTGTGTTGTCACATCCTAATCTCTGTGTCATTGACACCTGTGACATGACCAGCAGATATCAAATCCCTCTTCCCCCCATGGTCTGCAAGTCCATGCTTATGTGTTGTATTTAGGAGCTTATTTCATTTCTTCTTCATATATCTAATTTTCAGAGGGCTTTCAGGAGAGGGTTTCTTCAGAGCTGATTAAATAATAAGAAGAAATCTTGTACTTAACCTAAGCATCTTGTGTGTTTGTGCAAGCACTAAAATTAAGAATTCCTCTCTGAAATTGAGAGAGTTGTCTTAAAACCTGACTCAATACAGCCTAGTGCTAATAAAACCATCAGTATAATTTAACATGGCTATGCCTGTGTAATAAAGCAGATAGAAGATAACTTACCTCAGTAGGTCCTGTACTCTGTGTTTGATGGGTCTAGTTTACCATGATGCATGCACTGCCTACAGATCATTAGCTTTAATGGTGACTAAAACTGGAGTTAGGAAACATTCCTCTGTGACTCTCTCTCTTTCTACTGCATATGCTGTCGTTTATCATTAACCTGTGTCAACAGCCCTTACAGTAATTTATAAGCCATATTACACTGCTCTTTACTCCTGATGCTATTAAAAGTAACATTTTCAGAAAGCTTTTGTGAAATACTATGTTGATGACAGTACTTAGTCAGACTTTTATGGGTTCTCTTTTGTTTTTGTACTTTTAAGCTTTTGGAAGTGCAATCACATTGAGAATTACATCCTTGTAGGTGTTCTTCTGCAGTTGTTTAATGCCAAAGAGGTCAGCCAAAAATCTGCAGTTGTCATCAGTGAGAATTTTGACATGAAACTCTTTGAGAAGTCTATGATTCTTTTGACATCATTATTCATTCTGACATTTAATGTATTTCTTCGTGTATTATACCATCACCCTAAAAATAAGATTGCAAGTTTTGAAACTCATAGTACACAAATCTTTTTTTAACTAAAAAACCCCCAACCAAACCCAAAATGAAAAAAGTGAAGATTTTGAGTATCTGTATATACTGGTAACAAAATCTAGACTCACATCTTGCATCATGTCACTACAATTAATACATGTCACTTTAACCACCATAATAGTTCACATCTTTACATAAACTCCAGTTTCTAAGAGACTGCAACAAAATTTTTTTAGCTAAAAATTGGCCAGACATTATCAAATAATAATCAGTTCAATACCAGTAGTTTTATTCACAGGGATTTATTAGTCAAGCCAAAGACATACATGGTAACCTTGCTAAGTCATCTACTTCAGACACAGAGTTGAATGAGACATGTTAACAGTTAAAATAGTCACAGTCTGCAGACAATTACATCTTTTCTCATTTTTCCACTAAACTATTTTAAAAAAAAAGCATATGATTCTGCTTGAAGAAAGGATTTAATATCTCTGTATAAAAAGGAAACATAGGTTTTTAGTGTAAAGGAATCAGATAATTCGCCTCCATAGATTGTAGGCATTGTTATTGAACTTTGGCTAATTTCTTAGATTTGGTCAAAGTAATTGATTAACCTCAGAGGAACACCTTTTTGTATTTTTTTATCTTTGCAATCAGCTTTGTTAGACCAGGAATAATTCATTTAGTGATACTTAGAGGCGGTATTCCATCTTCTGTTGAAATACCGACATTCTGTCTATCAGGAGGCCTTAAGACAAATTTCCATTAAAAGCAAAATGACAGCAAGATCATTAAAATATCCCAGGTTTTTTTGGACAGGGAGATCTGCCACCTGAGGAGAATATGCAAACCTTCTGCAGATTTGTTTAAAGTGAGATTACATGGTTTTAAAATACTTTATTCCAGTGTTTTTTAAAATACTTTATTCCAGTGTTTTATGATCTGGCAACTTTGATTGTTTTCTAGTATTTCATGCATTCTTAGTTTTAGAAAATAAGGTGTCATCTTTGTTCATTTTCTCTGGATTTCAGATGGTGATTGTTTTAGCCTCATGCCAAACACAACTTGTTTTGGTTTAGGCTAAGCAGTCAGTTCTAATCACAGTCTGTCATACTGTGACACTTCTGTAGCTGGTAGATGCTGGAATTTGGCTAAGGCTCTCTCAGTTTTAGTGCTTTGCTGGACAGATTCACAGTCTGTGATAAACACAGGACTGCCAGAGTCCCACACCCACATTTAAAACCTTTCATTTTTTAGCAGTTAAAGTGCATGCTAGCTCAAATAAATTATCACGATACAAACAGGTTTTGCGGTCTGGGCTTGTGTGGCTCGAAATGTCTTGTAATGCTTTGCTGGGGAATTACTGAGTGCAGCCTGAGTGCCAAGTACCTGGGTCCAGCTGAATACTGGGTAACTTTCTGGGTAGCTGTCAGCTGATAGAGCTCTGCTGAGCTCAGCACTGAAGTTTGAGGTGGTTAAGCTGAGTACAGAACATTCACTCCACTGCAAGATTGAATCATTGGAGGCTTTCTGACTCAAAGATAGCTATCAGTATGCACATGTGAAATGATGAAATATTTTCACAGGAAACTGTGATCCTGCTGGATTCCTGCTTTCCCATGTGCTGCCATGATTTACTTACCTCTCTGTTAAGGATTGAAGGAGACATGGAGACTACAGTATCTGGGTTGACCAGCCAGAGTGATACAGCCTCATCTTGCTTCTGATTGCTGGATTTTTTTACATAAAATTCACTCTAATAAGAAATAGTATACCAATAAACCCTATTAATTATAAAATCCCAATCTATGGGTTATATCACTTTACCTCTATCCTTCAGTAAGATTTTTTAGTCTCACCATCTTCAGTTTCCAGATTGATTAAAAATAAATTCAAATTCATTCTAAATCAAAGCAGGAAAAATGGATCTATAAAGTTTCTGTAATGTTTCCCAATTGAACTGATGTGGAAGTAAAGTGTGATTGATAACAAAGTCTAATAGGATTTATTGTACATATTGGGCATACAAAATTATTCCTGCTTCCCTTAGTTTTATATGTCATTAAATGCACAGAACTAAAGATGCTTTACCAAGTGAACTAAGGCTGGCTGGGAAAGACACAAATAGAGAAATCTCTTACCTTCCCGTGTTTCTTGGGAGTGACTGAGCAAGTCTCCCTGTTCAGAGGTGGATATTTGCAACATTGACAGTAAAGTACATTTTGCATTAGCCTCTCTCTGAAAACTAGTATGCCCTGTGTATGAAACTGAATGTGAATAGTCTATTGCGATTATCTGTAATGTCTCTGTTGGCTTGGCTCCAAGTCACTTCAAATGGGCAGCCCTCAACATATATTCAGTATGTGAATTTATTTCATGGTCTACATCTCCAAAGACCATTGTGGCCCACAAACTGGTAAGGTTTCAAAAACTGACAGCAGATCCAGAAGACAGAGCTGCACAGTACTGCTCTGTTTTGCAGGCTAAGCAATAAAGTTTAGAAGTCCCCAGCAAAAGTAGAGTCACAGAGGTAACAATCTTTTATTACTAACCAGCCTTAGTTTCTCCCCACTTTCGACCTGGACTGAATTTTGCCTAAACTGGAACTTCTGTGATCTTGCTTAAGTTAAATTATTTCCTTAATAACCCTTCCTCTATGTTTTCTAGTGGCCAGTATTTCCCTTTCTCTGCTTTTAACTTTCTTTACACTTTCCTCTGTGTACACTTCACACTTTGCTCTTCTATGTGTGTCTCATGTACCTCTTCTCAATTCTCATACACTTCTCATTTCTCTGTTCCCATCTAGCAGACTCTCCTGCTGTCTGTCTCTTCATCAGTGTCTGAGACATATGTGTCAAATCAGAGTTCTCCTAAAAGGATATCGATCCATCCTGGAAGGGATTTGCCTATTGACGCAAAGATGGTAAGAGAGGAGAGAAATTCTTCATTCTTCCTAGTCAAAAGATCATTTATAGACTAGAGCTAAATGATGTAGAGTTAGAAGCCCTCTTTTAGTCTGAATTGAAAAGTAGTTGCATTTTAACTGCTGGTTTGATTCCACAGGTATCAAACCCAATTGTGGCTTCATTGCACAAATGTAGTTTCTTGGGAGACTCCCATTTGGTGCTGCCTCAGACTAACCCTGCCTTACAAACAATGGTCTGGTCTTCTCCAGTGGGTTACCAGCTGCAGTGCAGCAGTATATGGGCAGTAGCACAGGCTGTAAAACCTGTTTGCTAGAGAATGCCACCCTTTCTAGTGGTCCATTTGATAGTCTCCAGAATCTAAATATTCCTGTCTGTAATATGTTCTAACAAACTGTATGTTAGAAATTAGTATGTATGCAACAAGCCCTTTAGCCCTTTCAGAACTCAGTGGTTTGCTTTTGTTTTTAGAATTTATCAGGTTGGATTTTTTGAAGGTGTGCCTGTAGTCATAGGAGGAATTTGGAGCTGCTTGCAACATTTTCCACCTCGATTAAGATCATGTTGCTGTTTCTGCTGTGTCTTGTTTGAAAAGATGAAGGAAAATGATGCTCTGTATGTAGAGTTCTCAAACAAGGTTTTAGGCCAACAGCAATTTTTTTTTCTCATCTTAAACAAAAAATGACTAAAGATTTTTTCCAGTGCTCCGTAAGACATTCTGCTTATTTTTATGCTGAATAAATTAATATAAGTCTAAAAATGTCAAGGAAACATATTTGTTTGGATTACATTTTAAAAAAGATTTAGATAGCTTAACCCTGAAGAATTTATGCATCTTTGTCATACCACACTCTTGCTCTGATGTCAGAGCTTATATGTAAGTCAGCAGTTTCTGAAAGTGCCAGAAAGTGGTGTATGGCTTTTGTCTCCATAGACAGACCGAGCTGGAGGCAGCACACAAGCCAGTAGCAAGCTGGCAGAGTGACCTGATGTGTTTTGGAACGTGTCTAGACTGAATTTCTGTCCTGGTAGCAGAAGAAACTCCTGACATATGTTTACAAAGAAATGGATTGTGTCGAGAGCAGTCGGGAAAGCATTTTCAGAATGCGCTGTGCGTTTACAAAGCAGCTTGGTCTGAATTAATGCCTGCAGATAAAAAATTACTTTCCTCTGATGAGTAAGATCCACATCACAAGGGGATTGCAGCTCTGACTTTCAGTTTTAGGAATTCTACAAGCTGGGGTGTCTTCCTGACAAAGGTTCTCCTTAGTTAACCTCACAGATATGGAGCGACATGCAATCACCTTAATGTCTGGAAAAGTGTTTTATCCACTAGAGGAGTCCTAAAAAAAGATCCATAATCAATCATGAGGTGCTAACAAAAAAGATCACTGTCTCCAGAGATATAACAAAGACTAGATAAGGAAGAGGAAGGTATTTTGGAGAGGATTTAGCATTCATCTGGATGTGGCAATGAGGAACAGTTGAGTTCAAAGCCATTAATTGCTGCAGATAAAGAAGGGAAATGTAGCAAAACAATTATGGAAAAAGGATGGAGAAAAGACTGGAAGTGAATCTTTTGATAAGAGTTTGCTTTAGGGAGAGAAAGAAAGGTACACATTTAAGGTAAGTTTTGTTTAGGATGGGGTTAGGAGTGAAAAATAACCTTCAGTTACAGCTTTGCATAACAGAGATAAAAATGTGTCCGCTCTAAAAAGCTGAGATTCAAATATTTTAATTTCTTTTAAATTTTTTTAGACTTGTGGGGAAGGGTTCTGGGTACAAATTTCTTTGATTAGGTCCACAACTTTTATCTGCAGGACTAGACTGGTTTAATTTGGAATATCATTTTGTGAGATCAGATTGAAGTTCTAGTTTTAAAACTAGTAATCTCACCTTTAAACCATCTTCTGCTTAGAGGTTGTGACACAAATGTTCTGGTCTGTGTCAGCCAGGCTGCTGAATACTGGTTTTTTCTATGAACAGGGTGGCTGCCACTTGCTGAGGTGCTTCAGATCTCTGGAGCTCTTTTAGGACATCTTTTATGCTGTTTGTTCCTCTTCAGATGATTCCAATCCTTTCAATAAACAGTTTCTTTGAAATTTCTTGCTCTAAGCTCAATTTCTGGATATTTCAAAAGCCACTCATTTACGTCTTCTGGCTGCATGACCTTGAAATTTATTTTTTTTTCCTGGGATATTGAATTTCAGTGTTTTATCATTTCTCCCCCAAGGAAGGTATGAATGTGAACTACAGAGAAGTTGTCTTTCTGGAGTTTGGCCAGAAAGAGTGCTTTTCTGCCTGAGTTTAGACATCTGTTTAGCTACGTTTCTGAATTTGGGCCAAGATTTGTAGCCTGGTTTTGGAGTTCAGTGAACAATAAGTGAAAATCATGCATGAAAATTGTTTTTTTAAATGTTTTTCTAAATGTGGGAACAATATTTGCCAACAAATTATTCAGTCATTTCCAAGAAAGACCAAGCTTGATGAGGTAAACTTTCGTGTAAAAAGAAACAAAGGACAATAATCCATTCCGATTAGTTGGCCTGCTTATATTTTAAATTCTTCAAAATTAATTCAAAAAGAGTTTCTGTGAAATAGTGTTCAAAAATGACACTATTTCTTTGTAATAGGGAAATAATGAAGAAGAGTTTATAAGGTTTTTTGTTTAAATATGTACAAATATATGTACACATCTGCCAACTAACAAGCTCTGGAAACTCTCTGGATTATAATTGACAATAATTTTTTAGAAGTGTAGATAATTACTGTGGGAATTGTTATGGTAACATACACTTCATTTTGAAAATGTATTGTCTGGTAAATTGATGGAAACAGGCTATCAAAATTTGTACTGATGGTGTGTTGTTCTTTATTAATTAGCCTTTTTATTGATGATAGTTCAGTAGTTCTGGACAAGTGGCAGAGATGACGTGCTTCCCTGCAGAACTCTATAATTACAAGGTCTCTGAAGAACTATGTTAACAGGTTGAGCTGTACTGGCTGCATGAGCTGACTGTATCTCATAATGCTGTCAGAATTATGAGATACATAAATCATAGTCATTTTGGTTGTAAATCAGTGGGACAGGAAAGGACTACATTTCTCTCTGTGAAAATATTATTGTGAAAAGTATTATTCTAGCTTAGTATTTAATATTCAAGTACACTTATTGACTGGCTACAGTAGGTTTGGAACATTTATGAGATGAAGACCATCATCTTTAATTCAGAGGAAGAAGCAGGTAGTGTGAGAATATAGTCAAGTTGACATTAAAAGCTTAAATGAATTTTTATCCTGATTTTTTTATATGTAGATACCTGCAGTATCAGTCTAGTTATGGATCTGAAGTACTCAAATGTTATTAAAGGCAACCTACATTTCCTTTAAATAGTAGGATTTTACATTTCCTGGTTCTCACTTCTTCAATATCTCTATTATTTACTTTCACCAAGAATTTTTAATATAAAATTTGCATCTCTAGGCATACTTGTTTTGACTCAAACCTTCAAAGATTCATATCACTGCATATGATTTGCATGGAGTTTGGTCTTCTAATTCTTCTTTGATGGAAGTGAGGAACATTTTTATATTCTGTGAATTTCTGTAAGATGGCCTTATATAAGGCTGAATTCAAATCGTGTTAGGACCTAAAGCATAGCAAATCGAGGCTTACACACACCCTGGTTTCAATCCAATGCAGGATCCAACCCAGGCTGTGTACTCAGGCAGGACTGTTGGGAAGTGCTCCCAGGACGCAGCTTAGATGGGACTTTAATGATCTGCATTAAGAAAGCATTTTTGGAAAAAATCTTGTTATTATTTTACAGCAGAACTTTAGAGATATTCAGATTTTTTAATTTTGTTTTGAGAACAATATGCTAATTTAAACATGTCTTGTACTAAGAGCCTGAGGCTGCTTGCTTTTCCTTGTATTTGTGTTCTTGTCTTGTTGGGGCAAGCAGTGATCCAGAAATGTAAAGACAGGCTGTATAACCTATGAGAGCAGCTAAACACAGAAAAATTGGCTAGATACAGACGTTTAAAACTTCAACTGTGCTTCTCAGATCAGCCTGAAGTACAAGTTAAGGCCTATTCTTTGCCAGCTACGTGGACAAATTAGGATTCTTCTGAGTTGTGCTTTTGGTGCTCCTTCCCTCTTGTGAATTTACTGATGCTGGAGATAGATGTTTCTGCTTCAGATCAGGGGGTCACAGTATTTATGCATCAGGGATTTATCATTTAGGTTGGAAAAGACCTCTAAGATCATTGAATCCAACTGTAGCACTGTCAAGTCCACCACTAAACCATGTCCCCAAGTGCCACATCTACATGTCTTAAATACCTCCAGGGATGGTGACTCCACACTTCCCTGAGCAGCCTGTTCCTATGCCTAACCACCCTTTCAGTGAACCAGTCTTATTGAACAGCCAACCTAAGACTTCCCTGGCACAGCTTGAGGCCATTTCCTCTTGTCCTGTCTCTGGCTGCCTGGGGGAAAAGGACATCCTCCACCTGGCTACAACCTCCTTTCAGGTGGTTGTAGAGAGCAGTTAGTTCTCCCTGAGCCTTGTTTTCTTGAGACTAAACAACCCCAGCTGTCTCAGCCTCCTCTCATCCTACCTGTGCTCCAGACCCCTCACCAGTTCCATTGCCCTTCTCTGGACTTGTTCCAGCACCTCAGTGTATTTCCTCTCACACAGCAACTTCATAGAGCAGAGTTTAAAATGTGAGGCAGTTCTCTGGCTACAAGTGCAAGCACTGGTGAGAGCACTGCAGGAACCTGCTGCTCTTCCATGTTTTGGTTCAGTGAGCATGATAGAGATGTTCTTCTGAGAAGTCTCAGTTCTTGTGTGTTAGAAACTGCAGGGAAAAATAGCAACAAAGAAGAGATAATAATAGTAAATAATAAAAAAGAAGCTTTAAAAGAAAGATTTTTATGTTCGTATTTGAGGTCCTTAGCCACCTGTTCAGTTCCTCCAGATTAGGAAGAGACTTCTGAGAACTCAGTTACCACAGAATTACTGCCCTCCTTTCTGCTGAGCCATCGGCAGTTAGGGAGACAGAAGTATGATGGGGCAAGAGCAGTGGCTCACAAGTGGTCTTACCTCACTCTACTGGGAGTTCATCTCAGAGTGTAGGACAGACAGTCATACCAGTGGCAAAGCTCTAAAAGCAGCGTGCAGCATCTGATCAACAAAAGTTTGCCAGATTCTATTGTGATAACACATTTTGGCTGACTTCTGACTATTCTGGGGCCTCTTCCATTTCCAAGTTGGCATTCAAGGTAAGGTCAGCATTTGCCTACAAATCCTGCCAAACCCTTCCTCCATCACCCAGTTTACTTTGCCTGCTAGCCAGCAGGTATCCACAAGGGCCAGGTTAAACTGCCCCTTTGTTGTACCTGCCTGGGAGTGTTTGGTGCAGGCATCTACCAGAATGGATGTGGAGATAGACCACAATTTTATCCAGGATAGCACCTTAAATCTCCCTTTGTACACCTTGGTGTCAATATAAGTGTGCCTGAGTTCGATGTTTTCCTGTTTATTCAGTCGCCATTGAATGCACATCCTCATCAGACAGAAGAAAGGAATCCCTTGGTAACTGTGGATTTAAATCTTCTTCATACAAATTGAGAAATAAGTGCACCAATGCATGCTTCCAATATCCTTGAAAATCAGTAACCCACATATTACAGTCTCACACCTACTGCTATGAGTCTCGCCTCATAGCAGAAAAAAACTGTTCTGCAAATATATAACATCCAGATTTTTCTTCTGCAAGATTCTTCCAATAATATTACAGCCAAGAGTCTTCCTTCCTTCCTTCCT